>NC_069407.1:69798208-69808208 GCF_026875155.1 Cherax quadricarinatus
ACTAGCCGAGGTGGCCAGGAGAGCACACATGGGGGAGCAAAGTTACTAGTTATGGGTGATTTCAATCACAAGGAGATTGACTGGGAAAAACCTGGAGCCCCATGGGGGTCCCTCCCGAAACATGGAGAGCCATGATGATGGATGTGGTACTGGAAAACCTCATGCATCAACATGTTAGAGACACTTCCAGAGAGAGAGGAGAGGATGAACCAGCAAGACTGGACCTTCTATTCACCTTGAGTAGTTCTGACATCGAGGATATCATGTATGAAAGGCCCCTGGGAGCTAGTGATCATGTGGTTCTGTGCATCGACTACATAGTTCAGCTCCAAGTGGAGAGAGCAGCAGGAATAGGGTGGGAAAAACCAAACTACAAAAGGGGGAACTACTCAGGCTTGAGGAACTTCTTTCAAGACATTCAGTGGGAGAAGGAACTGACAGGAAAACCAGTACAAGAAATGATGGACTATGTGGCAACAAAATGCAAGAAGGCAGAGGAGAGGTTTATTCCTAAGGGAAACAGAAATAATGGGAAGAACAGAACGAATCCTTGGTCCACCCAAAGGTGTAGGGAGGCAAAAACTAGGTGTACTAGAGAATGGAAAAGGTACAGAAGACAGAGAACTCAGGAAAATAAAGAGATTAGCCAAAGAGTCAGAAACGAATATGCACAGATAAGAAGGGAGGCTCAGCGGCAAAACGAAAATGGCATAGCATCGAAAGTCAAGACTGACCCGAAGCTGTTGTACAGTCACATCAGGAGGAAAACAACAGTCAAGGACCAGGTAATCAGACTGAGGAAGGGTGATGGGGAATTCGCAAGAAACGGCCGGGAGGTATGTCAGGAGCTCAACACAAGATTTAAAGAAGTATTTACAGTGGAAACCAGTAGGACTCCAGGAAATCAGAGCAGGGGGGTGCACCAGCAAGTGCTGGATGAGGTACATATAACCAAGGAGGAGGTGAAGAACCTGTTATGCGAACTTGACACGTCAAAGGCGGTGGGACCAGACAACATCTCTCCGTGGGTCCTTAAAGAGGGAGCAGAGATATTGTGTGTACCGTTAACAAAGATCTTCAACACATCATTTGAAACTGGGCAACTCCCTGAGGTATGGAAGATGGCAAATGTAGTCCCAATTTTTAAAAAGGGAGACAGACATGAGGCACTAAACTACAGACCTGTATCACTAACGTGTATAGTATGCAAGGTCATGGAAAAGATCATCAGGAGGAGAATGGTGGAGCACCTGGAAAGAAACAAGTGTATAATTGGCAACCAGCATGGTTTCAGGGAGGGAAAATCCTGTGTCACAAACCTACTAGAATTTTATGACAAGGTGACAGAAGTAAGACAAGAGAGAGAGGGGTGGATCGACTGCATTTTTTTGGACTGCAAGAAGGCCTTCGACACAGTTCCTCACAAAAGGTTACTGCAAAAGCTAGAGGATCAGGCACACATAACAGGAAAGGCACTGCAATGGATCAGAGAATACCTGACAGGGAGGCAACAACGAGTCATGGTACGTGACGAGGTGTCAGAGTGGGCGCCTGTGACAAGCGGGGTTCCACAGGGGTCAGTCCTAGGACCTGTGCTGTTCTTGGTATATATGAATGACATAACGGATGGGATAGACTCAGAAGTGTCCTTGTTTGCGGACGATGTGAAGTTAATGAGAAGAATCAAATCGGATGAGGATCAGGCAGGACTACAAAGAGACCTGGACAGGATACAAGCCTGGTCCAGCAACTGGCTCCTTGAGTTTAACCCTGCCAAATGCAAAGTCATGAAGATTGGGGAAGGGCAAAGAAGACCGCAGACACAATATAGTTTAGAAGGCCAAAGTCTGCAAACCTCACTCAAGGAAAAAGATCTGGGGGTGAGTACAACACCGAGCATATCTCTCGAGGCGCACATCAATCTGATAACTGCTGCAGCATGCGGGCGCCTCCCAAACCTACGGATAGCGTTCCGATACCTCAGTAAAGATTCGTTCAAGACTCTGTATACCATTTACGTCAGGCCCATACTGGAGTATGCAGCACCAGTTTGGAATCCACACCTAATCAAGCACGTCAAGAAATTAGAGAAAGTGCTAAGGTTTGCAACAAGACTAGTCCCAGAGCTACGGGGATTGTCCTACGAAGGAAGGTTGAGGGAAATCGGCCTGACGACACTGGAGGCAAGGAGGGTCAGGGGAGACATGATAACGACATATAAAATACTGCGCGGAATAGACGAGGTGGACAAAGACGGGATGTTCCAGAGATGGGACACAGACACAAGAGGTCACAATTGGAAGTTGAAGACTCAGATGAATCAAAGGGATGTTAGGAAGTATTTCTTCAGTCATAGAGTAGTCAAGCCGTGGAATAGCCTAGAAAGTGAAGTAGTGGAGGCGGGAACCATACATAGTTTTAAGACGAGGTATGATAAAGCTCATGGAGCAGGGAGAGAGAGGACCTAGTAGCAATCAGTGAAGAGGCGGGGCCAGGAGCTATGAATCGACCCCTGCAACCACAAATAGGTGAGTACAAATAGGTGAGTACACACGGGCGCCTAGCAAACTTAAGAACAGCATTCCGACATCTTAATCAGGAATCGTTCAGGACCCTGTACACCGTGTATGTTAGGCCCATATTGGAGTATGCAGCACCAGTTTGGAACCCACACCTAGCCAAGCACGTAAGGAAACTAAAGAAAGTGCAAAGGTTTGCAACAAGTCTAGTCCCGAAGCTAAGGGACATGTCCTACGAGGAGAGGTTAAATGAAATCGACCTGACGACATTGGAAAACAGGAGAGAGAGGGGGCATATGATAACGACATACAAAATACTGAGAGGATTCGACAAAGTTGACAGAGACAGGATGTTCCAAAGATGGGACACAGCAACAGTTGGAAGTTGAAGACTCAGATGAATCACAAGGATGTTAGGAAGTATTTCTTCTGTCACAGAGTTGTCAGGAAGTGGAATAGTTTGGTAATTAATGTAGTCGAGGAAGGATCCATACATAACTTTAAGAAGAGGTATGGTAAAGTTCATGGAGCAGGAAGAGTTACCTAGTAGCGACCAGTGAAGAGGCGGATCCAGGAGCTGTGAATCGACCCCTGCAACCACATCTAGGTGAGTACAACTATGTGATTGATACCTTTAGGAAATTTTCGTAAAATACTTCACTACTTTCAGTCCAGGTGGGAATCATCAGTCAATGTTTGGAGCGACTTAACACCTCACAATGTTATCCAGTATTATACGTAATCTGCATGGATAACTAATTATTGTTTTCCACCTACCTAAACCCCTGCAGCATCTGCAAATAATGTTGTACATCAATAATTATAGTTTCACCGATATTTAGCAGAGGTCAGCTGTAGAACTTTAAAATCAGTATTTCTTTTCATAGTGTCTCAAATTTTCAGTGTTAACAGAAATAACGCCGTTAATTAACTTAACTAAATACACGTCATCAATTACATGTCTTTAGTTAGAAACATTTATACTAGAGGCAAGGAAATTTCAAGTAGTGTGTGACCTAGGCTCAGTGTATGATGGTAAGCTTTACCCTGAGGCACCCACCATCTTGCCAAGGAATATTCCGTCGCCTGGAGCAGGTCGCCAGTCCATGAGTGAGACGAGAAGGGGAGTTGAAAGGTTGATCATTTCCCTTTAAGGAAAAATAAGACACGGCAATCCTAACAGACTTATACAAGGAGTATATATATATATAGGAACAATTAATTAAAATTTATAATTTGAGTGACAAAAAATACCGGACTCGTGAATTTAAGCAAAACAGCAGAGAACAAGAGAGTCTTATTTGTATAATGCAAATAAGTTAAAGGATAACTGGGTGACGCTGGTTGTAATGATAGGGCAGCAGTATAGCAGCAAGGTAGTGGTGAAACCCAGCTAACGTGTGGTAGACGGCAGGTATACGAGTTGACTACTTCAACCATAGTATTGCTGCTGTCTGCGAATACTGCAAGTAACTGTTAGAAGCCATTTCCCACACTGAAAGATGTCTGTTCCTCTACGGCAGCTTCAGTAATAAGTCCTGCTCCTAGTGAGACACTGTTATCACCCATTCATCTAAAAGATGAAAGAAACGTAGGAGTAAAAGGGACATCAGCAACAACTTATATGTTTAACAAACAAGTTACATAAGCCCAAATCAAATAGTTGGTTTCTTGAAAATACCTGAGGCGTAGAAAAGCTTAACCCAATAAAACAAATGGATGAAAGAATTAATAATACTGTAACTTGTTTTCAATAAATAAAACTGAAAAATAACTGGAAGCACTAATAATTCTAAAATCTAGCTTATACTAATAAAACTGAGAAAGAGCTGGAAACACTAGCAATACTACAATTTAGCGTAACCTAATAACACTGAGATATAGCTGGAAACCAGAAGCACAAAACCAAAGTACTCACCAACGTGGGTCAGGGGAGAGATGTGAGGGTTTATGCTTTCTTAATTAGACAGGTAAAGAATGAAGGTAGAGAAAAAAAAACACATTAGGCTACATTATGCCCGCATCAAACTGTATACGACTTGCTCAGACCCACTGATGGTTCTGGAGGTATCTAAAAAGAAGACTGGGAAATACAAGCATTCTTCCCAGCTGCCAGAAATACAGGAAGTAAATAAGGTTAATAGCTACCGGAGACTTTTCCATTACACTTGGCACCTCGTCATCTCGGGGCATGACCTTTTCCGAGGTCAGTACCTCACTCTGGGGATTTCTGTTGAACTAGGAGGGTAACAAGTCTCCTAGATTACTACTTCATCGCTGAGAGGACACTGCCCTGCACCCGAGCACCATTTCGCTCTAGTCAACCACGTTGCCCTGGGGCATACACTCCCACCTGGCAGTTCACTACCCTCAGGGGCACCAACTCGCCTCTGGCACTACTTCTCCCCAAGAGCCCCGCCTAGTGTTTTGTCATCCTTTGCTAGATCAGGTAAGTAGCGACTAAAGTTGATCTATAAACTGGTTCATTCTGCTGCCTGTCTAAGTGGCCTGCTCTGCTGCTTATCCTATCTGAGAGGCTTGATCTGCTTGCCTGAGTGACTCGGTCTGTTGCTTATCTGAGTGGCCTGCTCTGCTACCTATCCTATCTGAGAGGCTTGGTCTTCTGCTTGCCTGAGTGACTCGCTCTGCTGCTTATCTGAGTGGCTTGCTCTTCTGTTTGCCTGAGTGGCTCGCTGTACGGTATGTCTGATGGTTTACAAGATTTGTTCTCCACCACTGAAGGCTTTCTCTTCTTTTCTGTCTAGGTTTTACTCTCCTTTATATCTGAATACATTCACATCCTCCATACTCTCTCCCACCAATCTAATATCCAATCTTCCATTACCTAATTTTTTTTATATCCTCATCACCTTACTGTTTCCTACATTCACTTTTAATTTCCTTCTTTTTTATAACCTTCCAAGCTCATCAACCAACCTCTGCAACTTCTCTTCAGAATCTCCCAAAAGCACAGTGTCATCAGCAAAGAGTAATTGTGACAACTCTCACTTTGTTTTAGATTCTTTATCTATTAACCCCACGCCTCATGCTAACACCCGAGCAGTCACTTCTCTTACAACTCCATCTATAAATATATTGAAAAACCGTGGTGACATCACACATCCCTGTCTAAGGCCTACTTTTACTGGGAAATAATCTCCCTCTCGCCTGCATACTCTAACCTGAGCCTCACTCCCCTCGGAAAGACTCCTCACTGCTTTCAATAACATACCCAATATTCCATACATTTGTAACATCTGCCACATTGCGTCACTATCCACCCTATCATACGCCTATTCGAAATCAATATGTGCCACAAAAACCTCTTTACCCTTATCTAAATACTGTTCACCTATATGTTTCACTGTAAACACTTGGTCTACACAACCACTACCCTTCCTAAAGCCTTCACGTTCATCTGCTATCCTGCTCTCCGTCTTACTCTTAATTCTTTCAATAATAACTCTACCATAAACTTTACAAGGTACACTCAACAGACTTATTCCCCTATAATTTTTACACTCTATTTTGTTCCCTTTACCTTTATACACAGTAACTATGCACGCTCTCTGCCAGTCCCTATGTACCTTACCCTCTTTCATACATTTATTAAATAAAAACACTAACCACTCCAAAACTATATCCCCACCTGCATTCAAATTTTTTTTCTTCATCTCATCAGCCCCAGCTACTTTACTCCTTTTTATTCTACCCACTGCCCAGCGCACTTCTCCCACACTCACAACTGTTTTTTCCTCACTCTAATAAGATGTTATTCCTTCTTGCACTATATTCGAAATCACAGCTTCCCTATCTTCATCAACATTTAACAAATCCTCAAAATATTCCCTCCTTCTTCTCGATACCTCTATCTCTCCATTTAATTACTCTCCTCTCATATTTTTAACTTACAAATCCATTCAATTCCTAAGCTTTCTCAACTTATTAATCTCACTCCAAAACGTATTCTTAATTTCAATATAATTTATAGTTAACATCTCACCAACTTTCTCATTCGCTATCTTTTTACATTGCTTCACCACTATCACCTTTCTTTTTGTCTCCATGTACTCCTTCCTCCTTGCATCACATCTAATTTGTAAAAACCTCTCATATACTAACATTTTCTCTCTTACTACGCTCTTTACATCATCATTCCACCAATCGCTCTTCTTCCCACCTGCACCCACTTTCCTGTAACCACAAACTTCTGATGAGCAATCTAATTATATATATATATATATATATATGTTATATATATATATATATATATAATATATATATATATATATATATATATATATATATATATATATATATATATATACATATATATATATATATATATATATATATATATATATATATATATATATATATATATATAAATATATATATATATATATATATATATATATATATATATATATAAATATATATATAATATTATATATATATATATATATATATATATATATATATATATATATATATATATATATATATATATATATATGTGTGTGTGTGTGTGTTGTACTCACCTAGTTGTACTCACCTAGTTGAGGTTGCGAGTGTCGAGTCCGAGCTCCTGGCCCCGCCTCTTCACTGGTCGCTACTAGGTCACTCTCCCTGAACCGTGAGCTTTATCGTACCTCTGCTTAAAGCTATGTATGGATCCTGCCTCCACTACATCGCTTCCCAAACTATTCCATTTCCTGACTACTCTGTGGCTGAAGAAATACTTCCTAACATCCCTGTGATTTATCTGTGTCTTCAGCTTCCATCTGTGTCCCCTTGTTCTTGTGTCCCATCTATGGAACATCCTGTCTTTGTCTCCCCTATCTCTCCTGTCCTCCAGTGTCGTCAGGTTGATTTCCCTTAACCTCTCCTCATAGGACATACCTCTTAGCTCTGGGACTAGTCTTGTGGCAAACCTTTGCACTTTCTCTAGTTTTTTTACATGCTTGGCTAGGTGTGGGCTCCAAACTGGTGCCGCATACTCCAATATGGGCCTAACCTACACGGTGTACAGGGTCCTGAACGATTCCTTATTAAGATGTCGGAATGCTGTTCTGAGGTTTGCAAGGCGCCCATATGCTGCAGCAGTTATTTAGTTGATGTGCGCTTCAGGAGATGTGCCTGGTGTTATACTCACACCAAGATCTTTTTCCTTGAGTGAGGTTTGTAGTCTCTGGCTCCCTAGACTGTACTCCGTCTGCGGTCTTCTTTGCCCTTCCCCAATCTTCATGACTTTGCACTTGGTGGGATTGAACTCCAGGAGCCAATTGCTGGACCAGATCTGCAGCCTGTCCAGATCCTTTTGTAGTTCTGCCTGGTCTTCGATCGAATGAATTCTTCCCATCAACTTCACGTCATCTGCAAACAGTGACACTCAGATTTTTATTTCCTTCTGTCATGTCGTTCACAAATACCAGAAGCAGCATTGGTCCTAGGACTGACCCCTGTGGGACCCCTCTGGTCACAGGTGCTCACTCTGACACCTCGCCACGTACCATTAATCGCTGCTGGTCTTCCTGACAAATTTTCCCCTGATCCATTGTAGTGCCTTCCCTGTTATCCCTGCTTGGTCCTAAATTTTTTTGCACTAATCTCTTGTGGGGTTTACTGTGTCAAACGCCTTCTTGCAGTCCAAGAAAATGCCAATCCACCCACCCCTCTCTCTCTTGTCTTACTGCTGTCACCTTGTCATAGAACTCCAGTGGTTTGTGACACAGGATTTCCCCTCTCTGAAACCATGTTGGGTGTTGCTGATGAGTCATTCCTTTCTAGGTGTTCCACCACTCTTTCTCCTGACAAACTTCTCCATTACTTTGCATACTATCAGTCAGTGACACTGGTCTGTAGTTTAGTGCTTCATGTCTGTCTCCTTTTTTAAAGATTTTGGACACATTTGTGTCTTCCATGCCTCAGGCAATCTCCCTGTTTCGATAGATGTATTGAATATTGTTGTTAGGGGTACACATAGCGCCTCTGCTCCCTCTCTCAGGACCCATGGAGAGATGTCATCTGGCCCCATTGCCTTTGAGGTATCTAGCTCACTCAGAAGCCTCTTCACTTCTTCCTCCGTTGTGTGTACCGTGTCCAGCACCTGGTGATATGCCACACCTCTCCGTCCTCTGGAGCCCCTTCTGACTCCTCTGTGAACACTTCTTTGAATCTCTTGTTGAGTTCCTCACATACTTCACGGTCATTTCTTGTTGTCATTTCTTGTTTTCCTCCTGATGTGGCTGTATAACAGCTTCGAATCATATTTGGCTTTCGCTGCTATGTCGTTTTAAATATGTCGTTGGGCCTCCCTTCTTATCTGTGCATATTCGTTTCTGGCTCTACGACTGCTCTCCTTATTCTCCTGGGTCCTTTGCCTTCTATATTTCTTCCATTCCCTAGCACACTTGGTTTTTGCCTCCTTGCACCTTTGGGTGAACCATGGGCTCATCCTGGCTTTTTCATTATTCCTGTTTCCCTTGGGTACAAACCTCTCTTCAGCCTCCTTGCACATTGTTGCTACATATTTCATCATCTCATTAACTGGCTTCCCTGCCAGTTCTCTGTCCCACTGAACCTCGTTCAGGAAGTTCCTCATTCCCGTGTAGTCCCCTTTCCTGTAGTTTGGTTTCATTTGTCCTGGCCTTCCTGCTTCCCCCTCCACTTGTAGCTCTACTGTGTATTCGAAGCTCAAAACCACATGATCGCTGTCCCCAAGGGGTCTTTCATATGTGATGTCCTCAATATCTGCACTGCTCAAGGTGAATACTAAGTCCAGTCTTGCTGGTTCATCCTCTCCTCTCTCTCTTGTAGTGTCCCTTACGTGTTGGTACATGAAGTTTCCCAGTACCACCTCCATCATCTTAGCCCTCCATGTATCTTGGCCCCCATGTGGCTCTAAGTTCTCCCAGTCGATCTCCTTGTGGTTAAAGTCGCCCATGATCAGGAGCTTTGCCCTGCATGCATGAGCTCTTCTGGCCACTGCAGCCAGTGTGTCAACCATCGCTCTATTGCTCTCGTCATTCTCATGCCCTGGTCTCCTGCTGTTCTGTGGTGGGTTATACATCACTGCAATTACCACCTTGGGACCTCCAGAGTGAAGCATTCCCCCTATGTAATCACTTTCTTCTCCGCTGTCTCCTCTCTCCAGCTCATCAAAATTCCATCGGTGTTTGATCAGCAGTGCCACTCCTCCACCCTCCCTGTTCCTTCTGTCTTTCCTCAGGATCTGGTATCCCGATGGAAAGATGGCATCTGTTATCATACCTGTAAGTTTGGTTTCTGTGAGTGCTATGATGTCCGGTGATGTCTCTTTGACTCTTTCGTGCCACTCCTCCCACTTGTTTGTTATTCCATCAGCGTTTTTGTACCATACCTTCAGTTTCCTTTCCAATACTGTGGTTTGGGGGGCCTGTGGGGGTGGGAGACCTGGTAGCATACTGTGAAATTCTATGATTGGGGGTTGGGTGGAAGCT
>NC_069407.1:69813208-69868208 GCF_026875155.1 Cherax quadricarinatus
CATGCTTTCCTCACGATCGAAGGGTTAGTGATACTATCGGGATGACGTGGTAATGGTCAATCGAGTCCGAATACAAGATGAGTTCTGTAATGTTCATTCCGATTAGCAGTACCACGCTGCTGATCGGCTCTAAATAGTTTGTAGGTGTCACTAGGCAGATGCACGAGTATAGTCCCACAGTAGCAGTCTACCGTTCTGCCAGGGATATATTGCAGTCCCGTCAAGGTGGCTGGCGGGTGTATCTGGAGTGCTGGGTAGTAGAGATCAATGTTCTTCCTGGCAGGCACAGGGGTTATAACAAGGCTTTTATTGATTATCATGCAGATTTCATTGTCTGAAATGTCAGCCTTTGGAACGTTAACGGTTCAGACTATGTAAACCGTTCTGCTGCAGATAAATTTGTACTCAATTTGAATTGGGGCAGTAATGGAAAAATGCTGACCAAGACGTGTGCTAATAGCAGAGATGGCAGCTGATAGGTAAAAATCACTTGAGTGAAGCACACTCACAGCTAAAAGACTGGCTTTCTTACTTGCTGAACTTACACCCACTGTTATAGCTGCAAAAGCTTATTCCATGATGAGATTGTCCCAGCAGGATCATTGGTGGGCCAGCGTTCCAGGGAAAATACCCCATGTACTAATGTTGATGGAGTAGCTGTGATTATCCTATCCTGACTCATCGTGAATAAACTGTAGAAGAATTTCCTTCACCAATGAGTTTTATTAATTGGAGGAAGCTGGCAAAGCATAATATGGTAGGCTGTATATAGGGCCGGTCTGCCTAATCGGAAGGAATAAGTGGCTTACTCCCGATGCGAAATGTTCAGGAAAAGATGTAAGACAATTTTCTAACAAGGTCTTTAGGAGAGAGTTGTACTCTCCCAGTGTGAGGCTGGCAAATGGGTTCTTTAAACAACGAGCTGCAAAAAAATATATACTTGGATGACGACCAACTATCTCACTCTCAATATAGGCAAAACCTGCAAAACCTACTTCATGATGTTTGGAAGCAGAGCCTTAAATATCCAACTGGTTCTAACCCATGAGCGATCCAGTTCTCCTGGAGGGTGGGAGCAGCGTGAAGAGCGGCAGGGTGGGCGGACCTTGAGCGGCAGAGTGGGCGGGCTATGGGCAGGCAGAGATGTGGGTTGGACACAGCTGTCAGGGTACAGGGAGGGTAATCACGCATATCCTGGCTCTGTTATGTTATTTTCTATTTTGCATAATCCATGAAGAGCTGAAGGGCAATGAGAAAGGATATCTTGGTGTGGTGGCTATGTAGTAGCTCTGTGTGGCTCCGTGTGGCTCTGTGTGCTGTGTGATGGCTCTGTAGTGGGTCTGTGTGGCTGTGTTGTCATGTATGGTGGCTCACTGTCATATCGATAAATGGTTCCCCCATTACGAGACACACTGAGGGTAAATTTCTAAGTCTTCACGTTCATTGTAATCTTAAATTTCATTCCCACATCCAGCATATATCCAAGAAAATCTCCAAATCACTAGGCATCCTTTCCAAGATACGATACTATTTATTTATTTATTTATTTATTTTATTTATTTTATTTATTTATTTTATGTCTTTGCAAACAGTGCATTGAGATTTTATATTTACAATAGTGGGTTGCAATGCAAAGAGAGCCTCTATTATGTCTAGGCATTATGGGCCAACTTAACATTACTGGCTTACAGACTACTTAACACTAAGGAGTATATCATAGTTGTACAGTAGGATAGTAATTATTTCATAGTTGTTCAGTTGATTATTAATTATAAGTGAATTAAATTTGTATAAGACAAAGGATATATTCATATAGTCTAAAATGCTTTTTGTGAAAACAATAGTTCAATTATATTTCTGTCAACAATGGATAAAAGGTTCAAAGTGATTGTTGAAGTTACACTACCTGTTTATAAATTCAAGTCTCTTCTCAAAGTTCACTTACTCACTCAAAACCAAATAAATAATGAATAACTGAACCATATAAATTGTATATCCTAAATGTTACTCACAATTATATCACAAAAATGTTAAACCTAACTTTGTTATTTTTTTTTTAAATACACTACCTGAATGAACAGCAATGAATGCAACCACATGACCTGTCTTTGTAATACTCATTTGTATTTTATAGTTATCTGTTTACAATAATGTCTTATTACTGATTTCATCATTGCTTAGTTAATCTTAAGTTAATTTTAAGCCAGCCCGTAATGCTATGCATATAAGTGGCTTTGGCATGCTGCTCTTACCTGTATTTTTTTGTACCTCTGTATGTATGCCTAAATTTATAAATAAATAAATAAATAAATAAATAAATAAATGATGTGGGAGTACATAGGTGAGTATGTGTGTACTGAGTATTTAGCGTTTAGTCTTAAACTGATTTTCAGACTGGGTTACTTTAATATCTTCTGGTAATGAATTCCATATTTTAGGGCCCTTTATGTGCCCTATGGACACGAGGTATATCAAAAAGAGATCTGTGTCTTGTGTTGTGGTCATGTGTCCTGTTTAAGTTGGTGAAGAGAAGTTTGAGTAGAGGGTTTATATTTGCGTGTATTGTTCTGTGTATATAGTAGGCACATGAATAAGTATGGATGTTCTTGATGAGAGTAAGACACATGTGCAACATCTGGGTATCTTTATTGTAGACGTTTCGCCATCCAGTGGCTTTATCAATACAAATTCTAGGACATAACTTGAAGACAGTAGAACTATGTACAGAAGATGAGGTAATCAGTCCCTCAACCTAGGAGTAGGTGCGAACAGCACCATAGTCGTGGAGATTCTGAAGCAGAAGAAAGAATCCTGGCGATTATATAGTAACGTCAGGTGAAGCAGACGAGGGCAAATTCACTGGTAGGCGGGATTCCCCAGTGGAAGTAGGTCCTTCCCAAAGAGATGGGTTAGTTGTAGTTGTCGTGAAGGTTATGTACATGTCCTCAGAATTAAGATTCCATGATGTTGCAGTGTCTGACAAGTTGTGTACGAATGGTATATAATACCGACAAGATGAGAGTAAGACACATGTGCAACATCTGGGTATCTTTATTGTAGACGTTTCGCCATCCAGTGGCTTTAACAATACAAATTCTAGGACATAACTTGAAGACAGTAGAACTATGTACAGAAGATGAGGTAATCAGTCCCTCAACCTAGGAGTAGGTGCGAACAGCACCATAGTCGTGGAGATTCTGAAACAGAAGAAAGAATCCTGGCGCTTATATAGTAACGTCAGGTGAAACAGACGAGGGCAAATTCACATGTGTCTTACTCTCATCTTGTCGGTATTATATACCATTCGTACACAACTTGTCAGACACTGCAACATCATGGAATCTTAATTCTGAGGACATGTACATAACCTTCACGACTATGACAACTACTACTACAACTAACCCATCTCTTTGGGAAGGACCTACTTCCACTGGGGAATCCCGCCTACCAGTGAATTTGCCCTCGTCTGCTTCACCTGACGTTACTATATAAGCGCCAGGATTCTTTCTTCTGCTTCAGAATCTCCACGACTATGGTGCTGTTCGCACCTACTCCTAGGTTGAGGGACTGATTACCTCATCTTCTGTACATAGTTCTACTGTCTTCAAGTTATGTCCTAGAATTTGTATTGATAAAGCCACTGGATGGCGAAACGTCTACAATAAAGATACCCAGATGTTGCACATGTGTCTTACTCTCATCTTGTCGGTATTATATACCATTCGTACACATGGATGTTCTTAATGGTGGAGTATGCTGGCGGGAGTGGGAATTCGTTATCATTCTTACTGCTGCCTTTTGCTGGGTTATGAGGGGTTTTAAGTGACTGGATGTTGATGATCCCCATGCACAAATTCCATATGTAAGATAAGGGTATATGAGTGTATGGTACAGTGCCAGGAGAGCTGATTGTGGAACGTAGTACCTCATCTTTGATAGTATGTCCGCAGTCTTGGAGATTTTCTTGGTGATTTGTTGTATGTGTCCGGAACTTAAGGCTACTGTCAAGGTGGATACCTAGGAATTTTCCCTCTGTGAGTCTTGTGACTGACGATCCATTTGCAGCTTTGTTTCCAAACTGAATGAAATAGGTTTTATAAGTATTCAGGTTAAGTTTATTAGTCATCATCCAGGCAGGTATTTTCTGCAATTCGGCATTGACTGTGTTTGCTAGTATGACCGTGTCTGGGTGGGAAAAGACATATGTAGTGTCATCTGCAAATAATAGGGGTTTGAGTAGCTGTGATGCATTCGGTAGATCAGTGATGTAGATGAGAAAGAGGAGTGCTCCAAGGACGCTTCCTTGTGGGACTCCTACTGTGATTGGTTGGGTGGAAGAGTTTGCATCATTTGCATACACATATTGAGCTCTGTTACTAAGGTATGATTTTAGGTAGTTGAGGGAGTGGCCTCTGATACCATAGTGCGTTAATTTGGAGTACAGCAGTTCATGGTATCGAAAGCTTTACGTAAATCAATGAAAATGCCCAGCGGGACTTCTTTCTTTTCGAGTGCGGTATATATTAGTTCTAGCATGTGTATGATAGCATCATTCGCGCTTTTATTATTCTTGAATCCAAACTGACAAGGGTTTAATACGTTTTGTGAGACGAGGTAGGAATAGATCCGTCTATGCATTAATTTTTCAAAGATTTTAGAGAGCAGCGGTAAGTTAGATATTGGTCTATAGTTATTCAAGTCAGCTTGGTCACCTCCTTTGTGGATCGGAGTGACCCTCGATATTTTGAGGATTGTTGGGAAGGTAGATGATTCAATGGATTTGCTAAAGAGTGTTGCAATAATTGGTGACAATACTTGAGAAGCTTTTTTGTACATAAAAGCAGGCAAGTTGTTTATATCTCCTGCCTTGTTTTTAAGGGTGTTTATGATGAGTGTAACTTATATGGGGTATGTACCCCAAACGACGTTCCATACACTTTAACACTCTCTAATATATCCCTATATCACCTGGGGATCAACCACGGCCACTCACCTTATACTTTTTAATAACCCAACAAAAAACTGCTGTGCAGATGATCACCAACTCCTGTGCCAGACAGCACACCTCACCACTTTTCGAAAATTTGAACTTACTAAATATATGAATCATACACTCATATTATTGTGCTTACTATACGTACAGAACATTAAACACCAGTATAAACACACCGCTTCAACTTCTCCTTCATAGCTACAACAGAAAGCAGTCACAATACAAGGCACAAAGCACACTTCGACTTCCCGCATGCCAGTTTCACACTATACAAAAATGTAATGAACATAAAGGGCTCTAAGATCTCCAGATCTTAGGGCACCGGTAAAATATCCCTTGACTACATACAAGTTTAGGGCTATGCTTAAAAAACAGCTCATCTCTCAATAGTAAACAACACAATTTGACGTCTAGTCTACTAAAACATCTGCTAATCCATGAAATTGTATTGCACGAACCATTATGTATATTATTGTTATTTGTTACACGCAACTTCAAGATTATTATTCTCATTAACCTCCACCTCTGACTACCTCGCGTTAGTATTAAGATAAAATAAAGATTTATTAAAAAGAAAACCATTCTTATCCTGTAGTTTGTAATTATTAGGATTAGTCTGCCCGAAACACCGGCATGAGAGAAAAAAGGCTCCGTCACCATCAATGTCACTGATCCTTGTTTCCATCCGGTTAAGGTCGGAAATTTAAATTTCCAGATATCTCCAATGGCATTAGATCCCT
The DNA here is from genome assembly GCF_026875155.1 of Cherax quadricarinatus. Lineage (NCBI taxonomy): Eukaryota > Metazoa > Arthropoda > Malacostraca > Decapoda > Parastacidae > Cherax > Cherax quadricarinatus. The sequence goes on from NC_069407.1 coordinate 69,818,942, forward strand.
GTTGGGCAGCAAGGAAGGTACAAACAGTAGCATCAATTCCTTGCAGGTCCGTTGTCACTTCTTCGTCGGTTGGTTTGCTGGAGGACACCTGTTCATATTCATAAGTTTTGAGGGAGAGTTAAATATTCTTTCTTTGCTCTTTGATAATTATGATGCCTTCTAAAAGAGATTCTGTGATACCCACTAGTTTGTCATCACCCTAGAACAATATGCTGGGGGTCGCAAGTCAGGTCCTCAGTTATAGTTTTTAATGGTCAAGCGGAAAAGACGAGGGGCGAGAAGGTCTTCCTCGTGGACAACATCACGTAAGTTTTTCGAGCTCACCATAGAGATGTTTCGAGTCTTTATTCACGCAAGAGCTGAAAAATGGATAAATTGTTGGAAAGGGGGTAATGGACAGCTCTGAGTGCAATGTGATTTTCGACTGAATTAAAAGCATTTTCAAAATTCTCTTTGATCAGTGATTTCTGGCCCGTGACGTTAATGATGTGTGTATGCTGCTTGGAGTGCAGGCTCAAAACCATGCGCGATCCAGAGCCCCAACTGCCTTTGGTATCATTTTCAGACCAAGGCAGTTGAGACAAAGTCAGTGAGAGTTCGCTGCTGTCACTTCTGCACTGGAAACAAAGCAGTACAGAGTGTTGACAACGGCGAAATACCTGAAACCTCAATCCTTGATTCGTGCATAGAGGGATGAACAAAATAAAAGAGGTCTGATAATTTGAGGTACACCACCGGTGAGAGAAACACAAACCTTGTGAGCTTGGACATGAGATGCTCCGCAACATCTCTGAAAACTGGGATGTTTAATGTGTTTTGGCCTTAATCCTGTGAAATCACCCATAGAGCCTCAATTAAAAGACTTCCTACCTTTGAATACGTCTGGTTCTTAGACTGTCGATGTTTTTCCTCTAGTGGGCTTCACGTGAGAATGAGTGTAAATGATAGGAGCTCTGGACAGGTATTTGCCTTGTTGTAACGCAACCGAGGTAGTCTCTGGTGGCAATTGTTTCATTGCTGGTGATTTTACTGACCACTCCTACAATATTCCCTTCCTCTGTTTTCTTGATGATTTTTGGTTTTATTTGAGGATATCAGGCCTGTGTTTTTCATGTGGACAAGGACCCAAGCAAAGCTTGTTATCTCTGGGGGATTTTGTTTATTTCTCAGAAGACCGATGTTGCTATGGTCGTGTGCCTTCTGGACATAACAGCCAGCAGTCATTGCCCAACGAGACGAGGCTGTGGTTCGGGTATTGTTGACTTGTTCAAAAGATCAACATTATGACTGTGAGCTGAAAGATGTTAATTTTATTACTTCTATGAGGTTGTCTGTCGAGATGAAGTGCGGGTTTATGAGAGGAATTGTTAGGTGTTGTTCTCTAGACGAAGTGTCCAGGTACCTAGATATCAACCAGAGTTGCAATTGTGCTTGAGGATTAAACCAGATTTGTTGTCGATCTTCCATTCTGCTTTGCACACCCGACACGTGCAATGCTTCTCTTTACCGTCGCTTTGACGCCCTTAGCTTGCTAGAATGTGGTTGCCATCATCTGCTTCGTCTAGTGACAGACGCAAGGGCTAAGCAAATCGTTGCTGGAAGGCACTGTGGACGATGTCTGGGAAGCGGCATAGGAGGGAGGTGAGCAGGAAGCATTGGTAGTGTGTGGTAGAGCCGTGGCAGAACCTGGGCTGGGAGTGATTGGAGGCCAGTGTTTGTAAATGGTAGCAGGCAGGAGCTTGTGACTTAATCCCCACGAGCTGAGCTTTGATAATGTAGGAGCCTATCCTCAGTCGACAGCGGAATATATGATGAGTAAGACATAATTAACAATTAAATTGTGGTTACTTCCTTCACTTGAATGAAGTAGGCACAGAGTGAGGTTCATAGCAGACCTGAGGACGATGAGGAGGGAAGGAAGACCTGGGGACGATGAGGAGGGAAGGAAGACCTGGGGTGAATCGGCACTCGAAACAGGGAAGTAGGAGTGAGGTGAAAGACAGGAGGTTTGTGTCGTTTGAAACGCCAGGGTTATCCTTAACATTCTCTTTATTTAAAGCTTATTTACCTAATTCGTAAACTTTCTCATCTTCTGTAGGCCTATGTGAGAGGGAATCCACGTAAGCATAATAATTTGGGTGTATCTTCTCCTAGCTTCATACATAAGCATGCTACATTCATGTATATGGCTGTTTAGAGAAGCAATGTTGAGGAAAGAGTCAGTTACAATTGAATTGTGTGCGGTAGCAGTTTGCACAAACTTAAGAGCAACAAGTAAAGCAAACAGCTTAGTATGTAAGGTGGAAGTCCAATTATTCTCAATAAAGTCCAATTATTCTCATACACCTCTGTATGACAGAATTATCTGGCTAATTTACAATCGCAACACGTCCCTCTCTCCCACTGTCAGCGCAGATATTCTGTGTGATAGTATTCTTATTACGAAAAATTGTCAGCGAGAAATCTGAAAATGAGCTTGAAGAAAGTAGAATAGTACAGATATGAACTAGCAGATCCATTATCTATAATAATGATATGTGTCACGTTAAACATATCGTTGAGACAAGTAGAAAGGTCAGTAGATCGCACGAAGTTACTGCTAGACTAATAGTAGGTTAAAAGTATCTCTGGCAGTATGGTCTGAATGGAGATGTTGAAGACAAAATGCGAAGTGTGTGGAGAGAGACTGGGACATACACTGGTGCATTACCGAATATCTTAATGTGTCCAATCATTCAACTTTACAGAGACACCGCCATTTAAACCTCACAGAATGTCAAAACATTTCAATGTTAATGATAAGATATCTGAAATCTTGAAGTTGTTTCCATATTTTGAATCGATTAGATGAATCAACGTTTTTATAGAGACTGCAGTTCAGTTATCACCAGTTCTTTCTAGTAGAAATATATATACTGTATTTATATTTTTGAGATTGTATTTCACACTGCATTGTGTCCAACTATTTGAAGTAATTGTAAAATATGAAATGACTAATATTTTTTCTAGTGATTTAACAATGCCCAGTGAGGTCTAACAAAGACTCATTGTGACCTCTGTAATCTACATGACTTTTTTGTGCTACCGCTCACAGGATGGGCATGGGGTGCACAATAAACAAGGTGTTTAACAACAAAACCAAACTTGTGGGGCACTAAAACATATCTAGGATGATGGTCACACATACGTCTGTCGTACAAACTGCTCTACGAAAATACGCTAACACTCGCAGTGATTAATACTGAAGCACTAGATGCGATACAAAATATTCACTTTCACTGCAAGTGAACAGTGGGTGTATGGTGACCAGTGGCATGAAGCCTCTACCTCTATAAGCCCAACGAATTTCGCAACAACCCGTCCGTCAGCCAGTAGGAGAGTGATGAGGGTAGTGTTCAGTATGTTAGTAATTAAGGGTAACTGGTGCTTCACGTATCTCATCTCTTCTACACTAGCCTCATGGCACTGAGTCTCTCCTTCATTGTGTCCTAAACACTACACTTTCTCTGTTTCTCTTTAACACTGCACCAGTGGCTTGACGCTTGTAAGGAAACCTCAATTATTTACACTGTATTGTTGACACTGGCTCCGCACACCTTGGTATATCCCGAGCTCTAGCCAGAAACTTAGCCCACACAACATGCATCATTTCTCCCACATCAAAGTATGTATATATATATACATATATATATATATATATATATATATATATATATATATATATATATAATATATAAATATATATATATATATATATATTATATATATATATATATATATATATATATATATATATATATATATATATATATATATATATATGAATCAATTTCATGGTCCTCAAACAATAGTTTAGAGGTCGTACTATAACAGGAGTCAGTGAAGGGATAGAGGGAAGGGAAGTGTCTAGAAACTGCTTGGAGAGCAGCATCCCTTCTGACTAAATTGAAAGAGTTGGCAAAGTCCAGTTTGATCAAGGCTTTTTCATCGGACATGTTATTGATGTATAAATAACAAAAAAAAAAAAAAAAAAAAGAGGCAAAATGCCGTGACTGGAACGATACACTAATAAACCGCACATAGAAGAGAGGAGCTTACGACGACGTTTCGGTCCGACTTTGTAAATGGTCCAAGTCGGGCCGAAACGTCGTCGTAAGCTCCTCTCTTCTATGTGCGGGTTATTTGTTTTGATGTTTAGTCGTGCTGCGTGGGCAGCTGCTTCACAGCCTTGTTGAACACCAAAACCGAGCTGAGTTGGTTTCAACATTGAGGCAGCCTCTTGACTCCACCATTTTCGCTGCAGCCTTGGCGACTAGGAGCCGAAGGGTGTTGCCCACTGCCATGGGCCTATTTCCTCCATCCTTCTTCCGGAAGGCACAGAGTGAGGCACCAAAGAAAAGGGGTATAATGGCCTCTGGGATACTACCAGCCAGACACACTTTGGAAAATTTGGTGAGTTCAAACAGCAACCTCTCTGAAACCTCACCAAGTGTTGGATTTAGCATTTGTTTTAAGTGTTGTGGCCTTAAACCAGTGAAACCTCCTGCTGATCCCTGTGGGAATGACATAGCAGCTTTATACACATCAGCATCCTGTAAGGTTAAATGTTGTTCACCTGCTGCAATGTCACGGAAGTCAATGTTGGTACTGGGAGCCCTGGGTGGATGTTTGTACTTCAGGGATTGTGCCATACTAACGTCCTTAGTATCCTCACTGGTCATAGACTTCAGTGCTCCAATAGTATTACCCTCTTCTATTTTTTTGCTAATTTGTGCTCTGATTTTTGAGGCGTCAGTTGTCCTGTTGCTGGCATTTGCCAGGCGGGTGTCTGTTGACTTTCTTCAAGAGGTCAGCGAATTTGCAAGCAGCTTGGGGGCGAGCTGTTTGGGATGTTTGTCAGCGTCCTGGTGTATGTTAATATATATATATATATATATTATATATATATATATATATTATATATATATATATATATATATATATATATATATATATATATATATATATATATATATATATATATATATATATTTATCACACTGGCCGATTCCCACCAAGGCAGGGTGGCCCGAAAAAGAAAAAACTTTGACCATCATTCACTCCATCACTGTCTTGCCAGAAGGGTGCTTTACACTACAGTTTTTTAAAACTGCAACATTAACACCCACCCTCCTTCAGAGTGCAGGCACTGTACTTCCCATCTCCAGGACTCAAGTCCGGCCTGCCGGTTTCCCTGAACCCCTTCATAAATGTTACTTTGCTCACACTCCAACAGCACGTCAAGTACTAAAAAACCATTTGTCTCCATTCATCCTATCAAACATGCTCACGCATGCCTGCTGGAAGTCCAAGCCCCTCGCACACAAAACCTCCTTTACCCCCTCCCTCCAACCTTTCCTAGGCCGACCCTACCCCGCCTTCCTTCCACTACAGACTGATACACTTTTGAGTCACCTCAACAATCCTTCCTCAGCCCTCTGGACAACAGTTTTGGTAATCCCGCACCTCCTCCTAACTTCCAAACTACGAATTCTCTGCATTATATTCACACCACACATTGCCCTCAGACATGACATCTCCACTGCCTCCAGCCTTCTTCTCGCTGCAACATTCATCACCCATGCTTCACACCCATATAAGAGCGTTGGTAAAACTATACTCTCATACATTCCCCTCTTTGCCTCCAAGGACAAAGTTCTTTGTCTCCACAGACTCCTAAGTGTACCACTCACTCTTTTCCCTCATCAATTCTATGATTCACCTCATCTTTCATAGACCCATCAGCTGACACGTCCACTCCCAAATATCTGAATACATTCACTCCTCCATACTCTCTCCCTCCAATCTGATATTCAATCTTTCATCACCTAATCTTTTTGTCATCCTCATAACCTTACTCTTTTCTGTATTCACCTTTAATTTTCTTCTTTTGCACACCCTACCAAATTCGTCCACCAATCTCTGCAACTTCTCTTCAGAATCTCCCAAGAGCACAGTGTCATCAGCAAAGAGCAGCTGTGACAACTCCCACTTTGTGTGTGATTCTTTATCTGTTAACTCCACGCCTCTTGCCAAGACCCTCGCATTTACTTCTCTTACAACCCCATCTATAAATATATTAAACAACCACGGTGACATCACACATCCTTGTCTAAGGCCTACTTTTACTTGAGCCTCACTATCCTCGTAAAAACTCTTCACTGCTTTCAGTAACCTACCTCCTACACCATACACTTGCAACATCTGCCACATTGCCCCCCTATCCACCCTGTCATACGCCTTTTCCAAATCTATAAATGCCACAAAGACCTCTTTAGCCTTATCTAAATACTGTTCACTTATATGTTTCACTGTAAACACCTGGTCCACACACCCCCTACCTTTCCTAAAGCCTCCTTGTTCATCTGCTATCCTATTCTCCGTCTTACTCTTAATTCTTTCAATAATAACTCTACCATACACTTTACCAGGTATACTCAGCAGACTTATCCCCCTATAATTTTTGCACTCTCTTTTATCCCCTTTGCCTTTATACAAAGGAACTATGCATGCTCTGTGCCAATCCCTAGGTACCTTACCCTCTTCCATACATTTATTAAATAATTGCACCAACCACTCCAAAACTATATCCCCACCTGCTTTTAAACATTTCTATCTTTATCCCATCAATCCCGGCTGCCTTACCCCCTTTCATTTTACCTACTGCCTCACGAACTTCCCCCACACTCACAACTGGCTCTTCCTCACTCTTCATCAACATTTAACAATTCCTCAAAATATTCCCTCCATCTTCCCAATACCTCTAACTCTCCATTTAATAATTCGCCTCTCCTATTTTTAACTGACGAATCCATTTGTTCTCTAGGCTTTCTTAACTTGTTAATCTCACTCCAAAACTTTTTCTTATTTTCAACAAAATTTGCTGATAACATCTCACCCACTCTCTCATTTGCTCTCTTTTTACATTGCTTCACCACTCTCTTAACCTCTCTCTGTTTCTCCATATACTCTTCCCTCCTTGCATCACTTCTACTTTGTAAAAACTTCTCATATGCTAACTTTTTCTCCCTTACTACTCTCTTTACATCATCATTCCACCAATCGCTCCTCCTCTTCCCTCCCGCATCCACTTTCCTGTAACCACAAAACTTCTGCTGAACACTCTAACACTACATTTTTAAACCTACCCCATACCTCTTCGACCCCATTGCCTATGCTCTCATTAGCCCATCTATCCTCCTCTTTTAGTTTATAAACCTTCCCTCTCTCTTCCCTGATGCTTCTATTCTCCTTGTATCCCATCTACCTTTTACTCTCAGTGTAGCTACAACTAGAAAGTGATCTGATATATCTGTGGCCCCTCTATAAACATGTACATCCTGAAGTCTACTCAACAGTCTTTTATCTACCAATACATAATCCAACAAACTACTGTCATTTCGCCACTACATCATATCCTGTATACTTATTTATCCTCTTTTTCTTAAAATATGTATTACCTATAACTAAAACCCCTTTCTATACAAAGTTCAATCAAAGGGCTCCCATTATCATTTACACCTGGCACCCCAAACTTACCTACCACACCCTCTCTAAAAGTTTCTCCTACTTTAGCATTCATTGTCCTTACCACAATCACTCTCTCACTTGGTTCAAAGGCTCCTATACATTCACTTACATCTCCCAAAATCTCTCTCTCTCCTCTGCATTCCTCTCTTCTCCAGGTGCATACACGCTTATTATAACCAACGTCTCGCATCCAGCCTTTACTTTAATCCACATAATTCTTGAATTTGCACATTCATATTCTCTTTTCTCCTTCCATAACTGATCATTCAACATTACTGCTACCCCTTCCTTTGCTCTAACTCTCTCAGATACTCCAGATTTAATCCCATTTATTTTCCCCCACTGAAACTCCCCTACCCCCTTCAGCTTTGTTTCGCTTAGGGCCAGGACATCCAACTTCTTTTCATTCATAACATCAGCAATCATCTGTTTCTTGTCATCCGCACTACATCCACGCACATTTAAGCATCCCAGTTTTATAAAGTTTTTCTTCTTCTCTTTTTTAGCAAATGTCTACAGGGGAAGGGGTTACTAGCCCATTGCTCCCGGCATTTTAGTCGCCTCATACGACACGCTTTTCTTACGGAGGAAAGATTCTTTTCCACTTCCCCATGGACAATAGAAGAAATAAAGAAGAACAAGAGCTATTTAGAAAAAGGAGAAAAACCTAGATGTATGTATATATATATGCATATATATATATATATTATATATATATATATATATATATTATATATATATATATATATATATATTATATATATATATATATATATATATATGTAAATATATTATATATATATATATATATATATATATATATATATATATATATATATATATATATATATATTAAAAACAGAAAGCCAAACAAAAGCTCTTGAACGTGGTTCTACTAGAGTAGTAAGCTCAGTTAGTTTATTAGTGGTGACGTGTACTTAGCTCTGTGAAGACTTGTTCGTGTGCTCTCTGTGAATCTGAACCAGGATGACCTCTCTTGAGCAACTTTACCAGCAGCTAAAAGAGGAGCTTAGGGTTGCTTAGCTGGAGATACGGCGATTGACGGAGGAGAACAAGAGGATTCGTAGTAATCCTGTTGTGAGTCCTCAGGTTAAGAGAGGAACCTGGTCAGTGGCTGCACAACATGGAACCAAGCTGAGGATCAAGAAGACTGTTGGAGAGGCAGAAACAAGGAAGAACGAGAAGACAATTGTGGAAAACTTCGAACCCATTTTCGGTGCTACCTGGCGAATGTGGGTTGTCTACTGGGAACGTCACAAAGAGCACCAAGGAAGCATTGACAGATATGAGTTAAACATCCCCTGAAACCCCAACGAAGATCATCGAGAACGTCACGACGAATTCCACAAGTGAAGGTAAGAACGTTGTTTTAGTTGGAGACAGTCAGGTGAAGTTTATGGATAGGGCGTTTTGTCTTAAGAACAGGAAGAGGAGGCAGAGGGCATGTTTTCCTGGGGCTGGGATGGGAGATATTGTTAGCCGTCTGGACGACATCATAAAAGGTAATGGGGGCAATCCTATTATCTGCCTCAGTGCGGGAGGTAACGATGTTGGTAGACGTAGGAGTTAGGACCTGATTAGGAGGTATAGGGCAGCAATAGAAATAATTAGGAAGAAGGGTGGGAACCCTGTCATATGTGGTATTTTGCCAAGGAGAGGAGTTGGAAATGAATGGTTGTCCAAGGAAACTGGTGTCAATTGCTGGCTGGACAAATACTATAAGGAAAATGCGGTAACATTCATTGACAACTGGGACCTCTGCTAAGACAGAAATGACATGTATGACAGGATGGGGTACGCTTATCTAGGTCTGAGGTGGGGGCACTGGCAACTGCAGTGGAGGGAGCTGTTAAAACTTTAAACTAGGAATAGTTAGTGGTATGGGTTCTGGTGGGAAAACAGTGAAGTCCCAGTGTAGTAATATTATGAGTTCTAGGGGAACTAGTAATAAGCAGAACGAGGTAGATATTGGAAAACCAGAGGCACTAGGTGACAAGGACAGTAATAGGTTTAGTAGAAAATCAGAAATGAGCAGGAAAGGTAAAGAGAAAGGAGGGTCTTTCAATGTATATTATGCTAATAGCCGTAGTGCTAGGAATAAGATGAACGAGTTGAGATTAGTTGCTAGTGAAGGTAACATTGATGTATTTGCCTTAACTGAGACGTGATTTAATTCAAAAAGCCGGGACAAGCCTGCAGAATGTCACGTTCAAGGTTTTAAATTGTTCCAAGTAGATAGAAGTATCGGGAACGGGGGTGGGGTGGCATTGTATGTTCAAGATCGCTTGAACTGTTGCATAAAAACGGGTATTAAGTCTGAAGCAACACATACAGAGTCTGTTTGGATAGAATTTTCAGAGGGGCATAAAAATTGATTTTAGGAGTGATATACCGTCCCCAAACTTAGATAGGCCACAAGGCAAGATAATGCAGTAATTCTAGGAGACTTTAACTTTAGTCATATTGATTGGAATTTCTTGACTGGGAATTTAGAATCTAACGACTTCTTAGAAGTAATTCAGGATTGTTTTTTGAGGCAGTTTGTGAAAGAGCCTACAAGGGGAAAAAACCTGCTTGACTTGGTTCTGGCAAACAAGGAAACTCTTGTTAATTAATTTAGAAATTACAGAGGAACTCGGCACAAGCGATCACAAATCAATTACCTTTAGCATTGAATGGAAGTATGACAGTAGGGATAATTCAGTAATGGTCCCAGAATTTTGCTTAGCAGATTACAATGGGCTAAGAGAACACTTATCATCTGTGGACTGGAGCAACGAAGAGAGCTATGAGTATGACAGCTTAACACAATACATGCTGTCCAAAGAACATTTATCTCATATAAGGAAATTAGATCCAATTGAAATGACCCAAAATGGACGAATAATAGGCTGAAATATCTTTTAGGGCAGAAGAAAGGAATTTTTAGACGTATCAAAAGAGGTGAGGGTCATCTTATGAATCAGTATATTGACATTAAGAGGGACGTTAAAAAGGGGATAAGAAAAGCTAAATGGGAGTACGAAATTAAAGTTGCTAGGGATTCGAAAACTAACCCAAAAAGTTTTTTCCAGGAGTATAGAACAAAAGTTAAGGATAAAATAGGTCCCCTTAAAAATAATTTGAGGCATCTTACTGACAAAGAGAATGAAATGTGCTCGATTTTAAATAATTATTTTCTCTCGGTTTTTACACAGGAAGACACTAACAATATCCCAGTAATTAATTTTTATAGTGGACCTGAAGAAGATAAATTATATAACATCACTGTTACTAGTGAAATGGTTATGAAACAAATAGACCGACTGAAACAAAATAAATCACCGGGTCCTGATGAGTTCTTTTCAAGGGTTCTTAAGGAATGCAAAATGGAACTCTGTGAACCATTAACTAATATTTTAATTTATCTCTTCAAACAGGTGTAGTGTCTGATATGTGGAAGATGGCTAATGTAATTCCTATTTTTAAAGCAGGGGACAAGTCATTACCGTCAAATTACCGCCCAATAAGCTTAACCTCAATTGTAGGCAAATTACCAGAGTCAATTATAGCTGAGATTATGAAAAGCCATCTGGATAAGCACAATCTGATTAATGATACTCAACATGGATTTACGAGAGGCCGTTCTTGCCTAACGAATTTATTAACTTTCTTCAGTAAAGCTTTAAGGGCTGTTGATCATAACAAAGAACTTGATATTATTTATTTAGATTTTAGTAAGGCTTTTGATAGAGTATCGCATCAAAGACTGTTAAAGAAAGTGGCAGCTCATGGCATTGGGGGAAAAGTGCTGTCATGGATAGAGTCATGGCTCACAGACAGGAAGCAGAGAGTGTCCATAAATGGGGTTAAATCCGAGTGGGGATCTGTAACAAGTGGCGTTCCACAGGGATCAGTCTTAGGCCCGTTGTTGTTTATAATATATATCAATGATCTTGATGAGGGAATTACTAGTGTAATGAGCAAGGTAGGATAACTGATTCAAACGTAGATATCAGGGAACTTTAGGAGGATTTAGACAAACTTAATAACTGGTCAGAAAAGTGGCAGATGCAGTTCAATGTAGATAAATGCAAGGTTCTGAAGCTCGGGAGTGTCCATAACCCTAGCACTTATAAGTTAAATAATGTAGAACTTAGCCATACAGATTGCGAAAAGGACTTGGGGGTTATGGTGAGCAGTAACCTTAAACTAAGACAGCAATGAATTAGACACATGTGCAACTCTTGGGTATCTTTATTGAGGAAACGTTTCGCCACACTGTGTCTTCATCAGTCCATACAAAGGAGAAACGTGAAGAACAGGAGGAAAATGAGGTAATCAGTCCGTCAATCTTGAGTCGATGTGAGCAGTCCATCAATCTTGAATAGAATAGAGCATATGTGCGGAGAAGCAGCTTATAAACCGTAGGCAGGAGAGGTGCAGCAGTCGTAGGTGGTATCACATTTGTCCAATGTGGAAATAGGTCGTACCCAAGGGTTAGGCAAGCCAAGAATTCCCTAGTATTAAGATCCCAAGAAGTTGCTGTGCAACTTCTTGGGATCTTCTTGCTTCCTCAATAAAGATACCCAAAAGATAAACTGCATATGTGTTTATATTTCCAAAGATACCCAAAAGTTGCACTTGAGTCTAATTTATCAACTTGTCGGTTCTCTGAACCATTCATCTACAAGACAGCAATGCCTATGCGTACGTAATAAGGCAAACAGATTACTGGGATTTATATAAAAAAGTGTGGTATAAACCTTGGTAATAAATACCGACAAGTTGGTTTAGAAAGACACGTAAGCAAACACTATAACATATTTATTAGAAAACGTTTCGGTCCTGGGACCTTGATCAAGGTCCCAGGACCGAAACGTTTTCTAATAAATATGTTATAGTGTTTACTTACGTGTCTTTCTAAACCATCAAAAAGTGTAAACAACAGAAGTTCAGAGGTTATATTACAGCTTTACACATCATTAGGAAGGCCTCACCTAGATTACGCAGCTCAGTTCTGGTCTCCATATTACAGACAGAATGGACATAAATTCGTTAGAAAACATTCAGTGCAGAATGACCAAGTTAATACATAACATTAGAAATCTTCCTTATGGAGTAAGATTGAAGACCCTTAAGTTACATTCACTTGTTAGACGAAGAATGAGGGGAGACATGCTCGAAGTGTATAAGTGGAAGATGGGTATTAATGAAGGGAATATAAATAAGGTCTTTAGGATATCTCTCCAAGAGAGAATCCGCAGTAATGGATTCAAATTGGACAAGTTTAGATTTTTAGAAAGGATATAGGAAAGTATTGGTTTGGAAATAGGGTAGTTGATGAGTGGAACAGTCTACCTAGTTGGGTTATTGAGGCTAGGACTTTGGGTAGTTTCAAATTTAGGTTGGTAATACATGAGTGGGAGGGGTTGGATTTGAGTGTGACTTGCATATGAGAGTGGATAGAGTTTACCAGAGCTTATTTCTTGATTGGCATTGAAAATTGGGTTGCGCAAATGTTTTGTTAGTGGGATTCCCATATGTTGCATAAGTGTCTCATTCTTCAACTTGTCGGTTTTCAAAACCATTCATCACAACTGTCAGACACTGCATCATCATTTGATCTTGATACAAAGAATTTTCAAACTTGTCCAACCTTTTGGGACGAAGACCAACTTCGACTAGTGGAAGGTACCACTCTGACCCCGCCTCCTCCTGCTTCGCCTCACCTGATTGCAGTATATAAGCCAAGTCTACGGCCCTATGCTGTACCCAAAACGAACCCTGTAATTGCTGCCTCCGCCCTCCTATGCTGCTGAAGATGCTTAAACTGAGACACTTCCCATTTGGGGGAGTAACCGCAAGACAAAAGAAGTCACCCTCCAACCGGAGGGCCCCAAGAAAGAAGAAGATGAACGAACACACCCCGCCCGGGAGGGGGGCCCACCGTCGGGTCGCCATCGGGAGAAGACCCTGGCCAGAATTTACCGGCGAAACCTACAGCAAAAACCCTATGCTGTACAGTTGAAGCATAGGAAGCTATACAGTCGTAACCCTACGGCAGAGACAGGAATACTCTGAGAACCATTGTGCATCATGCCCGCAGAGTTTTCTCTCAGAGTAAAAATTGAGAGATGGCTGGAGTGGTGCTCAACATTCGGGCATCACACCACCTTATCTGAGATATTTGGGGCAACCTCAACATAGCAACTGGCAAGAGCAAGCCGAAGCCACCAGCCACACCCGAACCATCCCAGGAAGCTGAGAAACTAGTCGAGTTTTTCACTTCCAGGGGAGCCTCCACTCAGCTCCCCAGGACATCCGGAATATACAGACGGATCTTCTGCCTCATCGCCAGTTAACGATACAAGCGCATGTGAGTCGGAAGATGTGACTGATGAAGAACCTCACGGACTTGGAACTCCGACGTGCCATTAAGAACACAGGTGACACTTGTCCCGGGCATCGATGGTAAATACGTACTCCATGATTGCACGGGCTGGGCAGAGTGGATGGAGGCCACACTAGACGTCATAAACAAGTGGGAGGTCCGGGACACTCCCAGCAGCTTGGAAGAAGGCTACCATTGTACCCATTCCAAAGCCCAAGGACCTCGGGTAGTATGAGACCCACATCGCTGAAAAACTGTTTGCCAAGACTGCTGAGAGGATGTTGTTTAAACGCCTCCCTATGGAAACTTGGACTCCCTCATCTTCACATATTTGGCTTCACCATAGGGATGGGTACAGCAGAAATGCATAACCACCCTACTAAGCCAGATTGCTGATAGTAACAAAAAAAAAACTAGTATCGACGTCTACCTCGCCCTTGAGAAGGCACCTGAGCTAGCTAGCCCCACAGCAATTCTGGCAATACTAGCTCGGAAGGGAATCAAAGGACGCCTCCTGGCCTTGATAGAGTCCTACCTTAGGGACAGGCAAACCTGTGTCAGCTTTCAGGGACACTACTCTTCCTTTAAAACCCTGGAAAACGGCACGCCACAAGGAGGCGTGCTCAGTCCTACCCTATTTAACGTCCTTATGCAGGAACTTGTGAGCCTTCTCTTTCATAGTGGTACACAGCTCCTCAGCTATGCTGATGATCTTGCCCTCATATTGAATGGGAAAGGCAATTTGAAGCGACAGACCCAGAAAGCTTTGGACCTAATTACACAGTCTTGCAAGGAACTAGGCCTCAAGATCTCGGCAGAGAAATCTCTTGCAATGATGATCAAGGGACCAGATCATGTGAATAGATTGCGTATTCAGGATATAGAACTTGAACATTAAAATGGTATAAAATACCGACAGTTTGTTAGGTAAGACACATATGCAACAGTTAGGTATCTTTATTTCGAAACGTTTCGCCTACACAGTAGGCTTCTTCAGTCGAGTACAGAAAAGTTGATAGAAGCAGAAGAGACTTGACGACGATGTAATCAGTCCATCACCCTTAAAGTTTTGAGGTGGTCAGTCCCTCAGTCTGGAGAAGAGCATTGTTCCACAGTCTGAAACAACTGACTCTAGCAATTTGCCTACAATTGAGGTCAGGCTTTCTGGGCGGTAATTTGACGGTAACGACTTGTCGTCTGCTTTAAAAATAGGAATTACATTAGCCATCTTACATATATCAGACACTACACCTGTTTGAAGACATAAATTAAAAATATAAGTTAATGGTTCACAGACTTTCATTTTGCATTCCTTAAGAACCCTTGATAAAACCTCATCAGGACCCGGCGACTTATTTTGCTTCAGTCGGTCTATTTGTTTCATAACCATTTCACTAGTGACTGTGATGTTACTTAATTTGTCTTCTTCAAACCCACTATAAATATTAATTAATGGAATATTGTTAGTGTCTTCCTGTGTAAAAACCGAGAGAAAATAATTATTTAAAATCGAGCACATCTCATTCTCTTTGTCAGTAATATGCCCATAGTTATTTTTAAGGGGACCTCTCTTATCTCTAACTTTCGTTCTATAGACCTGGAAAAAACTTTTTGGGTTAGTTTTCGAATCCCTAGAAACTTTAATTTCACAGTCCCTTTTAGCTTTTCTTATCCCCTTTTTAACGTCCCTCTTATGCCCTAGTAGATATTTCAGCCTATTATTCATCCATTTTGGGTCATTTCTATTTGATCTAATTTCTTTATACTGGATAAACGTTCTTTGAGCAGCATGTATGGTGTTCAGAAAACTGTCATATTAATAGCTCTCTTCGTTACCCCAGTCAACAAATGATAAGTGTTCTCTAAGCCCATTGTAATCTGGTAAGCGAAAATCTGGAACTGTTACTGAGTTGTCCCTACTATCATACTTCCATTCTATGCCAAAGGTAATTGATTTGTGATCGTTTGTGCCGAGTTCCTCAATAATTTCTAAATTATTAACAAGGGTTTCCTTGTTCACCAGAACCAAATCAAAAATGTTATTTCCCCTTGTAGGTTCTGTCACAAACTGCTTCAAAAAACATTCCTGAACTACTTCTAAGAAGTCATTTGATTCTAAATTCCCAGTCAAGAAATTCCAATCAATGTGACTAAAGTTAAAGTCCCCTAACTACATTATCGTGCCTTGTGGCCTTAACAGTTTCCTCCCACAGTAATTTCCCTTGGACCCTATTTAAGTTTGGGGGACGGTATATCACTCCTAGAATCAATTTTTTATGCCCCCCTGAAAATTCTATCCAGACAGACTCTGTATGTGTTACCTCAGACTTAACTCATTTTTTTATTTTTTTCGATTTTTTCGTCTCTTTCCCGGATTTATACCCGACTGCTCCCTTAATACCCGTTTTTATGCAACAGTTCAAGTGATCTCGGACATACAGTACCACCCCACCTCCTTTACCACCTCCCTTACCATCATCTTGGCTTTCCCACAGCCAAGATGATGATAGACAAGGCTGAGGAGATGTGCCAGTATATATATATATATATATATATATATATATATATATATATATATATATATATATATATATATATATATATATATATATATATATATATATATATACGGCCCTATGCTGTACCTTCTACAAGACTGAGGGACTCAACACGTCGACTCCAGGCAGAGGACTGATTACCTCAAACTCCTCCTCTCCTTACACCTGTCTGCTTTGTATTGGACTAATGAAGCCGCTGTGTGGCGAAACGTTTCTTCAACAAAGATTCCCATATGTTGCATAAGTGTCTCAATCTTCAACTTGTCGGTATTAATCATTTATCACTTCTAGAGGTTGGTGAAGAATACCTCACTCTACTGACTTTAAACTACTGAGGAGAGGTCCTGAAGCATGAAAGGCAGAATCAGGCAAAAATTAATTAAACGTTATGATAAGCAATCCACTTGGCATTTAATTTAATGATTCGCGCGTCCACACACTCTTGCGCTACCGTCTACTGGATGGATATGAAGTGCACAATAAAGTCGTCGTTTCGGTTACAAATCCTAAAATTAATTTTTGACCCACTTAGGCACAACATGTACACGATCAAAATCAAACACCATGTTTAATTAACATATGGCTCGACGAAATATTATTTTAAGAGAAGGCATACGATGACTTTTATCGGATTAGTAAACCATTAGGGTTAATATCCAAGATTAACTCAATAAAACAAAACTGCTTGACTCTTTCTCTTTATTTAAGATCTCTACAAGGATGGAAAGAGCTACTGTCAACTATCTCTTACGCATTTATTTACTGTTAGGTATAAAGAACAGCAGAAGTTTGCAGATTTACGCATTCTTCAGTCCTTGATCAGAGTTCAACCCTGGGTCCTCTTGCTTGTAAGTCGAAGGCGATACAGTTACATCATGAGGTCAACAGTCTCAATATTTCAATTATCCGAAACTGATTAAAGAATTTAGAAAGAACTGTGTTATCAAATATATGAAAAAATTTAAAACAATGTAATGTAATGGAATAATTTTCGGTATGCAAAAAGGAAGGAAAAGGAAAGTAGGTTAGCAGAAACGTACGAAATTTTCTTGAAAGCTAAGGTCTATTTTCCAGCTAATGCTTTGACGGTTAACTAACCGTTACATCAAAGAGTAAACTTCCTTGCCTAATTTACAAGCCAGAGATTTTGTCCTACCAGTCTCATCATTGCTCATTTCTATAATGACGAGGAAACTGAATTTTACGAACAGTTTTAAGGTGAGGACAGTACCTGTATTATGATTTATTATCTAGGACCGTGGCTGTCTGGTAGTTGTGATTTCAGATAGGGATACTAAGGAGCGAGGCTCTCCACTGTTGTGGTGTCTGAAACTGTTTTGTCAGAAGTAGGATCACCCTTTTGTTATTGTCTCGGAAAGTGTTCAGTCTGACTTTGGGTTACCCCTTTACATTAGTCTCAGAAAGTGTTTTGTGAGAAGTGGAATAAAGCCATTCCTAGGGTCCTAGAATGAAATAGGTCAGAAGTGGGATTACCCCTAAGCTACGGTACCAAAATGTCTGGTCAGAAGACGGAAGGGTCACTAAATTGCTATTGTCTCAGAAAGCGTTTGGTCAGAATTTACGTTGCTCCATCGTATTGGTCTCAGAAAATATTTAGTCAGAAGTCGGAATCACACAATGTCTATGGTCTCAGAAAGTGGTTGATCAGACAGTGTTTGGCCAGCAAATGTTTGGTAAGAAAATGTATGGTCACAAATGGGGTAATCAAACAATATTTCCAGATTGTGTTAGAAAACAAGGAGTGTTAACCAGCGGTTTTCTTCTCAGTAAGAATGAGATGAGTGAGAGGGAATGATTCTCATCAATAAACGTTAATCCCACCTGCAGGATGACTTGAGCCTAAGTATTTAATAGTGTCTCTTGTGAGTGTGAGAAGCTATCTCTACATGACGCTGCGGTGTGAGATATGAATGAGGTGTGAGTGTGTGAAGCCACCTCCACACATTCACACCTCATTCATCTCTCACACCGCAACTTTATACCTTACCCCTCACATCCTCACACTTTACCATAACACCTCACCCCTCACTCTCTCCCCTCACCCTCAATACCAATCACTCCTCATTTACCTGACTCACCCTAACAACTCTCATACTTACTTTCACACATTACTCTTCGTACTGACTCACATTTTACTTGCTCTCACACCTCACTTACCCACACCCCTTACATACCCATACCCCCTTCACACCTGACTTATCCATACCCCTCACACCTTACTTACCCACACCCCTAGCACCTCACTCATCCTTCCACAAGCCTTCATCACTCTGGCTCACACCCCATGCAGACTCTCCCTCACACTTCACACCCTCACTATCAAACCTCAGTCACCCTCACCGTAAGACTTCACTTTATACACAGGCTCATATTTCATTCATGCTCCTTCACACCTCATTCAATCTCACTTCACACTTTAATCTTCACACTTTAATCTTCACCCATGCAACTTCAAACACTTCATTCACCCGTAGCTTCACATCTCGCTTACACTCACCTTCATACCTTACTCATCCTGCTCCCTCACACTTCACTAAACACTGGCAGACTCATTTAACTTGTTGGTGTGTAAGAGGAAAGCTTCAATTACTTCCAATATTTATGTGTCAGTGGTCGTTCTTTACGACTCCTAAAGACGTCAGTAACACCTTGAGTTTCTTTATCAAATTAAACTTGATTATCAGCTTAATGAAGCGTGTAGAGAAGGCTCAAGATCCCATGTGATACGTCATTGTATCTTATTAATGGAAATAGGTATACAGAGAAATGGTTAAAATCATAAATATAGTTTTTAAAGCGAAGGTCTCGGTCAGATGCCCAAAAGCTCAAGTTACGGGTTATCATTTGACAAAGACCGGCGTCAGAAAACATTTGTCCTATTTCTTGATAAACCTAATACCTAATTGAAGTAGGATACCGAACCTTTAAGCAAATATTTCTAAGTTTCTTGTATTCGATGAATCATACAATGAATACACAAATATCCCGCTGGCTCTGGTGGCCTGGTGGTTAACGCTCTCGCTTCACACGGTGAGGGCCTGGGTTCGATTCCCAGCCAGAGTAGAAACATTGGACGTGTTTCTTTCCACCTGTTGTCTATGTTCCCCATCAGTAAAATGGGTACCTGGGTGTTAGTCGACTGGTGTGGGTCGCATCCTGGGACACTGACCTAAGGAGGCCTGGTCACAGACCGGGCCGCGGGGGCGTTGACCCCCGGAACTATCTCCAGATAAACTCCAGATAGAGGAGAGGAGCTTACGACGACGTTTCGGTCCGACTTGGACCATTTACGAAGTCACACTAACAGAAGGGAGAGAAGGGGGCAGTATATAAGCCAGCAGACAGGGATGAGACAAGAGAGGTAGTTGGAAAGGAAGTAGAGAGGTAGAGGAAGAGGTAGTAGTAGTAGTAGAATCAGTCAAAGACCAAGAAAGAGGAGCACTACAAGGGAGCTAGAGGTCCACTAAAGGCAGGAACAAAAACACAGGAGGGGGGGGGGTAAAATAAAGAACCAAACACCAAGGAAAAAGAAAGAAAACCCAAAGAAGGAAGAAGAAAAAGGAAAGGGGAAGAGGGACAAGGAGAAAAAAGAATCAGGTTAAGTCACGGGTGTTCTGAAGTTTGTAACAATTTACAATGTAATGGGAAAGGAAGGCATCTGCAGAGACAAAGCCAGGACTAAGATTCATACAAGGAAAGTTGTGTATAAGGGATGATTCAACCAGACGGCGACTGTGAAAGTTAGAATATGGGTAGACAGATTTAGCAGAAGACCAGTCAGTAAGATGAACTCTGACATTACAGAAAAGAGCATTGTTGGTGTTGGCAAGCCTATCACTACTTTTGTGCTCCTTGAGACTGTCAGAAAGAGAACGGCCAGTTTCTCCAAAGTACTGAAGGGGACAAGAGAAACAGGAAATAGAGTAGACACCAGGAGCATCTAGTATATAGGGAGGAGAGGTATGAACTGGATTTGTGCGATGAGTGTTAGACTGGCGAAAAGTCTAAGGAACGAAGAGAGTTGTTGAGATTAGAAATACTGGAAATATAGGGAAGGCAGAGAATAAGAGAGTTCCCAGGAGTAGAGAGTTTGGGAGAGAACAAGTTCGTTTAGGAAGTAAGATCCTCCTGGTGTCTACTCTATTTCTGTTCCTTTTATCCTCTTCAGTACTTTGGAGAAACTAACTGTTCTGTTTCTGACTGACTACGTCGTCGTAAGAACCTCTTTCCTATGTGCGGGTTATTTGTGTATTGTTCCAGTCACGGTATTGTGCCTTTTGTTATTCATACAATGAAAATTCAGATGTACTCCTGTTAACTCATTTAGGGCTTAATTCGTAAGCTCTGGTGAATATAAATGCTCTTGCGCTACTGTCCACAGGATGAATGTGGGATACACAGTTATGAGTCACTTCAGAGTCAAACTTTAAAATCTATTCTTATCCCGGTTGTTTCATAACACTGAACCTGACAAGGTGTAAATTCAGGGCAAATCTGTACCTACATCTATATGAAATAATAGCCGAGGAAAAAAATAAACGATGACTATGATCCGATTAGAAATTGATGGGTAGGAAAGGGTTAATACCCTAGGTTCTTTCAGGAAAGCCAAGCTGTGTAACAATTTTAGACAAAGCTCTTTTCAATTCATCCTGTAAGATGCAACCAAACAACAGTCGATTCCTTCTTGGAAATCTATTTAGTGTTAGGTAACCCCGTCAGCAGGTCGGTTAGCAAGTTAATTAAATTTATACCCTATCAGTTAAATGAAAGTTAAGGAGACTGCATGTAATCCATTCTCTTCCTGTCAACAATACTGTAATCCTAGGAGGGAAACATTCCTCAGGGCGAATATATCCTAGGATTCGACTCTGTGTCCTCATGTTTGTGACTCTGGTGCAATAACATTACTTCACAAGGTCAATATTCTCAATAATTAATCTAACCGAAACTAACCAAACAATTATAAATAAATAAATGCGATGGAAAATAATAATTTACGTTATAAACAATACAACATAACTGCATACATAATTTTGTTAGGTAAGTAACAAAACCTGAAAAGCGGTTAACAAAAATTTGTGAAGCAAATATGTAAGTGTTGCAGCTAATGATAAGATGCTTAGCTAATAGCTACTTCAAATAGCAACCTTCCTTGCCTAATTTAAATTAGACCGAGACCTTAATGTTTCAGTCTACTAGCTGTTCAGGTCAATAGCAATACCTCTTTAGTAACAAACGAGAGCACTCTTTTCACGAGCGAAGTGTCGATGAAAACGGCACGAAGATTGGGTTAGGTATGAAGTGGGTCTCTCCTTCGCTACTGCCACAGTGTCTACTCTGAAGAGGGACTACCCCATTGCTATGGTCTTGGAAAATGTTTGTTCTGAAGTGGGGTTTAAAAAAGTGCGCAAAGTAGGTAGCCAAGTGACTGTATTTCCTGGTGTGGGGACAGGAGAAGTGTGAGCCAGCGGCTTCGCTCTCAGCAAGAATATGATAAGTGAGAGGGCTTAAAACCCATCTGTCAACTTTCAAGCGACCTTCTCGAAAAAAACGCGAGCCTTTGTGTTGACTGGTGTCTGCTGTCAAGTCCATCTCCAGCCTCTGAAGTGTTGAAAGTGACTTGTAATGTGGTTAATGAATTAAGTGTTGGTCCTGGTACCACAGCTTACTCTCAACACTACTCTCACTCACCCTCACCTTCACTCTTCGCCCCTCACTCATAATGACCCTCATACCTCATTCACCCCTCACACCACACTCACACCTTACACCACACTCACCCCTCACACCACACTCACCCATCACACCACACTCACCCTCACACTTCAACCATCCACATTGCTCACCCATCCACACACTTTAGCCTAATTCATCTCTTACCCTCTCATAACTTACTCATATATCACCTACCCTTACGTTTCGCTCAAAATTACACTTCACTCACCGTCACACCTCACTCAAACACACACATCACATTCAACCTCACCCTCACACGTCACTTACCCTTCACACTTCACTCATACTAACCCTCACTCATTCTAATTCTCACACTTCACTGACCTGCACCTCAATCACCCCTCACTCTTCTTCACCCCTTACACTTGACTCACCGTCATATCTAATTAATCTTCACCCTTCACTCACCCTCATACTTCACTCGCCTCACCCAGCCTGATCCTTGCACATCATTCCTCACAATTCACTAACGCTCATCCTTACCCTTACACTTCACTCCATACCTCATTATCCCCTCACAGCTCACTCACCCTGTCACTTCACATCGAACTCATACTCACATCTCTTTCACCTTCATACCTCACGCACCCATAAACCTTACTCATACTCACTTGTCACCCACTCTCACATCTCTTCCATCCAGATACTTCACTCATCCACACACCTCACACTCGCCCTCACACATTACTCATCCTTATATCTCATCCCTCACCATCCTCACTCCTCAGTCACCCTGATACCTCACTTACACTCATCGTGCTCCCTCACACATAACTCGCTGGGGAGTGATTCGACAGCTTCAATTACCGTCATTACTTACGTGTCTGTAAGTCTTCTTGACCACGCCACATTTATAACGTCTTACCAGTGACATCTGTTTCACCTCTTGTGGCTGTACGAGGTGTATTATATGTATTATATATCTGTTGAGAAATATATAGTGTAGTATACTGCGTGGTATGTCAAAGTATCTTATTAATGAAATAAAGATTCTAGACAGTTTTAAACTAATGTCGTAAATGGAATTGTAAGGGATGCATCATGCACTAAAAACAAATTTTAGATGTACTCCTGTTACCCCATTTGGTGTCTAGATCCTAAACTTTTGTATATTCATACTCTCTTGCACAACCGTCCACAGGATGGAGATCACCTTTATTATACACTTGACGTTACGGCGGCAAAATCTAAAATATGTTGGTGTCCCTGTGTCATCATAACTTTTCCAATGTCAATATGTAAAGTTATGGTGAATTAGCACTATTAACTCAATGAAATACTGGTTTGAAGAAGAAACGTGAAATGCCTTCAGTAGGATTAGTAACCTTAGGGCGTTAGTAATCAAAGCTAACCCAAGATATCCGAGCAGTGAGAAATTCCCATGGCCTCTTTGTAGCTCTTCCCTAGGAGGCGGCCAACAACAGTCGACTTACTCTTAGGCATGTATTTAATGTAAGGCAACAGGGTAAGCAGGTTGGTTACCCTGTCTTTAGTCGGCTAGACGAGGGTCATTATTAAGGTTTCAACTCTCCTGCAGTCAAGGATGTTTTAATCCCTAATGTAGAGAGTATATATATAAATCTCCACAAATTGAGAGTGAGAGACATTCACCTGATGGTGTATAAATCGTTTGTATCAGCAGGTGTTCGAAGTTCTGCCAGCATGTCCTCCCTCGCCAAGGGTTCGTCCCTGGGCCCTTTTGCTTGTGGGCCGAGTGCTACCACTGCCTCGCGAAGTCACTGTTTTTAATATTATAATCGAAACTGATCGAGAAATATAAAGGGAAATAAGGGAGTAAATATATAAATAATATTTATGTCCCGGAATATTATTTTCACTATTTAGACACACAATAAAAACTCGTTTTTATCAGCGAAGTGAAGACGAAGACGGAACCAGGATGGTGATCCATCATCTAGCAGCGTCAGGTCTTAATGGCTTATATCAAAAGTTTAGTTACCTCGTCACAGTATCCTCAGAAAGGGTTAGGAAATTGATCTTTCGGTTGCTAAGTTCTTAGAAAATATCTAGTCAGATGGAAGGTCACCCCATCGTTATGGTCTTGGAAAGTGTTAGGCAAAAAGTGGGAGTTACTAAGTAGATGAATTTTAACACTGGGTGAGGGCAGAAGTAATGCGACTCAGAGATGTGTTCTCAACAAGTGTAAGATAACTTTGACGGATTAAAGCCCATCTGTCAGAGTTTTGCAACACAGGACAACTTTAGCCTCAATGATGACTGGCACCACATCCTCCCCTCAACACCTCTCTCACCCTCACACTCCATTTATCCCTCACACCTCACTCATCCTATCTATCACACTTTACTCATCCTCATCCTCACATCTCACTCATCTTCATGCCTCATCTTCTCCTTCACAATTCGCCTTCAAACTTTCCTCATTCTCTCTCCTTACTCACCCTCACACATCCCTCATCCTCTCTCTCACATCTAACTCATCCTCAACTCTCACAACTCACTAGGTGGTAATGTTATTTAATGTTTCAGAGATAGAAAGGATAGCGTGGGTGAAGTTTTTTTGCTTCCAAGAACAGCCGAGTCCGTCAGTCACTCTCTAGCCTCAGTCTGTCTAATACTTGACATAAGGGCCTGACTGGTACCATACTTGATTTGTGGGTTCATACGTTCTTATGATGGAAATATAAGACACAGCAAAACTTCAACACAGAGAACCTCCTGCAGTGTCCTTAGTGCCTAACTCCCCGCACCCACGATTCATCACACTCCATCACACCAGCCTTCCTCTACTACCAGAATATAAATTGCATCCTGTAATACTTTCTAAAAGGCTTAACAGAAAGGAACATTTTTCACAATAGCTCTTACATTACGCAATTGTCTGGAGTTATGCAACATGGATCCAAGTCACAGTACCCAACTGTATTATGAGAACAGATTATCCAACTTACGAGGTGATATAAAAAAGACCTGGAAAACCTTATCAGAAATTCTAGGAACAAAAAAGATATCACGAAATAGCGAAATTGAATTAACAAAACCAGATGAACCCCAACTCCCTCAAACTGAAACAGCAAACAGACTCAATAATTTCTTCTCCACTGTAGGAAAAAACCTTGCCAATAAAATCCCAAGCTCAGATACCCCACCCAATGACTACCTCACTGGCAACTACCCGAACACACTGTTCCTAGCTCCGACTAACCCTACTGAAGTCTCCCTTATTATCAACACACTAAAAAATAAGACAGGAGATTTAAATACCTTACCACCTGTTATATACAAAAAAGCGTCATAAGTACTATCACCAATCATTGCAACACTCTTTAACAAATCCATAGAATCCTCTACCTTCCCTACAGTTCTCAAAATAGCAAGGGTCACCCCGATCCATAAAGGAGGAGACCAAACAGACTTGAATAACTATAGGCCAATATCCAACTTACACCCTCTCTCTAAAATCTTCGAAAAATTAATTCATAAGCGAATCTATTCCTACCTCATCTCCCACAACATACTCAACCCCTGTCAATTTGGGTTCAAGCCTAATAAAAATACTAATGATGCTATTATACACATGCTAGAACGCATATACACTGCAATAGAGAAAAAAGAAGTCCCACTTGGGATCTTCATTGACTTACGTAAAGCTTTTGATACAGTTGACCATGACTTGCTCCATATAAAATTGTCGCACTGTGGTATAAGAGGGCACTCCCTCAACTACCTCAAGTCTTACCTCAGCAACAGAAGCCAATATGTGAACACAAACGGGGCAAACTCTTCCGCACAGCCAATTACAGTTGGCGTCCCACAGGGAAGTGTCCTAGCCCTCTTCTCTTTCTCATATACGTAAATGACCTATCAAATGCATCGCAACTACTCAACCCCACACTATTTGCAGATGACACTACATACGTCTACTCACACCCGAGCCCAGTCACGCTAGCCAATACTGTAAATACCGAATTACAGAAAATATCTACCTGGATGAGTATTAACAAACTTACACTAAACATTGACAAAACCTACTTCATTCACTTTGGTAACAGAGCTACAGACGTCCCTCTCAACATAATGATAAATGGATCACCTATCACAAAACTCACAGAGGGAAAATTCTTAGGAATCCACCTTGATAATAGACTCAAATTTCAAACACATATACAACAAATTTCCAAAAAATTTCCAAGACGTAGGCATACTATCGAAGATACGGTACTATGTTCCACAGTCAGCCCTCCTGGCCCTATATCACTCACTTATTTACCCCTATCTCACCTATGGAATTTGTGCATGGGGCTCAACAACATTAAACCATCTCAGACAATTAATTACCCAACAAAAGGCTGCAGTCAGAATAATAACAAATTCCCTCTAGAGGCAGCACACTCCACCAATATTCAAAACTCTAAACCTACTCACCATACAAAACATCCATACTTATTATTGTGCCTACTACATTCATAGAACACTTAACTTGATATAAACCCTCCCCTCAAACGTCTCTTTACCAACCTCAACAGAACACATGACCATAACACAAGGCACAGATCACTCTTTGATGTTCCTCGTGTCCATCTCACGCTATGCAAAAACTCAATGCACATAAAAGGCCCTAAAATCTGGAATTCACTACCTGTGAATATAAAAGAAACACTGTTTATAAATTCAAGTCTCTTCTCAAAAATCACTTACTCACCCACTACTAAATAAATACTGAATAATTGTATCTCATAAATTGTATCTCATAAATGCTTCTCATTACTGTATCTCATAAATGCTTCTCATTACTGTATCTCATAAATGTCTAACCTGTGATCCAATCAAACTTTGTTTTTTTTTTAAATACATTACCTAACAGAAAAATCCATTCTATTGAATGCTCAGCAACACAGTAAATGACCATA
Organism: Cherax quadricarinatus; assembly: GCF_026875155.1. Lineage (NCBI taxonomy): Eukaryota > Metazoa > Arthropoda > Malacostraca > Decapoda > Parastacidae > Cherax > Cherax quadricarinatus. The sequence continues at coordinate 69,846,112 of NC_069407.1, forward strand.
TGACCTGTCTTTGTAATACTCATTTGTGCTAAATTGTTATCTGTTTACAATAATGTTTTTACCACTGAATATATCATTGCTTAGTTAATCTTAAGTTAATTTTAAGCCTGCCCATAATGCTCTGGCTTTGGCATGTTGCACTGTAATAACTGTATTCCTTTGTACTTCACTGTATCATGTTCAAATAAATAAATAAATAAATAAATAAATAAATAAATAAATAAAAAGTACCTCAGTGTTGACACAGTGATCGAGGAAGTACACTGAGCTTATGACACAGTGCTAGAAACTGTAATATATTGGGCACTGAGGGAGAAGCAGTGCTAGAAGCCCCCTATGTGTTAGCACAGTGCTGGGATCTACATACACAGAGCTAAAAGCTAGCTATGTGTTGACTAAGCGCTTAAAGTAAGCTATGTAGTGACACAGTGCTAGAAGCTATGTATTGGCATAGTGCTAGATGCTATACATTGACATAGTGTTGAAAGCTATGCATTAGCACGGGGCTAGAAGTTATGCATTAACACAGTGTTTAAAGCTATTCACTGGCGCAGTGCTAGAAGCTATGCATTGGCACAGTGCAAGATTATATACATTGACACTGTGCTAGAAGTTATGCATTGATACGGTGGTAGAATCTAATCATTGTCACTGTGCTATAATCTAAGCATTGGCACTGTGTTATACGCTATGCATTAACACAGTGCTAGAAACTCTGTCTAGGTGTTGTGTGAGTAACACTGGTAGAAGAAACACATTTGCTTGACAAAGTGTGTGAAGCAACCTGTGTTCACACACTACTAGAGAGAGACTACGTGTTTGGCCCTGTGAAAGAACATAAAACAGAAGTAGCACTGCAGTAGTCCTACTGGCCCAAGCTAGTCAGGTTTTACTCTCACCCACCCACATCCACTCATGTATTTGCCTAACCTATTTTTAAAACTACACAGCGTTTTAACTCCAATCACGTCGCTTGGGAGTTTGCTTCTCTGATTTACAACTCTATCACCTAAGCAGTGCTTTCTCATATTCTTTCTAAATCTAAATTTTTCCAGTTGCTGCGAGTCCTGTCATGGTTGGATATTTTTAGCACGCTATTTACATCCCTTTATTTATTCCTGTTTTCCATTTATACACCTCAACCACATTCTCCCCTAATTCTACACATTTCTAGAGAGTACAGATTCAGGACCCTCAGTCTATCCTGATAGGAAACATTGCTGATACATTAATATCCATTCTGTAATATGTTTACCAGAACTGTGCAGCATAATTTAAATGAGGCCTAACCAATGATATATAGAGGTGAAGAATAAATTGAGGGCTCCTGTTATTTACACTTCTTGATATTGTGAGCACTTTTTTGCTATCAGAGTGATTAACATCTACATCATTTAATTTATAAATGCCATGGTTATTTTCCTTTCCAACACCTTAGAACTTTGCAATTGTCTATAATAAGCTACATCTGCCACTTTTCCTACCACTGCATCACTTTATTCACATCTTGTAGCGCACTAGCGTCCTCATCAGAATTCATTCGTCGGCCTATATTTGTGTCGTCGACAAACTTGCTTATGTTGCTATTTATTCCCTCATCTGTGTTGTTTATGTTAACTAGGAATAGCAAAGTTCCACCACTGACCCATGTGGAACACCGTTTGTGATGCGACCTTAGTCTAATTTCTCCTCATTTATGCAAACTATCTGTGCCTATCTGTCAACCACCCCTCTATGCAGGAAAAAAAATTATCTTCCTATTCCGTGTACCTCTACTTTCCTCAACAACCTCCAATGTGGAACTCTACTGAAAGCCTTACTGAAATCCATATACACAAAATCATATTCATTACCATGATCTACCTCCTCAAATACCTTAGTGAACAAAATTAGTAAATTCGTAAAGCTGGAACGCCCCCTTTGTAAAATCGTGCTTAGATTCATTAATCAGTCTATGTCTGTCAAGGGAATTTCCGTCAAATTTCTCACAATGCAGGATAAGCTTAGTTGGAAGTTATGAACCTGTCTCCTCCCTTGTAGACAGCTATCACGTTTGCCATTTTTCACTTATATAGCACTATGCAAGTTGTACTGATATGTTGAAAAGACAAGCGGATGGTTTGTTAAGTTCCTCCTTATATTCTTTTATTATCCTTTCATCAAGGTCCAGGAATTTATTAGGTTTTAGTCTATTTATTTGTCTGAGATCCTTGTCACTAGACTTTCATCATGCATAATTTATATAACTTATAAAATTTATTTCTGGAATTTCTCTAATATCTTCCTGCGTGAAAATTGAAAGGAAACGAGTGAGCTGACCCGATCTAGAATATACCTAAAAGAAACCTTTTTGATTAATCCTTGAATCCCATGCAACTTTGTAGTCATTATCTCTTTTCACTGTTCCTATTCCTATTTTTATTTATCATTAAAATTTAATACATTGATTTCTTAACTGCTCTTGTTCCCTTTTGAGTCTCCTGTAAATGCCGCTTTTATTTACCTGCTAGATGCTTTAATCCATTGTTTATCCATTTTGTGTTAATTTTGTTTGATCCAGTTTCTCTATGTGGAACTTAACTAGTTCTGCACAGGTAGAACTATGCTATGAAAAATGTGATATCGGCAGCCATCACCATCTACCTGATCCATAGATAAGTGTTTAACACAGTTTAGCTCAAATCCCCTCAAAGGCGGCTTTGAGGGGACTTGAGCTAGAGCTCGTCACGGCCTAGCTAGGTAGAGATTCGTCTGTAAAACTTGCATTTGTGGTCACAGTGGTGCCTAAGCTAGCTCGCCCAGTGGCTAACGCGACGGTCTGGAGTCATGAGACTCTGATCGCGGGTTCTAACCCCACCCGTGGTATGATTTGTTTGCAATCGTGTCATTACGATTTTGTGTGTCATGTTAAGAAACTTGTGCTACCCTGTGCAAAAGAAATGCCGAGGCTTGTTCTTGGCGAGGACGCAGCACGGAAGCTGAATGATATACATGTATCAGTATCTAATGACACTGTGTCGAGACGGATAAATGAGATATAACAAAACATCGGTGAACAAGTTGTGGATGATATAAAGAAATCTCCATTGTTTGCCATACAGTTGGATGAATCAACTGATGCCTCACTGTCTTCTCAGCTATTGGTATTTGCACAATACATGGCTGAGGGAGACTTAAAAGACGAGTTTCTCTTTTGTTAGACTCTTGGTACCACCATAAGGCCTCAGGATGTGTTAGAAATTATTAACAATTTATCTGAAGTATATGGTCCGGACTGGGTAAACTTGGTGGGTGTTTCTACTGACGGTGCACCTGCGATGCTAGACTCAAGTTCAGGCTTTAAAGCGTTGGTGAAACAGTGTGCTCCATTGGTAACCAGAATTCACCATTTCATTCACAGAGAGGCACTGGCATCAAAAACACTACCTAATCACCTGAACACCATTTTCAAAAGATTGGTGAGGGTGGTTAATTACATCAAATCGTCAGCAGTGAGTACCAGACTGTTAAGAAAATTATGCCAGGACATGGGTTCCGACTTTGCTGTTCTACACTTCTGTACGGTGGTTATCAGCAGGTAATGTAGTCAACAGAATTTTTGAACTAAGAGAAGAATTGCTTCTATATCTCCAGTCTCATGGAAAAGAAGGTTTTACAAATATGCTAGAACTGTCAGAATTAGAACTAGAATACCATGTCGATATTTTTGGTATCTTGTCCAAACTGAATCTTCAGCTGCAAGAGAAAGGAGCAAATCTGTTCTCTCAACAAGGAATCATCAAGGCTTTCCTTGAGAAATTAGAACTCTGGATCGGAAGAGTAGAATGTAAAAATTTAGTTCAATTTCTATGTGTCGATGGGAAAAGGGAGCCATTTAGGTGCATATTTTCGAGAATTTACAAAAGCTGCGGGATGAATTTCAGCGATACTTTCCGGAGGTGGACATGGACATCGTAACAGATGATCATGGAGTTCCAGACTATGCAGGAGGAGTTCTTGGGCTTGAAAAATTATTTGGCAGCTAAAGATGCGTACCAACGGTCTACCATGGAAAATTACTGGGCCAGTAAGATTATTACTTACCCAAATTTGTCAACGCATGCAGTCAGATTTCTTTTGCCATTTGCATCAACTTACATGTGTGAGAGTGGATTTTCATGTTTGTTGCACATTAAGTCCAAACAGAGGAATCTGCTTGGAGTTGAAAGTGATATTCGTTATACATTAACAAGTACAACTTATAATATTGAAAAGTTTGTCAGTGAGAAGAGAATCCAAAAGTGTGGTTGCAAGGAAAGAAATTTCACAGCAAAATGTTAGATATGTATTCATTTATTTTCAGGAAACTATGTTTGTATGAAATATATTTCAGACCAAAATGTTAGATATCTATTATATTATACAACTTTTCGAATTTCTGTTTTTGAGAAATATATTCCAAATCAAACTGTTTGTTGTCTTTGCTTTTCCTTTATATATCTTTTCTCAAAAAATGAAATGGTCCACGATATTTTTGTAGTTAGGCTGGTAGTCCACGGGTTGAAACGAATTGAGAACTACTGTTTTAGGAGTTGTATTGATAGAGTGCAACAGGTGCAAAGAGCTATTTATGTGTTTTGCACTTGCCTAAAGCAAGCTATACTTTTGACACCCTACTAGAAAACAGCTGTTTGACACCGTGCTAGAAAGTAATGTGCTGGATACAGTGCTAAAGCCTACCTATGCCTCTGACAAGTGCTAGAAGTTAGCTATGTATATAACGAGTGCTTGAACCGAGCTATGGATTCTATTATTATTGAAGAGAGAAACACTTTTAAAATCATACATCGAGAAAGGAATGGGAGATTATCTCGTATGCTCAATGAAGAATAAGAGGATTGCTTCACTTCCTCAGATTGAGTACTCATCAACACCACCAAGGAACTCTCCTTCTCTCACTCTTGAAGTATGTCTTACTAGATTTGTGACCATCTTGGAAGTAAAGTATTTTTCAAGAAATTGTACTTTCATGGCATTTTTCGTTGCAACACTCGTCATGAGGTCACTTAAAGGTGAAATAGTGTTTAGGAAGAATTAACCTGTATATCAATAATTAGGTTTAAAGCAGCTGGTTTAAGGCAGAATACCCTTGTGTGTTTGTATCTAGGAAGCACCAACTTTAACGTAGAATATTCATATATGTCGATAACTAGGAAGCACCAGGTGTATGTCTAGAACTAGGAAACGCCAATTTGTCTATAACTAGGAAGTACCAGGTATATGTCCATAACCAAGAAGCACCAAATGTTCGAGTCCAGTCATCTATCTGTGTCAGTAATTATTGAGTTTTCTTCTCCCTGAGAGACGGTATTTTCTGTGTGGGTTGAAGTTTTTGCTCGAAGAATTTATTTTGTTTTTTCCAGAACCATAATATGACACTGGTTACTTGCACTTCTTTGCTCCGTGTTCAGAAATGTTTTTATATTTCTATTGTTTTTGTGCCTTTTTCAATATTTTACGATTCCTGCCGAGCCCAGCCATCCCTCCACACCTATCTTTCCCAATTTTCCCACTTCACCTGCCTTGCATAATATTCTCCGTACTATACTTTCCATACCCAATTATATTTACATATGCAACTATCAATTTTCTTCCTGCATTTGCCTTGCCCACCCTTTCTCCTTCATCATCTATTCCTAACCTTATCATTCCCAAGCATTAGTTTTGCAATATTCCATCCACCCCACACCAGCCTTGCACAACCTTCTCCCTACATTTGCCATACCTTTCATTTTCTTTATTACAAGCACAAGTGCTTTTGAAGGGTCTGCAGCTCTTGCTGGTGCTAAGTGCAGTCAGTGCAGTCAAATGGCAAAGAAAACGAACAAGATATTTGGCTTTAAAAATATTTTCACCACTAGAACGTACGTACAGGTTATTTTCACCATACAGAGTTCAGGGGTAAGTTGAACCTAATAATGAATAGAATTGTAGAGAAATAGAAAGTGATTGAGGGAACACTGTAGATACACAGCCTGAAATTTTGTACACAGAACACAAAGTTCTCATGGCATGAGTTACTCAGTAGAGTGAGAGAGTCTTATGATCTATGAGTTGTTCGAATGCAAACTCCCACAGGTCAGTCACCAACTTATAATGTCAGATCATCTAAGCACCTTGTTTGCCGCTTAATATCAGGATTGGTGCACTCATCCCAGCATGCAATGACTAACGTGCATTTGACTAGCTAAGATCACAATCTGTAAAGTGGTTTCGCATGGCTCATACAGAATACAAACCAAATGTACTTAAATGGAAGTGAATTAACAGCTGCTGTTAGAAACATTTACTGACTGCACATAGTGCAAGCCTCACTCCCACACCAACTTACCCGGTCTTGTGATGAATGGTTTGAAAAACCGACAAGTTGAAGATTGAGACACTTATGTAGCATATGGGAATCTTTATTCAGGAAACGTTTCGCCACACAGTGGCTTCATCAGTCCAATACAAAGAGGAAGGCGTAAGGAGAGGAGGAGAATGATGTAATCAGTCCCTCAACCTGGAGTCGATGTGTTCAGTCCATCAATCTTGTAGAATGTACATTCTAGAATGTACATTCTACAAGATTGATGGACTGAACACATCGACTCCAGGTTGAGGGACTGATTACCTCATTCTCCTCCTCTCCTTACGCCTTCCTCTTTGTATTGGACTGATGAAGCCACTGTGTGGCGAAACGTTTCCTGAATAAAGATTCCCATATGCTACATTACCCGGTCTTGTTCAACCTCTACACTTCTTTCGCACAGTCTTCCCTCTACACTTGACTTGCCCAGCCTTTCCCCACACAAGTCTTGTCCGAACTACTTCAACACCTGCCTTCGCCAGTGCCTTCCCTACACCTGCCTTACCTATCTTTACCAAGCACCCCTACAACTGCTTTCCTAGCCACCCGTACATCTATCCTTCCCAATCATCCAAACATCCGCTTCCTGCATCCTTACCCTTCACCTGCCATCTGTACGTTTCCTCAAAACCTGCTTTCCTTAATCGCTACTGTACCCATCGTTACCCATGCACCTTCGTCGTACATTCACTCACAATCTCCCGTATGCCTGCCTTTCCCATTCATTCCTGCTTTCTACATCCTTCCCCATACCTGCATTCTACTCCTTCCCTGCTGATCTTCGTTCCTAACCTTTCGCATAATTCCTGCCTGATCCCCATCTTCCCTACATTTACGATTCCCACATCATCTATAGCATCCCTTACCCAGCATCTCCTACTTTTACCCAGCATCCGCAACTCTTCCCAAGCATCTCCTACTCTTCTCCAGCATCCCCTACTCTTCCCCAGCGTCAACTACTCTTCCCCAGCATCCCCTATTCTTCCCAAGCATTCCCTACTTTTCCTCCATCATCACCTACTCTTCCCGAACATCCTTTACTCTCCCCAGCATCCGCACCAGCAGCCTCACACATGCAGCAGCTTCAGCATAGAGACATCAATCTGGTAAAGTCATTGTTTATGTGTGCAGGTAGTAGCCCTCGGCTGCGCCCTCTCTATTAAGGAGATGGAAAGTGATGAAAAAACACCGATCTTGATGGAGGAACAAAGCTGGCCAAGGAAGGTGTTGGAAGAACAATGCTGGTGATGGAGGAACACTGCTGGAGATGTAGGAACACTGCTGGTGATAGAGGAACACAACTGGTGATGGGAGGTGTTGTAGGAACACAGGTGGAGATGGAGGAACATGGCTGGTGATGGAGGAACACTGCTGGTGATGTAGGAATACTGTTGTTGATAGAGGAACGCTGCTGGTGATGGAGGAGCACAGCTGGTGATGGAGGAACACTGCTGGTGATGGAGGAACACTGCTGGTGATAGTGGAACACTGCGGGTGATGGAGGAACACTGCTAGTGATGGAGGAACACAGATGGTGATGGAGGAACACTATTGGTGATGGAGAAACACAGTTAATGATGGAGGAACACAGCTAATAATGGAGGAACACTGCTAGTGATGGAGGAACACTGCTGGTGATGGTGGAATACTGCGGGTGATGGAGGAACACTGCTAGTGATGGAGGAACACTGATGGTGATGGAGGAACACTGTTTGTGATGGAGGAACACTGATGGTGATGGAGGAACGCTGAAGGTGTTGGAAGAACACTGCTGGTGATGGAGGAACAGTGCAGGTGGTTGAGGAACACAGCTGGTGATGAAGGAACACTGCTGGTGATGGAAGAACACAGCTGGAGATGGAGGAACACTACAAGTGATGGAGGAACACTGCTGTTGATGAAGGAACACAGCTGGTGTTGGAGGAACAACAGCTGGTGATGGTGGAACACAGCTTGTGATGGTGTACGGCAGCTAGTGAATGAAGGAACACAGCTGGTGTGGATGAAAACAGTGATAATGAAGAACGGTAGTGATGGAGGAACACAAGCTGGTGACGGACCAAGATGCTGGTGATAATGGAGCACCGCTGGAGATGGACAAAACACATCTGCAGATTGAAGAGACAGCTGCGTGAAGGAAGGTGAGGTTAAGAACACATTGTGGTAATTGTTAAAATAAAGGAGGAACACGGTGGTGATGGTTGGTGATGAAAGTAAAGTAAGATCACAGCTGGTGATGGAAGGATCATGGAACGAGAGATTAGAAACAATGCTGTGATGCCCCCCCGAGCTAAAGAATGAGGGAAGATTGGTGATGAGAGGTGATGAAAGAATGAGGGGAAGCTGGTGTAGAGAGGTGATGAAAATGATTGGGAAGTTGGTGATGAGATGTGATAAAGAATGAGGAAGTGGTGATGAGAAGTGATAAAGGAATGAGGAAGCTGGTGATTATAGGTGATAAAGGTATGAGGAAGCTGGTGATGAGAAGTGATAAAGGAATGAGGAAAGCTGGGTGATTAATAGGTGATAAAGGTATGAGGAAGATGGTGATGGAGAGTGATAAAGGAATGAAGAAGCTGTTATTTAGGGGATTTAAATAAAGGTTGAGGGGAAGCTGGTTGATGAGAAGTGATAAAGGAATGAGTATAGTTGGTGATGCGAGGTGATAAGAAATGAGGAGTTAGGTTGTGAGAAGTGATAAAGGAATGAGGAAGCTGGTGATGAGAGGTGATAAAGGAATGAGGAAGCTGGTGATGAGAGGTGATAAAGGAATGTGGAAGCTGGTGATGAGAGGTGATAAAGGAATGAGGAAGCTGGTGATGAGAGGTGATAATCGGGATCTGGATCTGATGACCAGAGCTTTGGTAAGATGGGTAAGAAGAAGGATGGGTAGGATGGAAAATATTGAAAAAGGGTGGGAGGGGGGGGAGAGGTAGCATATAAAAGGTCAAGTGGCGCCCACCACTTGGAGCAATTTAAAAGTGTATGTGAATTGATAAGTTTCTTTAGGGGTATTAATATAACATCAGAGTCACATGTATAATAGGTCTATGAACTACATGACTCTGAATTGGTAGAGTAATTATACAAAATTGCAATTGCTTTTTTTTTTTTTTTTTTTTTTTTTTTTTTTTTTTTCGGATTGCAAAGGATATTATACTCAAGAAAGGGCAAGGATTTTCTGGCCGTTTATAATTAGTGACAATAGCTTATTAATGGTGGTGTCCAACAATAGTCAATAGCATTAATTTTCATTAGGAAAGTTATTTAAGAGTTGTCCGCCCTAATGGGGGCGATGATTTTCAATATAATAGAAGGGTCTGGTTGTAACCAACTCTTCTTCTCAGGTAAGTTGCTCAAAAATCATGGGTCGGGGGTAATCATCTTTATGAATAAAACGACGGAACCCTCTGTGGAGAGTCATTCTTTGATGTCTGTGGGGTGGAGTATTTATGGTGTAATCGGTGGTATTTATCACTTGTATGGATGTTCTTATCTGGCATGTTTAGTTCTTGCATTGTATAAAGTTGTTTCTTTTTTAGGGTGTCAAGGCGTACATTTATGGCAGAAATATCTTGTTGGGTGTGTTAAATCTGCCATTTTAAACTCTGGCTCTCCTCCTGGTATCAGTAATAAGCGAAAGAGCCTATTGGACCCTTTGTAACCGTATGCTGTTGGTCTTTGTTGTTAATGACATTCGGGATCACAAGGGTATTCGAGTATAGGTCTTTTATCATTTTATACGCTGTTTTTTGACATGTTGAGGGGCTTGATTAATCGTAAGAGTCTGCTATGGACCAGCTTTGGCTATGTTGATCTTTTTTAGTTACATGAGATGTTGAGTGGAGTAGCTGTCATATTTCATATCCCAGATCTTGTTAGGGTATCTAATGGGCTACCAGGTTGTAACTTGATGGTGTTAATCCCCTTTATCTTCGATGGTTGATGCAAAACATCTATCGTGCTTACAAGAACCTTGAGCAGGATAGTCGTTATTTCTCAATTTCTTCTCACAATTAGATGTTCGACGAAGTTTCAATATTCATTTTTTCTATGACTCTCTATACTTTGGATTTTCCTGTTACTGGAGTTGATGCGACGACATGAATAACACTCTTCTGCAAACTGTGTCACAATTGTGTCATTAAACTCTGGTGAGGAAGGTTAATTCAAATAGATGTAACAGAAGTGGACTGAGACAAGAACCTTTGTGGGACACCAGCGTCGGTATAAAAGGTTCTGTCGACTGCATGCATGAAAGGGGGAATGGATTTTTCTTTGAGTTAAGAAAGTATAAATACTCTGAGAAAGTCCAGTTATGGTCTGGTAGGTCAATGGTTTGTATATAAGGCCATCATGCCATAGCTATCAATAAGCTTTATGAATCTCTGGTGGCAATTAAGGCAAGATTTGCCCTGCTGTTTTAGGAACTTGCTACGGTGTCAAAATAACATTTATTGCATGGTTGGGAAAGGGGACCATACCTCTATGTGTGATAAAAGGAATGAGAAGCTGGTTGATTATAGGTGATAAAGGATGAGGAAGTGGTGTTGAGTAAGTGATAAAGGACATGAGGAAGCTGGTGATGAGATGGTAATAAAGGGATGAGGATGCTGGGGATGAGAGGTAATAAAGGGAATGAGGAAGCTGGTGGCATTGAGAGGTAATAAAGGAATGAGGACGCTGGTGATGAGAGGTGTGAAGGAATTAAGGTGTTGAATTCTTCACTGAGTCTATCATAATTTGTGTGAAGTATACTGTGTTTAATTAAATCTTTGTATTATTATTATATTATTATTATTATTTATTATTATTATTATTACTATTATTAGTATTATTGTTTTTATTAATATTATTATATTTATTATTGGTTGTTGTTGCACGTCAGATTTATGATTATTATTACTAATTTTTTATAATAATTTTTTTTTTTTTATCTATCACACTGGCGTTTCCCACCAAGGCAGGTTTGGCCGAAAAAGAAAAAACTTTCACATCATTCACTCCATCACTGTCTTGCAGAAGGGTGCTTTACACTTCAGTTTTTAATACTGCAACATTAACACCCCTCCTTCAGAGTGCAGCACTGTACTTCCATCTCCAGGACTCAAGTCCGGCCTGACGGTTTCCTGTAACCCCTTCATAAATGTTACTTTGCTCACACTCCATCAGCTCGTCAAGTATTAAAAACCATTTGTCTCCATTCACTCCTATCAAACACATCGCTTCACGCACTTGCTGGAAGTCAAGCCCGCGCATACAAACCTCCTTTACCCCCTCCCCTCCAACCTTTCCTAGGCCCCGGACCCCTTACCCCGCCTTCCTTCCACTACAGATCTGTTATTACTCTTGAAGTCATTCTGTTTCGCTCCATTCTCTCTACATGTCCGAACCACCTCAACAACCCTTCCTCAGCCCTTCTGGAAAATGTTTTGGTAATCCCGCACTCCTACTAACTTCCAAATACGAATTCTCTGTATTATATTCACACCACCATTGCCCTTCAGACATGGGCATCTCCACTGCCTCAGCCTTCTTCCTCGCTGCAACATTCTTCACCCATTGCTGCACACATTAAGAGCGTATTGGTATTAAAAACTATCTCACATAATTCCCCTCTTTGCCTTCCAAGGACAAAGTTCTTTGTTTATCTCCACAGATCATAGTGCCACCCACTCACCCTTTTCCCCTCATCAGTTCTATTGATTCACTCATCTTTCATAGTCCAATCCGCTGTCAGTCACTCCCAAATATCTGAATTCATTCACTCTCCTCCATACTCTCTCCTCCAATCTGATATCCAATCTTCATCACCTAATCTTTTTGTTATCCTCATACCATACTCTGTCCTGTATTCACTTTCAATTTTTCTTCTTTTGCCATCCCTACCAATATCATCCACCCATCTCTGCAGCTTCTATTCTGAATCTCCCAAGAGCCAGTTGTCATCTGCAAAGAGCCAACAGTGACAACTACCCTTTATGTGTGATTCTTTATCTTTTAACTCCAGCTCTTGCCAGGCCCTCGCAATTACTTCTCTTACAACCCCATCTATAAATATATTAAACAACACGGTGACATCATCCAAATATTAATATAATAATATAATAATAAATAATTAATTAATAATAATAATAATAATAATTATAATAAAATAATAATAATTATTTTTTATTATTATATTTTTATTATTATTATTATTATTATTATTATTTTTATTGTTATTATTGTTTTATTATTATTGGCAAAGCTATGTTACGAAGCCCAATAGTTGTGTGAGTTATAAAGAGTTGTGGAGGAATGGAATGATCCTACACACCTTACTATAAGTTTACTTCAGCTACAAGCACACATAATTACAGGTTCACAAGTTTAGGAGAATACAATTACACTACCTATTAACATGTGCATAAATTAATTAGAATTACCCAAAGAAGTCAGTCGGAGTTACTTCCATAGCGAGGTTTCCCTCTTCACATGTACGTAGTGACAGCCACACAAGTAACGCTGGCAGTGTCCCGTCTTTCCCTGGAAATTTATCGTATAAGTTTCTATTAAATTCTCATTTTTTTGGCACACAAATTTTATCCAATTACATTCCAGAAATCTGCTTATTTTGTGAAGATTTTCATTTAATTATTATTCATTATTCAAAGTCAATTATAATTTGTTAGGTATCAGTATTTATGTATGTATGTATATATATATATATATATATATATATATATATATATATTATATAGATTATTTATATAATATATATTTTTATATATATTACATACATTAATATAGCATAAACAAACACTGCACTAGCCAGATCAGAACCATGTTGTACTGCCCAACCTCATGGTGAACCTGAACCACTTGAAGCCCTTAGCCACAGGAACCACCAATCCTACAAAGTGGCGCAGCCATTCGAGAACATTCGGTGTTGTGGGTGCTTCTAGGCTAATTTCATTTTCATCCCTGTTTGGTGTACTAGTCCACGAGCAGGATATATATACTATTGTGACCACGAACAACAGTAGAGTGGGCAAAGGTTGCTTGGGACCTTGTAAACAACACCCACATTATTAGGCAGTGTGTTTTTAATCAGTCTCTGTTTCACTGTCCCAGTGTTTTTGAAAATCAGATTTATACTGCGTTTTTTCAGTACCAAACTGTCATTTTATGGCAAAAGCAATACATTTTTCCTGTCAGGTGTTTCCTTCGTTTGAGTCCTGTAGAAAATATTCCTAGCTGACAGTAGGGCTTTCTCAACAAAATCTCTGGAATATCTCAGTTTATCTCAGAATATCTTGTGGATTTCAGCTTCTAAATACTCAGGACTGCAGATATGCAAAGCTCTGAGGAACATTGTAAGGAAAACACCCCTTTTATCCCTAGATTCATGACTGGAATAATAATGAATGCGTGACGACACAATGGCGGCCTTCCTATAAACTATAAATTTGCATCTTCTGTCGATGCGATGGATTAAAACGTCTGGGAAGGGTAGAGTGTTATCTATTTCATGCTCTACTGTGAACTTAGTGGATGGTACCAGACCTCTATTTAAGTTTAGGCAGGAAACTCATCAATGTGTGATCGTAGCCAAAGGCAAATCACATAATTAGTATCTGAACCACTTAGCCTTATTTGGGAGGACTATCTTCAAAGTGTCTTGTTTCATAGAATTCCATCTGCAGGTTGCGAGTATAAGGGGCTATGAGGGGATTTCCACTGCATTCCTTGCTTCTGGCATAGTACTTCCCTTCAAAACACAACTTGAATCCATGACACAAAGCTCTTATCTCGAAATGCAATAAATGATTAATGACTTCAGCACAGTTTTACAAGGGGCGTTCTGTTCTTACGAATTTACTAACTTTCTTCCACTAAAGTATTTGAGGAGGTAGTCCATGGTATTTGATTATGATTTGTGTATATGGGCTTCAGTAAGGGGGCTTTCGATAGTGTTCTCGTCTGAGGTATGAGGAAACTTAAGCACACCAAGTAGATGGAGGAAATTTTTTCCTGGATTGAGCATGGTTGACGAATAGGCAGCAGAGAGTTGCTAAATGGGGAGAATAAGAATGGGGGCCAGTCACAAGCGGTGTTCCACAGAGAGTCGCTGCTGGGCCCTTGTTGTTCACAATCTACTTAAACGAATAGATGGGGAATAAATAGGCAACATAAGCAAATTGTGATGACACCAAAATAAGCGTCCAATTCTTTCTAGTGGAAACATTAGAGCCACTACAGGATGATTTGAATAGACTGTTAAAGTGTCGATGAAGTGGCTGATGCAGTTTTATCTAGACAAATGCAAAGTCTAATGGTTGGACAGGAAAATAACCATGCTCATATAAATAAATACTGTAGATCTTAATATTACGGATTGCAAAAAGGATTTAGGAGGTCTGGTTAGGTGTATCTAAAACAAGACAACAGTGCGTAGTGTTTCGCAATAAAGCTAACTGAATCCTTGGCTTCATAGCAAGAAGTTTAATAATAGGAAGTCTCAGGTTGTTCTTCGCTAAATTTTCGTTGGTTAGTCCTCAATTTAGATTATTGCTGCTCAGTATTTGGTCACCGTATTACAGAATGGATATATAAATGGACTGGAAAAAAACGTACATATTAGGATGACAAAGATGATACCATGTATCAGAAATCTTCACTATGAGGATAGTCAGAGGGCCTGAATTCTGCAATCTCTCGAAAGGCATGTGGAATTAGGGGGGATATGATTGGGGTGTATATGGAAAACAGGAATTAATAAAGGGGTTGTATAATTGTGTTGCTAAAAAAATATTTTACATAGACAGGACCAGGCAACAATTGCTTTATAATTTGGAAAAATTTAGATCAGGAAGGGATATAGGAAAGCAAGGGTTTAGTAATAGCGTGTGGTTTGAGTGGAACAAACTCCCGAGTACCGTCATACGAGCTACATCGTTGGTTTATATTTAAAATAAAAGTTGGTACCAAATACTTGAGTGGGTGTGGTGTGAGTGTGAGTTGGACCTGACAAGCTTGTGCTACTAGGTCGGATACACTGCTACCTTATGGACGTGTCTGACTTCACTAGGTCAAGCTTGGTTAAGCCTGTGGGAGAAATGGAGCTGTTTCGATTGGCCAGTAGGCCCGTTGCAGTTGTTCACTTCCTTCTTATGTTCTCTTGTACTTATTTATGTATACATATTGGTTATTTATATATATATTTGATTTATTTATTATATATATATATTTATTATATATATATACTATATATAATATATATAGATTTTTATATATATATATATTATATATATTTAAATTTATTTATATATTATATATATATATATATATATATATATTATATATATATACCATTTATATTATATTTTATATAATACATAATATATATATATTTTTAATTTATATATATATATATAATATTTTTATATATATATAGTTATATATATATATATATTACAGTATATGTATTTATATAAAGATTTATATATATTATATATTTATTTATATATATATTATATATATATATTTATTATATATATATATATATTTATATATATTATATTATATATATATATATATATATATAAATATATATATTTATATATATATTTATCTATATATATATTTTCTATATTTATATATATTTATATATATATATATTTATGTATATATATACTTATATACTTTATATATAGATTTTATATATATATATATATATATATTTATATTATATATATATATTAAATATTATATATATATATTTATATTATATTTATATATATATATTTATATATATATTATATATTTATATATATACATATATACTATATAGATATATATATATATATTATATATATATATATATATTTATACAATATATTTATTTTTTGTTATATATATATATATTATATTTATATATATTATATATATTTATATATATATATAATTATATAATATAGACATATATATGTATATTTATATATATATATATATATATATATATATTATATATATATTATATATTTATATATATTTATATATATTATATATATATATGTTTTTATATATATATATATATATATATTATATTTGATCAAAATAAAATTATTAAAAAATAAATATTATTAAAAAAAAAAAAAACATTTATATTAAATATAATTAAATAATAATTAATTAAATAAAATTTAAATATTAAATTTTAAAATAAAATATAAAAAAATAAAAAAAATATATTAATAATTAATATAATAATATTCAAAAAAAATAAAAATAAAAAAAATAAAATATTATTAAAATAAAAATTTAAAATATTGCAAAACAACACTCTGAAAGAATATAGGAAATTCCGAGCGATTTCGTGACTACTCACATTATCAAGGAACTATGAAAGTAAAGATCAAGGAGCTATATAAGGGGTCTGGCCAACACCTCACTATCAGATCCACCCGTTAAACACCTGACGCGGCGCCGATCCAACTAGGATAGGCCTTTGCACATTCCACCCACCAAATATTCTACTCAAGAAATTTTAAAAAATTATTATCTGTCCAGGGGTATTATTAAATCTTCCCAAATTCTATAATTATAAATGGATTAATTTAATATTAATCAAGGAACAAATATTCCATATATTGTCCAAAACTGTTTTTATGAAACAAGATTCAATTATATTCCTGTCGACCTGGACTTGCTTGGATACTACTTTTCTCAACTTTTGGAAAATCAATTGGGATGGTTAAATCTCTTACATGAATAATAGACGCATTGGAATCTTGTCCAGTTCAAATGCTATATTTATGTTGTTTTATTCTTAGTTCGAGAGAGTTTTACCAGTTTGACCGTTTATAAAAATTTATCGATAATTTTACAAGGAATCTTATAGACACATCCATCAGCAATTTTGGGGGGAATTCTTTATCAAAACTTTTTTTACTGTATCTAAGGTTTTTTTGAATACAACTCCCCTTATATTAATAGTCTTAATTAAGAAGAGGAAGGCATATCAACCAAGTTTCATGGTAAGGGAGAACAAACATTATTTTTAGGTTGAATAAGGCTTTGGGTGTCCCTTTTTGGATTGTAAAAAGTATTTCTAGCAACTTTAAAAGATTTATCAATTACATTTCTTGGGGTATTTTAAATCATTGCCTATTTCATAAATTTTGGATATTCTCATCTATGAACTCAGGATGCAAATTCGTAAAGCTACCCCCACCACCATTGATGAGAAAACAGACAGTTTGACTCTAATCTTGATGCGAGGTACTAATAGTGGACAAAGGAACAGTTATTTGTAGGTTTTCTCGTAAAAATTCTAAAATTTGAATTTCATTATTACCCTTAATAATTGCCTTTTCGATGTTTTATTTATTAGGGTACTAATGAATTCAATTTAAAATTTACAGAAACTACAAATAAACTGTTCCGATGTCCACTATTATTCCTCGATCAAAGATAGAGTCAAACTGTTCCGTTTTCTCATCAATGTTTTTCAGAGCTTTAGAAATTTGTAGTCTGAGTTCAAAGATGAGGAAATATCCAAAAATTTATGAATAGGTAATGATTTAAAATACCCAAGAAATGTAATTGATTAGCTTTTTTAAAGTGCTAGAATACTTTTTTACAATCCAAGAAGGACACCAGCATTATTCAACTAAAAATATATTGGTTCTCCCTTCCATGAAAGCTTGGTTGACATGTTCTTCTTTCTTATGACTTTTAATATTAATTTGTATTCAAAAAATCTTGATACAGTAAAAAAAACTTTTTGATAAAAGAATTCCCCCAAATGCGATGGAAGTGTCTTTAAGATTACTTGTAAATTTGCGATAAAGTTTATTACGGTCAAACTGGTAAAAATCTCGAAACTAAGATTAAATCAACATAAAATATAGCATTTACAACTGGACAAGATTCAATGCATATATATTCATGTAAGAGATTTTAACCATCCAATTGATTTTCAAAAAAGTTTGAGAAAGTAGTATCATAGCAAGTCCATGTCTTCAGGAATATATTGAAATCTTGTTTCATCCAAAAAAGTAGTTTGACAATAATATGAATATTTCCTTTTGTTTATAAAATTAGATCAATTTATAATTATTAGAATTTGGGAAGATTAGTATACACTGGACAAATAATTATTTATAAATTTTCTTGGGTTAGAATAGTTTGTGGGTGAGTTGTGGAATGACCTATCTAGGTTGCGTTGGCGCACGTCAGGAGTGTAACCGGTTGTTGGATCAGATGTGAGGTGTTGGCAGCCCTTTTATAGCTTTCCTTTGGATTGGCTTTACTTTTCATAGTTCCTTGATTAATGTGAGTAGTCACCAAAGCACTTTGGAATTCTCTATTCTTTCAGAGTGTTGTTTTGCATATTTGAAATCACCTGGTTACTGTGATTTATTGCATTTATATATATACATACATATATATATATATATATATATATATAGATATATATTATATATATAATATATATATATATATATATATATATATATATTATATATATATATATATATATATAAATATATACTATATATATATATTATATATCTATATATATATCTATATTTTATATATATATATATATATATATATATATTATTTATTATTTGCACTCTGAAGGAGGGGTGATAATGTTGCAGTTTAAAAACTGTAAGTGTAAAGCACCCTTTGGCCCTCCGTGCAGGCGAGCAATGATGGTGAAAGTTTTTCTTTTTCGGGCCACCTGCCTTGGTGGAATCGAGCCAGTGTGATAATAAAAAAATAAAATATATATTATATATATTATATATACTATATATAGATATATATTATATTATATTTATTAGATATATATATATATTTATATAGGTATTATTTATATATATAATATTATTTATATTTTATATATATATATTTTATTTATATATTAGTATACTTATATATAGGTATATTTATTTATATATTATTTATATATATTTTTATATATTTATATATATATATATAGATATATATATATATATATATATATATTATATTTATATATATATACAATGTCGTGACGGTATGTAAAACTGGTGAATTAGCAAGAACTCATTTAAAATTAAGTCGTTTCAAAAATTTTCTTTCATACGTTTAAAAATATATTTTTTTAATTTTTGTTAATGTAAAAAAATTCTAATTTTGCACCAAAAGAATCTTAGAAAACCTACCTAACCTTATTATAGCAAGAGCAATTTATTTTAGCTTAACCCAACTAAATATATTTTAGATTTGTTTACAGTAATTTAATACTAAACAAATACAGTGAAATATATTTTTTTCGTTAGGTTCAGAATGATTTTGGCGAAATTATTTCGTGCACAAATTTTCACTTGTCCTATATGGCAAGATGAGCTTTGCTATTTAAGCCTAGATCGCAAGTTCTGCCTATTCGGTACGACATATTATATATATAATATATATATATATTATATATATATATATATATATATATATATATATATATATCTATATATATATTATATATATATAAAATTTTTATATATGTATTATATATATATATATATATATTATATATATATATTATATATATATATATATATATATTATATATATATATATATATATATATATATATAGGGATGGTACCACCTTTAGAACTATTCTAGGGACCCTCATCCTCAGAGAAAAGATTGAACTTGTTTCGGGGAGAACTCAAGGTTCTCCCTGAAGCTGTTTGAGAATTTTCTCCTACCACCCCTATATTTATTTCATATATATTTTATTTAAAGACATAATACATTGGCAAAACATTCACAAAAATACAAAAGAAAGTAAAACAACATAGGTAACTCTGAGCTACATCTCGAATACTTCGTCCAGCTCCCCGGCGGTGGGCCACGTGCCCAGAATGCTGCAGGAATTTCCTCTCTGGATCGCAACACGGAGTCTCTGAAAGAGGAAGCTGGTCGCCCTGTGGTCCTTGGTTTCTATAATGAGCTTTTCACCCAGCTCTTTGAGGAACTTTAGAGCACACTTGCCCCATGCTCAAAGGGTCTCGACCCTATTGGGATGAAGTTATAGCAAAGGGTAAGGTCTTCATATTTGCGTATCTTCTGGGTCTCCCTGTGGCTGGCAGCTCCGCCCCCTTCCACTACAGAGTATGGCAAGTAGGTGTCTGCCAATGTGGCGGCACAGGTGTAGTCCCAGGCAATCTGCTTTCCATCCTTCCAAGGTAGCATAGTGGCTCCATCAGGACGCTTTTGACTTCCGTCAGACCTCTGCACTTGGGGTTCCCATTGAGCTGTGCAACGGGCTGTGGCGAGGCTTCTCTTTATAATGTCATTGACCTCCTCATGTCTGGCATACTTCCCTTCTGCTGTGTGACACACGAGACCATGAAGTCCGAATTGATCAGCTGTCGCCCTGCCGCAAATACACCTATGTTCGGTGAGGATGGGGGCGGCTAGGCGAAGAGCAACACCAATCCGAATGGCCTGTGGGTCTAGTCGAGTGCCCGAGGAGGAATTGGGAACAGCTAACAGGAAATCTCCTGATGTGGTGCCTTCACTGACAGTAGACGAGCTTTCCCCTTTCCTGAGGCACTGGAGAGCATTGTGTTAGCGATTTTTCCATGATCGGTTTATCCCATTGGGACTGATTGTGTTCTTTGGGAGGAGCTGTTCTATTGGAGGAATCTGTAAGGGTGTCCCACTGAATCGCTGCTTCAGTAAACCTGGGGTCTTGAGCTCCTACCACGGCTCTCAAGCGTTCGGGAACAATCTTCTTGACTAATGCACTGGAAGCCAAACACGAAGACAGAAAAGAAAGTAAAGCAACATGCGTTGCTTTGCGCACCCCTATACCTCCCAGTCGCACTGGGAGGGTTGCCTGATCCCATTGCTCATCCTCTAGTGACAGGTTCAGTGCCTTCTTAAAGGTTGAACTCAGGTGTGCGTCATATTCGTCGAGTGTTGGGTTGTCAAAAGAGGGTGCGCACCTCAGGAAGTGAGTCTTGGAATAGTAAGGCACCTTGTGAGGAGATACAGAGCATCATTGGCATCAAGATTGCTTATTCTCTTCTCCATTCTCATCAGGTCATTCAATTTGTCCTTGAGGACTGTGTCGATAGCCTGGTGACCCAGTGGTGTTCCCAAGAGGATACTGTTGGACGGAGTGGTAGTAGAGACTTCTGGGAGGATTCTTCGCACAGCATTGATTATTTCTGGTTTGCCGTGATGATTTCACACTTGGAGGGATTGAGGATGAGTCCTAAGTCTTCTCCCTGTGTTTTCACCAGTTGTAGGTCCCGTACCAGGGACTCTTCAGTACCTGCCAGAGTGCCATCATCCAGGTACTAGATGTTGAGCTCGTTGCATAGGCTGAAAGTTAGTTCTCTTACTGCCAAGCAGAAGAGAAGTGGAGCTAGTGGGTCACCCTGCTGAACACATTCTGATGAGAAAATTTCATGTTTTCCAAACAAAAGAATTGAGGGTTTGCTGTAGCCGGCTGAAATGAAGGTAAAAAGACTGGGGAACAGATCCCGAACAGCTGGCAAGACAGCATCTCTCTTCACCATATTAAAGGCATTTCTAAAATTAAGTTTGACTATGGCCTTGTCTTCTGGTAGGTCCCTGATGTAGACCCTTGCAGCATGAGCTGCAGCTTCACTGCCTTGAGGGACCCCAAAGCCCAGTTGGTGTGGCTGGAGTAAACT
>NC_069407.1:69873208-69882152 GCF_026875155.1 Cherax quadricarinatus
TTAAAGGGGAAAAAAATTCCTAAAGTAAATTTGTTTAAGAACGGCTCCCCAGGAAGGGATTAAACAAAAAGAGGACCCGAACAAATTTCTATTTATAAAATTTAAAATTTTAAAAAAATTTTTAATTAAATAAAAATTAATTTTTATTTTATTTTTATTTTATTATATTTATTTATTTTTATGTAATACATGAAATTCGAAAATTTTTTTTTTAAACTTCATCGAAAAAAAATTTTTAAAATGATAAAAAAAAAAAATTTTTTTTAAAATGTAAATTTTTGAAAGCAAAGGACGAATATATAAAAACTCCCCCCTGTATCAATAAAAAATAAAAATTAAAAATAATTTTTAAAATTAAATTTTTAAAATTAAAAATAATTTAATATTTAATTTTAATTTATACAATATAAGCAAGAAAAATTGAAAAAACCTTTTCGAAAAAAACCCTTAAACGGTTCCCACTCCAGATTTTTTTCCCAAATCAATGAGTCACTTTAAAAGGTTGTGGGAAAGACCCGGGAGGTTTACAAATATATCAGAAGATCGTTGACGAATTTTTTTCGTTTTTTAAAGTTTTGAAAGGGGAAAATTTTCATTTTGGGGGAAAGTTTTTAGGACAATATACCCCAAAATATTATGCGTTAGGGTGGGACCCCAAATAGCTTAGCCCTCAAAATTTTTTTTTACTCAAGGAAAGGTTCCTGATTTCATTGACCAAAAAAACCCCTCGGAATTTACGGTTTCTTGCAAGTTTTTCAAATTTAAAAAATCAAAGAAAATCCATGTTAGGATTTTTTGAACACAAAACATAAAACCCCTGAAAAAAATCTATTGGGGCACACTAAAAGGTCGGGGTGATTTTCGAAGATTCAAAATTATTTAGTAAACTGTGGCCTTCTAAAATTAAACCCCCTTTACTTGTGAGATTTAAGAAAAAATAAGAACCTGTTTCTACTTGCACCAAAATTTACGAATTTTGCCGTGCAGAAAAATTGCAGGTGAGTTACGTTTGTAAAAGGGGTTTTTGGGGGGGCCCCCCCCCCAAAAAAAAAAAAAAAAAAATTTGTGGGCAAAGTACAAAGGCCCATTAAAGCTTATCCCCGGGAAAAATTTTCGTATTTTTTTTAAAACGTTTGAAAAGGTAAACATTATGTGACTAAGAATAACATCCAACCCCCCTTGGCAATTAAAGGAAACTTTAAAAGGGTGTTTTTGGGTTTAAAAAATTACTTATTGGGGGCAACATTAATCCAGGATAAAAAAGTCCCGACAAATGTTCTTTGTAATAAGATCATTTAAAAACATTTTTTTTATCCACTCCTTTTCCCCCACCAGGCGGGTGGCCCGAAAAAACTTTCCCTTTACTCCTCACTTCTTGCCGAAGGGCTTTTCACTACATTTTTAAACTCCTTCCCCCCCCCACTCGATCGCCATTCTTTCCCATTCCCGGCCCAAAACCCCGGCCACCTTCCCCCCTCCCCTTCAAAAATGTTCTTTGCTAATCCACCACCATTTTCCTTCCCCTTTTCCCCTTTCCACGCTCCCAGCCTTCCCCCCCTGCAAAAAAAACCCCCTTCCCCCTCCCTCCACCCCTAGGGTGTTTTTAAAACATACCTCTTAATCCCTGTTCCCCATTCTTTCCCCCAACCTAATCCCCCCCCTTTCCCCTAATTAAAAACTAAAATTCCTCATTTTTCAAACCACCAAACATTCCCTCGAATACATTCCCTCCCCCACCTTCCCCCCTCCCCAATTATACCCATTTTTTCCCCCCCAAAAACTTTTTCTTTCCCATACTTCCCTCTTTCCTGGAAAAACTTTTTTTTCTCCCCCACCCAAAACCATTCCCCCTTTCCCCCTTCTTTCAAAATCCCCACCTTTGAACCCCGCTAAGACCCAAATAAACTTCCCCTTCCCCCATTTCTCTTTCCTTTAAAAATCCACCCTTTTTTTTTGCCCAAAACCTTTTTCCGCATTTTTTTTTCTTTTTTTCCCCCCCAAAACCCAAAATCTTAAAATTTTAAACCCCCAAAAAAAGTGCATAAAAACCCTTTCAACCCACTTTTTTTTTTTAATTTTAACTCCCCCTTTCCAAACCCTTCGTTTTTACTTCTCAAAAACCCCCTTCAAAATTAAAAACACCTCAAACCATCCTTGCAACCTTTTTTCAAATAACCCCTTTCCACCTCTAACTTAAACCTAAAATCCAAAAAACTCTTAGCTTTTAATACCTCCTAACCCCTAAAAACCTGCCACACCCCCCACCACCCTTTTAAACCCTTTTCCAACCCTTCCCAAAAAAAACCCTTTGCCTTATCTAATAATTTACTTAAATTTTTCATTTAAAACAATACCAAACCCCCCATATCCTAAATTTTTGCACTTTCTATTCCCTTTTGTTTTTTCTTTCAAAAAAATTAAAAATACATTTCCAATCCCAGACTTACCCCCATTTTTTTTTTGCACCCACCCCCCCCTTTTTTTTTTAAAAAAATTTCCCCCCCCCCCCCCCCCCCCCCCCCCCTCCAAAATAATCCCCACCTGTTTTTAAAAACTTTTCTATCTTTATCCCATCAACCCCGGGGTCCCTTTAAACCCCTTTTTAAATTTTACCTACTGTCAAGAACTTCCCCCACACTCACAACTGGCCTTCCCACCAATGATGTTTTTCCTCCCCCCATACACGAAATCACAGCTTCCTTCTTCATCAACTTTTTAAAAATTTCCTCAAAATATTCCTCCATTTCCCAATACCTCAACTCTCCATTTAAATAACTCTCCTCCCTTTTTTAATGACAAATCTTTTGTTCTCTAGGCTTCCTTAACTTGTTTTCTCACTCAAAACTTTTTTTATTTTTAAAAAAAAATTTTGATAACATCTCACCCACTCTCTCTTTGCTCTCTTTTTACTTTGCTTCACCACTCTCTTAACCTCTCTTTTTTTTTCTCCATATACTCTTCCCCCCCTTTGCTCACTCTACTTTGTAAAAACTTCTCTATGCTAACTTTTTCTCCCTTACTCTTCTTTAATATTCCACCAATCGCTCCCTTCCCTCCCGCCCCCACTTTCCTGTAACCAAAACTCTGCGAACACTCAACACTACATTTTTTAAACCTACCCCATACCTCTTCGACCCATTTCCTATGCTCTCATTTTCCCCTCTACCTCAATAGCTGTTTTTTTATTGCCTAACTGCCTCCTCTTTTAGTTTATAAAAACCTTTTCCTCTCTCTTTTTCCTGATGTTTATTTTTCCTTGTATCCATCTACCTTTTATCTCTGTTGGGTACAATAGAAAGTGATCGATATATTTACCCCTTTTTAAAAATGTACTCCTAAGTTACCAAAAAAGTCCTTTACTACCAATCATAAACCCAAAAAACTACTGTTTTCGTCCCCACATCATATTTTATACTTATTTATTTTTTTCTTAAAATATTATTAACATAACTAAACCCGTTTCTATACAAAGTTCAATCAAAGGGGTCCATTATCATTTACATCTGGCACCCCAAACTTACTAACCACCCTCCTAAAATTTTCCTACTTTGCTTTAGGTCCCCTACCACAATTACTCTCCACTTGGTTTAAAGGTTTTTTACATTCCTTAAATTCCCAAAATCTCTCTCTCTCTACATTCTTCTTTCCAGGGCATACACGCTTTTTGACCCCCTTCGCATCCAGCCTTTACTTTAATCCCATAATTCTTAAATTTACAATTCATATTTTCTTTTTTCCTTCCAAAACTGATTTCCAAAATTTTTTGTACCCCTTCCCCTTTTTCTAACTCTCTCAATACTCCAATTTTTAAACCCCCTTTATTTTCCCCCCCGAAACTCCCCCATCCCCCTTTACCCTTTTTTTCGCTTAGGGGCCCGGACATCCCCAAATTTTTTTCTTCATAAATCGCAATCTCTGTTTTTTGTCTCCGATACACCCCGCACATTTAAACCCTCCCAGTTTTATAAAGTTTTTTTTTCTTTTTTAGTAAATGTCTATCTATCTCTTGCTAAAGCATTGTTAAAAATAAAAGCTTAAGTTTAAAATTAGAGCAAAGCAAAAACTATTGTTTTAAAACCCCGGGTTTGTGCGGGTTAGCCATTTTTGCTTGTTTACCAAGTTCCCACAGGTGAAATTAGTTTAGCATGCAAATGTAATTTAACTAAGCAGAGGGAAAGACGAACCTAGAAAAATGGTGAAATTTTTACTAAAACTCCCCACACCAGCCAGAATCCGCCCTTGTTGCGTTATCACATTTATCCTTCCCTTAATATATCAAAAGTTTCAGGGAAAAAAAGGATATCATAAAACTTATATTTTTCTTTTTTAATATTGCCCATTTTTATGAAGTTATTTTATTATTATTATTATTATTATTATTATTATTTTTATTATTAATTATTATTATTTTATTTTTTTTTTTATTATTTTTATTATTTTTTATTATTATTATTTTTATTTTTTATTTTATTAATTTTTAAAATTATTTTATTATTATTTTTAATTTTTTTTTAATTATTTTAGTAGTATAGTAGTGTGGTAGTAGTATAGCAGTAGTAGTGTTCTTGTACAAATAGTACTATTTTTTAAAGTATTTTCATATATTAAATTTTTGGGGGCAACGAACAATCGAAAAAATTTATAAAGGGTCGATGAGTAATGAGTGTGGGGGGCCCTGCGGGTAGAAGATGAGCTGTGAGTGTGGGACCCTCGGGGTAGAAGAAGCTGATGGTGTGGGGACCCCGCGGGCTAGAAAAGAGTGATTGGGGGTGGGGACCTGCGGGGTAGAAGATGAGCTGATGAGTGTGGGGGCCCTGCGGGCTAGAAAGATGACGATGAGTGTGGGGACCCTGGGGTAGAAGGAAAATGTGAGTGTGGGGGCCCCTGCTTCCTAGAAGATGAGCTGTGAGTGTGGGGGCCCTGCGGGGGAAGATGAGTGATGATGTAGGGACCCGCGGCCTAGAAAGAGCTGATGAGTGGGGGATCCGCGGGCTAGAAGTGAGCTTGAGGGGGGGGACCCCGGGCTAGAAGAGAGCTTGAGTGTGGGGCCCTGCGGGCAGAAATGAGTGATGAGGTGGGACCCCCGGGGTGAAATGGCGATGAGTGTGGGGACCTGCGGGGGAGAAAAAAAAGCGTGAGTGTGGGGACCCTGCGGGCTAGAAGATGAGCTGAGAGTTGGGGCCCCAGCGGGGAGAAATTTAGCTGTGATGTGGGGGGCTCAGGGGTAGAAAAAGAGCTGATGAGTTTGGGGACCCCGCGGGCTAGAGATGAGCTGATATGTGGGGGCCCCCGGCCTGAATCATTTTTTTATCTCACCCCCAAAATTCTCAATGGGATTCCTTCAAGGGGTTTCCTTTCCAGTTTCAATGAGGATACCCCATGGGCACGAAGCATTGAACAACCGATTTACGGGTTTTAAATAAAAATTTACTTCCTGAGTGAAAAAGGGTTTGGACATCAAAAATCACCAATTTGGGGGCAATATTACACTTAAAGAAAATGGGATCTTTTTCAGGCTTCCCAGCGTGCTCCTGTGTGGTCTGTTGACATGAACATGGTATACACTGGAAAGTACACATATTCTTTCCCTTTGATTGAAGGTTACCTTCTGTGATCCAGTGATCACTGCAAATTTTTTTTGTGTCACGAATTTCTCTGTCCTATTAATTTTGTCAGAAACAAAAATTTCCGAGAGATTCGGCCCCCAAAACCCCCCACGGTACAGAGGGACAACGGACACAAAAATCAACACACAAAAGTTCAGAAGACTCCGATATCGTAAAGCATAATTGAAAAAAACCCTACCAAAGATGGGGATAGAATCCGCGATCAGGGTCATAAAACTTAGGATGAGCCAATAACCTGAGGAACTCATGAAATATCCGCTTTGAGTTTACATTCCCGATAACTTTTTCATCGACAAATTGTAGGGTGGGGCTTCGAACATTAAAACTTTTGGGGCCTACCACCCGCATACGCCAAAGATGAGCACCGTGTGTGAGTAATTTTCCCTTTTCCTACCCCGTTCTGCAGCAGCTGAGCGGGTGTGTTGGGGGTTTTAGGACTATTTGTGCCACCTATATGTGGTTTAAATTGCGAAAAATTTTAGCTCCTTGCCCCGGTGTTATTTGGGGGGGTGTGTAGCTTGCATGGGTGCCTGCTGTTAATTTTACAATAGGGTTTGCAGGGTCCCGGCCCCCCTTTAAATATTTTTTTGCCAAGTTTATTTCCCTTGTTTTGAAAACCCCCGTCCCGCTTTAAAAAATTTTTATGTGTCTGCACCATCCCCAACTTCCTCAAGGTATTCCCGCTGTCCACCCCAGCTGAAGAAAATTCATCGTGCCCTCTCCAGTCTACCGTTTCTATTTTTCTCAGTATTATGTAGTGGTTTATGCACCCCCCTTTTCTTCTTTCCTCTAATGTTGTTTTGGTCGTAATAAATTCCGGTCTGACTCTTTTAAAGCTATTCCCTAGATTTGCCGACGAGAGTTGGGGCATAGGTTATTCTTTTAATGTGGTCTCCGAAAATATGCCCCGCCCTTAAGTCTTTCATGAGTGAGTTTTCAGTCTCATCCAAAGTCTGTGCTCCTTGACACATGGAAATAAATCAAATCACGATTTATTAAAAAAATTTGTGCTGTCTAGGCATTTTATGTTTCACCATTCTAAGGGGTAAAGAAAAATTTTTTAACAGTTGTGCTTTTAACTGCACCGTGCCCTATATTTGTGGGTGTCTGGCCTATTTGTAGTTTCAGGGGGAAGTCATAGCATGACCCTGCTGTCGCTGGTCGCTAAAAATTCCCTCTCCCGCTCCCTGACCTTTATGTACCTTATCTTAAAACAAGTTGGGTCCGCTTAAACTAAAATTACTTTCGAGTTGTTTCACTTCCTGACAACTCTTGCTGAAAGAAATACTTCCCAACTCCCGTGATTCATTTTGTGTCTTCAGTTTTAAATTTGTCCCCCTTTTTTTGGGGTCCAATTCTGGAAACCTTCTTTGTCCCTTGTCAATTCCTTTTTAGTATTTTATGTCTTTCACGTCCCCCCCTATCTCTCTGTCCCCCGTTTGTCAGGGAATTTTCCATTAACCTCTCCCGTGGGGATACCCCCTTTTCTCTGGGACTAGTCTTGTTGAAACTTTCCCCTTTCTTTAGTTTCTTTTCATGCTTTTGGGTAGTGTGGGTTCCAAACTGATGCCCCATATTTCCCAAATGGGTCTAACGTACACAGTGTTCAGGAATCGTTCAACGATTCCTGTTAATATGTCGGAATGTGTTCTGAGATTTGCTGGCGTCCATATGCGCAGCATTATTTGTTGTTTTGGGGTCGGAGATGTGCCCGGTGTTTACTAACCCAAAATTTTTTCCGGTGAAGTTGGAGTCTTGGCCCCATGATGTACTCCCTTTCCCCCGCATTTCTTTGCCCCTTTCCCCCTTTTTCATGACTTTGCACTTGGTGGGGGGTTTAACCCCGGAGCCAATGCTGGACCAGGTCTGGGCCTGTCCAATCTTTTGTGTTCTGCCCGGTCTTCGATCGAATGAAAATTTTTTCTCATCAAATTAATCATCTCAAACAGGGACACCCCAGAGTCTATTCCTTCCCTCATGTCGTTCACAAATACCCAAAACAGCACGGCCTAAGCTGACCCTGGGGGACCCACCCGTCCAGGTGCCCCCCTTTACAAAACCCCGCCACGTACCATGCTCATGCTGGTTTCCCGACAAGTATTCCCTGATCCATTGCGTGCCTTCCCCTTTTTCCCCCGCCTGGTCCTCCATTTTTCACTAATTCTTGTGTGGAACTGTGTCAAAGCCTTCTTAGCCCAAAAAAACAGTATAACCCACCCCTCTCCTTGGTCTTACGGTCCCCTGTCATAGAATCCGTAGGGTGGGACCAGGATTTTCCCCCCCTTGAAAAAAAAGTTGACTGTGTTTATAGATCATTTATTTCTAGGTGTTCCACCCTCTTTTCCGATAATTTTCCCCTGGCTTTCATATATACATGCAGTGAACTGGTCTTTTGTTTTAGGTTCACGTCTGTCTTATTTTTAAAAAATTGGAACATATTTTCTGCTTTCCCTACCTCAGGCAACTCCCCTTTTTGATAGATGTTTTGAATATTGTTTTAGGGGTACAATTTTCGCCTCTGCTCCCTCTTGGACCCATTGAAAGATGTTATCCATTCCCATTTTCCTTTTGGATCTAGCCACTCAGAAGCCCTTCATTCTTTCCTGGTTTGTGTATTGTTCCAACACTTGGGGGTGTCCACCTCTCCGTCTTTTGGGTCCCTTCTATTCCTCCGAACACTTCTTTGAAACTCCTGTTTGTTCCCACATCGAAGTGTTTCTTGTTTCTTCCCCCCTTTCCCTTTCCCTTTGTTGATTAAATGGGACCTATGCGTTTTCCTCCTGATTTGGCGTAAAAAGCTTTGGGTCAGATTTTGGGTATCGCGCTGTGTCTTTTTATTTTTTTGGGCCTCCCTTCTTACCGTGCATATTGATTTGTCTCTACGACTCTCTCCTTTTTCTCCTGGGGGCCTTTGCTTTTGACTTCTTTCCCTTCCCTAGGCACACTTGGTTTTTTTCTCCCTGCACCTTTGGGTGAACCAGGGTATCCTGGTTTTTCATTATCCTTTACCTTTGGGTACAAACCTCTCCCCCAGCTTCCTTGCATGTTGTCGTTAATATTCCCTCATCTCGTTACGGGGTTCCCCGCCAGTTATTGTCCCACTGGACAGAGAACTGTTCGCCTCCACTTGTAACTCTACTTTATTTGAAGGTTAAGCTACAGATCAAGGCCCCCAAAGGGTTTTTTTAATGTGATGCCCTCAAAATTTTGGCTATAAGGTGAATAAAGGTCGGTTTCGTGGTTTTACCTCTCTCTCTCTTTTCCTCTCCTCTCTCTCTCTCTCTCTCTCTCTCTCTTCTCTCTCTCTCTCTCTCTCT
>NC_069407.1:69882652-69897843 GCF_026875155.1 Cherax quadricarinatus
GTATTGAAGAAAAATTTTCAATGAAAAGATCTGTAGAAACCTGCTAGACCCACAAAGATTCTTACAGCACCACAGTTTTGGGAGTTGGAAAAATTTTAGTACTGCCGTTACTTTACTTTGATCAGTCGTAAACCCCCTCTAGGTAATAACTACGTGACCCAGAAATTTAAATTTTTATCTGAAAAATGACATTTGGACAGTTTGATCTTTAAATTGGCTTCTTCAAGCTTGCCAAGTACTATATAAGTCTTTTCAGATGTGTATTCCCCAATCTTCGGACATGACGATTAACGTCGCCCTAAGTACACCATAACTGTTTTAAACATAAGACCTCTAAGATGTTGGTCATGAGTCTAGAAAAACGTGATAGGTGAGGTTCACAATCCAAAGCCATTCGTGGGAAGTGGTAAATGACCTGGGGGAGTAGAGAATTGCAGTAACTCTTGGCTGTCCTCGGTGAAGAGGGACTTGCCAAAACCCTGTAACAATCCAGGGTCGAGAAGACTTTGTTATCTCCGAAATTGCGTAAAAGGTAAACCTAGTCAAAAGGGGGAAGTGATCTGGAATGGTTTTTGCATTTAACTTTTTAAAAGGCAATCCCCCGGGGCACCAAGTGCCGTCCTTCTTAGGCACAGACAAGGGCACATTCCAGGGTAAAATTGCTATGTGCAATAACTCCATCATTGAGCATCTGATTGATCAGTTCTTCTGCAACAGAAAACTTGGGAATGAGGCATTCTGAAACGCAGGTAATAGATAGGTCTAGTACCAGGTTCAAGTGGAATACGATGGGACAATAAGTTCGTTATACCCATCTTCTCACCTGGTAAGGCAATGGTTTTAAACGACGTTTGTTCAACAGCGTCAACAAGCGCTGGACTTCGTCGGGGAAATCAGTGGGAGCTAAGTCTTTCTCCTCAACTGGTGGAATGGATTGATCCAGTGGAGTGGATGAGGTCTCCACTGTTGAAATAGCACCGACCCCACGGTCAGGTGGCACGTCGTCCTGTACTTAAAACAGGATAAGGATAGTGAACTAGGTCAACGAGATTGGTATTTGCTCTGAGATAAACACTGTGACCCCGAAGTGTTTAGCAAGGAATAAATGGATCTTACTGCTCATACAACGTGTAAGGAGGTTCAAAAAATAAACCCTTGACCTTGCAGGAATCATTTGTCAACTAGGACGTTATCATCATCTGGAACATTGGGAACCCAACAACAGACACTCTAGTGAGAGCACTAGCCGCAACAGAGAAGTTTTTTTCGCAGACGGCATGTGACATCAACAAGAGATGGCATTACTAGTTTCAATAATCGTTTTCTGAAAAGGGCATCCCCTGTGGAGAAACTACTACTCGAACTAGCAGTCATTGCAGGGAAAAGGCTGTGCACTCAAGGCAGTCTGAGGGGTCGAAAGGAACACCTTGGGCAAGGGAACACAAATCTTGCAAGTCTGAAAGGTGTAGGGTGGAACACAGATGGAGTGACAAAAGTAACCAGTGCCTGACCACTTGGGCATGCTACGGGAGAATGCATTGGCTTGTAAGGACTTAATTCATACATCATACTCTGCGGCAGTATGGCAGATTTCTGACCCAAAGCTGGTAACCCCAAAATGGAACGATCAAGTCGCCCAATTTGGGCATGCCATCGATACGGGTCAAGACAATCGTAAGTCCGCATGGAAGCAAATCCCAGTAGAAGGTAACCAGGGAAGTTAATTTTGGTCGACAACAAAAAAGCAGCAGTAAAGTCTCTGCCTTGGATAGTAAAGGTGAGCGAAGTCTACCTCGGACTCGCAGAAAGGGAACCAGCTACTCCAATAAGGGAGGTTACTGTAGTTCGTTCAACGAGGAGGACTCGGCGTAACGGGCTTCTCTTTAAACAAGCTAGACCTGATGAATTTAACTTGTCCACCAGAGTCCATGAACACATGAACGGGCGATTATGGACAGAAGCTTGTACTAAAGGACCAATCGTTTTCGTTAGCAGTTTTATGCAAACAGAAAGGTGGGTTGTCATCGGAAGAAGGCATTTTCTCTTCATCCCCAAAACCCTACGCCCGAGACGTGTGAAGCAACATCCCAAAAGCGAGGTTGCATTCTCAAGGCGGCAAGGCTTCATAGGAATTTTGAACTTGGATTGGTGACTCGTTATCACCACAAATGGCACGACTGGACGGTAGACTGGGGCCCTCGGTTCCCCCCAAAATTTAAAACGAGCCGGTTCTGTTAGTTTTGTGAACCACGACGTCTGTTTCCCTCTCCTGGCTCTGCGGTTGAACGGCTACGGAAAATCCCAGAGTACTGCAGGTTGTTAAAGAGCATTGCACTCAGAGTTCATGTCCATGAATTCTATGAAAAGACATAGGAAGATCTGACTGGTACTACATCACAATACGACGCTTCTTAGGGTGACATCATGCAATTAATTTCAGTATGGCCACGTAAACCACAATTGTACAAGTTCTTTTTACTGTGGGTTAACGTACATACTAAAGGTCTAACGGAATGATGGGCCTTAACACTTTGCTTTGGATATGAACGCGAGGATTAGTTTGGGAGTAATGTATCACAAACTAAGGAGGTACAGGAGTAACAAGGTGTTGCAAGACTTACATAGGAAGGTTCCCTCGGGACACAAATTTTCGTACATGGATGAAGCTGCCCAGCGGTCCCCCTAGACATCCAGCGCTTGAATTGTACACAAAATAATGTTGGTGCATTATTTTTAAAAACTCCGAATGCGGCTAATTTTGGGAAAACCCATCAAGGGTTGTTTAAACACTATCCCTTAGTACTGGAATTTTGACCTGCTTTAACGAATGAGACATTAGTTTTTAAGACGAAGGGCAAACCATCTAATGACTCTCTGTCTCCGGACTGGCAAACAATTCTTTTTAGCGACAAACGATTGGTTTCCTTGCACCGGTTTGAATAGTTGCGAAATAAACTGTTCAAATCTTCCACCTGTTTGATCTTGGGAAATTTTCCCTATGAAATAAATTGATCAGTGAGGCGCTTGAGAACGGGCTAGACCCCTTTCCGAACCGATTAAACAACCTCCAAGGAAGACCATCAACGAAGCATTAGCTCTGGCTCGAACAGCTGTAAACCAACCCTTAAAAGGGCTCTTAACCATTGAACAATGCAAGCATCATACGATCACGACTAAAATTACGCAGGGTAAAGTCTGAGTATGTCTATCGTTTTATAAGGATTTACTGAATTTTGGGCTTGCGCATTAATGGTTTGTACTAGCAGCATGTGCTGAGGCATTGCTTGAGAAAACTTGAGACATGTTTGCAAAATGTAAAACAAGAATTTAGAGAAACAAAAGAAAATGTAACTGAGGAACACACAACACAGTGAACTTAAATGGGAAAAAACCCTTAACGATTCTGCATAAGTAATTAAAAATTGACAGGTCACACAGTAAGTAAAGAACTCACACAAGAAAAAATATCAACTTAGCAAACAAAACTTTGAAAATCAAGAGAACTTGTACTTTACACAAATCTGATTTGCTCAACTTTAACTTTAAGTTGAATTAATGCACAGTGATTGTCTTTACTCTCAATGCAACAGGGAAATACACAATAAAATGATAAAATGGACTCAATAAAGCTGTGCAAAAATAAAGCAAACTGGGGACACAATTCACTGAAATAAAATAAAATGGAACAAAAGAATAAAATTATTATGCACAGAACAGAGCATAAGAAACTGAAACTGAAATAAACTGTAGCAATATTGCAAATAACTTTTGCAATCAAAAAGAAACTGCACAACACTGCAAAAAATTTTCGCAAGAAAATTTTTTAATGGAAACACATGTTTGCACAAGAATTATTGCAAAATGATTCAATGTGCAATAATAAAAAAATATTACACACACAAGAAAAAAATATATCAAGGAATGAACACTTTAAACTTAACTGCAACTTAAACAACACTTAACAAGCAAAAGAACAATTTACTCTAAAAGAAGAAATTAAAAATTGCACTAAGAGTGAATTTGTTCAATGAAACATGAAAAAAATAATTGGGGCTAAAAAAAGAGAAACAAAAAGTTTGAACACTTCAGTGATGCAGAACACAACACATCAACATAAACAACAATACTAGAATTTTCTTGCAATGAAACTTGATGTGTGAAAACTTTTAAAAAGATAAAAATTATCTTGCTTGCAAAAAAACAATGGCACTATTGCTGTGGAAATAAGACAAATTAGACACTGGCTAAAAAGAAAGAATATGAACACAAAAAAAAAAGTTCAACACACAGAGAACAAAAAAAAGAATACACAAATACTGGGATGAAAAAAATTATATATAACTGAGACAACACTGAGTTGTGATGCAGGACCAACTAAATAAATTACTGAAAGCTTCACTGGAATACTGAGAACACAGGTGATTTTGAAGTGTAAACACAATTCAATACTGCTCTTATGTTGCACACACAACAAAGGAAAAACACTAATACTTACTTCAAGTGATAAAAAGACACACAAACACAACAGACATAAATAATCACGAAAATTAACACTGAATTAAGGAGATTATCAATTATTGCAATCAGTATAATAAACACTGAGTCTGATCAAGAGTCACTGAATGTCACTAAGAGAAAAATCACTGGAAAACACAAAAGAAATGTCTCAACACTCGCAAATGTCTCTAGAACAATATTATCGCTGTAACGACTTGGTGTAGAAGAGGTAGATGGTGGAAGGTTGGAGGATTGTTTATGTCGCTGCTGCTGTCCTCTGCACATGTGATCGTAGAATTGAGCTTACATCGACGATAGACTTCACACAGGGGGCTTTTAACGGTGGCGCAAAAAACACTCTAGCTCTTGACCCCCCTATGTTGGTCCTTAAAAATATGGTGCTATAACCCTTAGTAGTGCGCCAAAACACTGGTATAAGGTAGGGTGAGTGGGTTAATGGCTGAGTGAGGCGTCTGAGCCGCGTGGTGAGTGGGTGGGTGGGTTTTGTGGGCATAACAGGCTAAGACCCGGGGTGGTTGAGACACACTGGTGTGGGGCCCATGGGTTGAAACGCGTAAGCCTCACTGAGGACACCCACACTGCTGCGAAAGAAAATCTAAGCCAGCTGGCTTTAAAATACACCCAAGAAATACCACAAAAACCACAGGGATGAAAAAGAGCACTCAGAATGGCTTGG
Source organism: Cherax quadricarinatus (assembly GCF_026875155.1). Taxonomy (NCBI): domain Eukaryota; kingdom Metazoa; phylum Arthropoda; class Malacostraca; order Decapoda; family Parastacidae; genus Cherax; species Cherax quadricarinatus. The sequence continues at coordinate 69,887,847 of NC_069407.1, forward strand.
GGGCTTGAATCACAAGCGATGAAGACTACTCACGTGGGTTGCTTTTAGTACTGGGGTAAGACAAACCCGGGTTAGTTGTTAGCTGGGTTATCTTAACCCTTCACACAGAATGGCTTGATAACTTCTCACGATGAGCACAGCAGGGTGGAAGCTGGCTTGGCAGGCAAAAGAACTGGATGGAGTAGGGTAGGCTAGACTGGACCGTTGTTCTGACTCCCCCCCCACAGACTGGAAGCTTGCTTATTTTTTGCAAAATTCTGGTCAACCCCTCGGGAGTGATGCAAATAAGCAATAAACACTAATACAAAAGATACCAGGAAGGTGTAGAAGCCGTGGGAGCTTGGGCGGGGGAAGGCTGAGGAGCTGGCGGGGGTGGGGCGAGCATACCCTGCTGGGCGGGTTTACTCACAAGAGGGCCCGGGTTTCAGTAAAAATTTTTACTCCAGAAATCGCTGAAAACCTCAGATTACAGGCCCCCCCCTTTGCCACCATTTTCTAGGGGTTTTCTTAAAGGGAATATCGAGATTGAAAAAACACACTTGTTTGATGGTAACGAAAATTTTGTCAGACTGTGATGATGGGAGATGGAGCCCACCTTGCCGTGTTTTAGCCTGGATGTCTAACCCCGACTGAAGGGAGGCAGAGGTACAAGTTCACATGCGCATCCCGTGATGTCACCAAACAGTCACAGGCCTGGGGACCCTTCATCTAAAGCACATGGATATACGATAGCTAACAACCAGGGACAGCAACTATGCTGACATACAACAGTTATGAGAACCTTCCGCAGGAGGTTCACTGGGAAAGAGATTTTGGGTGGGAAAAAGTCATAAACGACATGATGGACTATGAGAAAACAAAACGCAAGGGCAGAGGAAAGATTTTTTCCCGGGGAAAAAAAATAATGGAAGGACAGAAGGGGCCCCTTTGTTACCCGAAGGGTTGGGAGGCAACAACTAAGTACGCTAGAAAAAAGGGAAAAAAGTACAAAAACAGGGGACTCGGAAAATAAAGAATTATAGACGAGCCAAAAGCGAGTATGCACAGATAAGAGGGGGGCCCAGCACAGTGCGAAAACACATACATCGAAACTGCTTATACCCATCGGGAGGAAGATAACACCCAAGACCAGTTTTTAGGATGAGAAAAATTGGAAAGCTCCAAAAAATGACAAAGAATATGTGAGGAGCTCAACTGAGATTTCGGAAGATTACAGGGGAGGCTGAAGGTCACGGGGAAGAGAAAACAGTGGGGTACACCCAACAAAGGAATCCAAAAATGATAATGAAATACACACAACTGGGGAGGAAGGAAAGAAGCTCCTAAGGACCTTTGAACCTCAAACAGTGGGACCGGAGAGCATCTCCCCTGGGTCCTAAAAGGAAGCAGAGACACTAGTGTGCCAGTAACCACAACTTCAACACATCCCTTTAAACTGGGCAATTTCTGAGAAAGGCAGATGGCAAATGTAACCCCCCGTCTTTAAAGAAGGGAGATAGAAATGAACACAAAACAAAGGACCAGTGCACTGACACGTATATTGAAAGTCAGGGAGAAATTACGGGAGGAAGTGGTGGAGCACCTTGACAAACAAAGTTTAAAGGCATCGCACGGTTTCAGAAAGGCAAACCCTGTTCACAAAACCTACTAGATTTTTATGAAAAGGAAACTGAAATAAGAAATGAGGGGAGGGGGGGGTTTTTATTGCCTTTTTTTTGGGACTGCAAGAAGCTTTCGACACAGCACCACAGGAGATTGTACAAACTAGAGGATCAGGCACAATAAAAGAAGGGGCCTGCAATGGATCAAGAATACCTAACGGGGAGGCAACAGCGAGTCAGGTCCGGAAGAGGTATCACGGGGGTCCTCTATAGCGGGGTCCCACAGGGTCATCCTGGGCCCAGTGCTTTTTATTTGGAAAGTGAATGCATAGGGAAAAGGGATAACTCAGAGGTTCCCTTTTTTCAGATAAAGGAAGTTAATGGGGAGAACAAATCAATCGGACCAGAAGGCTACAAAAATCTGGACGGCGGACGCATGGTCCAAAACTGATTCCTAAAATTTTAAAAACCCCGCCAAAACAAAGTCATGAAGACGAAAAAGGGGCAAAGATGACCGCAGACAGAGTATAGGTAGGGGCCAAAAAACTAAAAAACCCACTAAAGAAAGAAAGATCAAGGGGTGATTTAAATACCGAGTACTAACAGAAGCACACTTAAACCCAAAATAACTGCTGCGGAAAAGGCCCCAGGAAAACCCTAAATACTTCCAGTACCTAGAAAGGAATCGTTCAAGATTTTTAAAAACCGTGTTCGTAAACCCCATACTTGAGTAGCAGCACACCTTTGAAACCCACAACCTGGTCAAGCACGTCAAGAAATTAGAGAAAAGGGAAAAGGGTTTGCAACAATGCTGTTCCAGAGCAAAGGGGGAATGCCCGAGAAAAAAGGGTTTAAGGAAAATTGGCCTGATGCTTTGGAAGACGGAGGGTCGGGGGTGACATGATAACGACATACCAGATACGCGGGGAAATTTGACAAGGTGGACAAGAGACAGGTGTTCAGAATGGACACAGAAAAAAGGGGGGTCAAATTGGGAAAGGGAACCAGATGAGTCGGAATAAGGGGGGGGGAAAAATTTCTTTAGTCAAGATTGTCGGGAGGGGAACATCTGGCAAGCGATGTAGGGGAGGCAGAACCATTAAATTTTTAAACGAGGTATTCGTTAGGCGGGGAGAGAGATGACCTAGGAGCGATCATGAAGAGGCAATTCCCGGAGATAGTATCGACCCCTGCCCAAGATGGGTGAGTACACAAAATGAAACAACCCCGGGGATGATACGTGAGGCAGGACCCAACATAGTTTTAAAGGGAAAAGGTTTCGACAAGGCCTTCGAACAGGGAGAAAGTGGATCAAACGACCAGCAAAGAATAGGGCCAGGAGTTTCGACCCAAGCCCCACAAATTGTAAAAACACGAAATAAACGACACAGATGAGGGAATAAAAAAGCGACATAAGTAAGTTTGCCGATGACCCCAAAAAATATCCGTCTGACATTAGAGCGCAAAAGGGAAGAGCTAATAACTGAACAAAATCAAGAGGTGGCAAGCGTTTAAATACCAAGTCCAAAGCCCCGGGGAAAGAAAATAACAATGACCTTATAAACTAAATCATTAAATCTGAGGATTTAATCTAGCAATAATCAAACCCAAGTTTTCCAATGGGAAAAAAATTTTTGGGCTTTACATTGGGAATGTAAATAAAAAGAGTCATAAAGTTGTTCTTCCAATCTTATATCAGGTTAGGCCTCATTTAGAAAATGTTGCACAGTTCTGGTCTCAGTATTACAGGACGTAATAAGTAGTTGGAAAACGAACAAAGGAGATGACAAAGTTGATCCCATGTATCAAAAATCAACGCACGGGGACAGACTGAGGGCATTGAATCTGCTTTTCTCTAGATGGGCGTAAAATTGGGAAAGAAATGTAATAAATATTTAAAAACCAACAAGTTCATATGTAGACATTGTGCAACATTTGGGATTTTAATCGGGAAAACTTTTTTCCCAGCCAGTGGCTTCTTCAGTGCAATCAGGGGAAGAGGAAAACAGGAGGATTTTAAAGAAATCACCCCCTCGTCTGAGTCGATGTATTCACCCCATGAATCTTCAAAAAAGTGCGGCATATTCGCTGAGCGGGCTTAATACGATGACAGATGAGGTGGAGCGGTGGTAGGCTACCCTTCCGTATACAAAACCACTAGGGGAAGCGGGTTATGTCTATGGGTTAGAAAATTTTTTTGAACCTACATCAAAATCCAAGTTTGCTGTGCGACGGATGTATTAATGATTTAGAAATCTTCATGTTTAAAGTAAGACACTTTTCGCAACATTTGGGGGTCTTTATTCGAAAAAGCTTCGCCCCAGTGCGCTTCATTGCAATGTAAGAAAGGATAAGACAGGAAATTTCAGGAACAATTTTTTCAACCTGGAGTTGACCCGGGCATTTTGGGTTTTCGAAGTTCTTCCTCAAATTTCCTTTAAAAACCTTTGAGAACAACATCAGGGGGCAGGGGGCGTTTTTTGGGTCGAATATTCAAAAATTTTGACAACCAGTTATTAGTGACTTTGTTATGCATAACTTACTTTCGTCCGTTTTTATTTTTTTTTTATTTTTGGGTTTCTTTAGTACCCCTTTAAAAAACTGGGAGGAAAAAAATTATTAAGATTACGAAATTTTTTTTTTTTCTTTCATAAGCTGACCTAAAGAACTTTTAAGGGGTCCCCATCTTTCACTAAACCACCCAATACCTGAAAGGAAACTTTTATTTAAACATCTATTTTCCTGCTTCTTTAACTGCAAAAAATTTTTTTTGGCTTTTCTATACTTTTTATCACGAAAGCCAAATCCAATACAAATCTGCCGTAAAAATTTTGGGGAAATATTCTCAGAAAAGACAGGGTAAACCCCGAATCGAAGAAGCGTGCTCCAGGAGATCAACACATTACATACAACTTTTGAAGAGGTAAAAAGCACGTGTGAACTAGGTAACCAAGGAAATGGGACCAATAATATCTATCCGTGGGTCCTGAGAAAGAGGTACTGTGTCGCAAAAAACACTTTTCCATTAAGTCCATTGGGATAGGCACTGCTGAAGGGGATCGAAGCAGCAAATATAATACATTTTTTTAAGAAACAAAAGATCACGACAATACATAAAGGTTAGTGACCTAAAAAGAACTGGGGTTTAAAAGATACAAACCCGCAGAGTTTTCGAATGAAAACTTGTCAGTTATGAAAAATTAAAAGTGCAAAGAAGGCCACGGACGAGTAAGGCTCGGGGGGTAAATACTGCAAACCCCCTTCAAAGGGAAAAAGGATCTTGAGGGAGTACTGTCCCCCAAGCATTTACCAAAGGGGCACACAAACCCAAAAAAACTACGCAGCAAATCAACTTTAAAACTGGTTTTTTGACATCAAAGTAAGAAGTCATTCACACACTGCATACAACCAAAATTCTTTAAACACATACTTATATGCAGCCCCCCTATGGAACCCCAAACCCGATCAAATAACTCGAGAATTGGGGAAAATGAACTACCCCAAAGGTTAAGGGAACTCGTCTTTTGGGACGAAAACAAAGGGGCAGGGGTATAATAACATTTACAAAATAATGAGAAGAAATTAAGGGTGAAAATGGACCACATATAAAAGAAACAGGAATATGAGGGGGACAATTGCAGTTAGAAACACAGATAGACATAGGGACTTTTGGACATGTTTTTTTCCCGCATTAGAGTAGTCAGGGAAAAGGAACGACTGGAAAATAAAGGTTAAGGGAGGATTAAAACATAGCTTTCAAAAGAGATTGAACCTTGTATTTACCAGCAAAAAAGGGAAGCCAGGAGTTGAAACTAAATTTCCCCGCAAACACATAAGTGTATGCAAGAACGAGAAAACACACACATACACCAAAAATTTGGGGAAAATGAAAAAGTTTTTCAACATGACAGTCCCCCCGACTAAATTATGTCCACGAATAGTTAAGGAAACTCAACCGACGACACTGGGGGACAGGAGGGAAGGAGGGCAAATATCGACGTACAAAATACTGAGAAAAATTGACAAAATGGACAGGGCCCGAAGTTTTGTATGGGGAAAAAGAACAAGAAAACACAACGGAGTTAACAACTCAGATGAAACATAAAATTTAGAAAAATTTTCCCCAGCCTTGGAGCTTTAGTAAGTGGGAAAAAACGGAAAACGCAGTAGTGGAGCAGGGCCATATATAACCTTTAAGATGAGGTACTATGGCTTTACAGCTGGGGAAAAAGTGACTTAGTAGTGACTAGTGAAGAGGCGGTGCCAAAAGCTTGAATCAACCCCCGCAATCACAAATAAGTAGTACCACACACACACACACACACACCCCAAAAACACCACACAACACACACACACACACCCCACACAACACAAAACACACACACAAAAACAAAACACACACACACACACACACACAACACACAACACACACACACACACACCACACACTGATCCCTCCGTCCCCCCACCCAACCAAACCCAAACCCCCCCCCACACCCCCCTACGGGAACTCTGCCCCCCTCCAGCCCCACCCCCAAAAACCCCACCGCAAAACCCCATAAGCCCCCCATGGCTCCCGCCCCCCAACCCCAACATTCCCCAGGCCCCATTTTTTGAAAAAATTGAAGGGTGTACACAACCAATGGAATAAAAGAATAAATATGAGGAGTGGCTGAAAGAATCAATGAGAAGTCCCCAAACCCTAGCGGGTCCCAGAAACGAAATTCACTTAACATAAAGATGCAAAACTTTCCCCCCAAGATATCAGAACTGAGGGAAAAAAGAAGAGCAAGGGGGGGAGGGGGTTTCACTGCCGTAAAAAAACCCATGGGATTTGAGGAAATGGAAGGCAAAGACGAGATTGGAGATAGGGATTTTCATAGTGGTTACTCTCTGGGGAACATAAATAGTCATTGGAGTGATGTATAATTCACCACAGAACTGCAGGGGAAGGAACATAAAGAGAGTACAGAGAAATGGTGGACACACTGACAAGGGGCAAGAAGAGCACTCGAGCAGAGCAAAGTTACTGGTTAGGGGGGGATTTTAACCCAGGGGGAAATTTACTGGGAAAACCTGGAGCAACACGGGGGTCCCCAAACATGGAGAGCCAAAGATAGATGTGGTACTGGAAAACCTCGGCACAACATTTAAGGACACTACTAGAAACAAGGGGGGGATGAACCAGCAAGACTGGACCTCGTGTTTAAACCCCGAGCATTCAACTTGAGGACCCACATATGAAAACCCCCTTGAGCTAGTATCAAGTGTTTTGTGCTTTTTAATACATAAAAACCGGGGCCCCGGGGGCGCTGACCCCCGGAACCTCTCCAGGTAAACTCCAGGGACCAGGTTTTAATGGAAAAAACCAAACATAAAGGAGGGGGGCACATAGGGATGATGAACTTACCGCAGAGGTTCAGTGGGCCAGAGAACTGGGAGGAAAGTCTTATAGGGAAATTATGGACTATGTAAAACAAAAGCAAGGAGGGGAGGAATGGTTTTTTCCCAAAGGGAAAAAGAAATAATGGAAAGACCAGAAAGAGCCCTTGTTTTCCCCCCAAAGGTGGGAGGCAAAAACTAACACTACGAATTGAAAAAATTTCAGAAGGCAAAGAACCCGGAAAAAAGGGATTTCAAACCCCGAAACGATATGCACAGATAAAAAGGGGAGACCCAAGACATAAAAACAACATAAAATCGAAAATCAAGTCTGACCCGGACTCTGTATAGCCTCATTAGAGAAGACAACAGTCAAAGACCAGTGACAGGCGAGGAAAGAAGGGGGAATCACAAATACGATCAAAGATATTTTAGAATCAACACGAGAGGGGGAAAACCAACACAAAGGGGGGAAAACCAATAGGGGAAAATAAAAACAAGGAGGGAAAAATACCCACAAATAAAGGGGGAGGTGAAGAAACGCTAAAGGACCTGATACCTCAAAGGCGATGGGACCGGAAAACGTCTCTCCCTTAGAAAGGGGGCGAGATGCTGTTTGCCACAGCCACAATCTTCAACACATCCCTTGAAACGGGCAATAAAAATTAGGGATGGAAGACGCAAAAGCAGTCCCCATTTTAAGAAAGGGAACAGAAACGAGGCACGAACTACGACGAGTTCACTGACGTTATAGTATGCAAAGTCATGGAGAAGATTGTCAGGAGGACAGTGGTGGGGCTCCTGTCACAGAACAAGATTTTAAACGGCAACCAGCACGGATTCATGGAAGGCAAATCCTGTGTCACAAACCTTCTGGATTTTTTATGACAAAGTAACAAAAGTAAGACACGAGAAGAGTTGTGGGTTGATTGCATTTTCGGTGGACTGCAAGAAGGCCTTCGACACAGTTCCTCACAAGAGATTAGTGCAGAAGCTGGAGGATTAGGTGCGTACAACAGGAAGGGCATTGCAATGGATCAGAGAATGCCTGACAGGGAAGCAACAGCAAGTCATGGCACTTGATGAGGTATCAAAGTGAGGTATCGCCTGTGACTAGCGGGATCCCACAGGGGTCAGTCCCAGGTCCAGTGCCATTTTTGGTATATGTGAATGACATGATGGACGGGATAGACTCAGAAGTGTATCTGCTCGCAGATGATGTGAAGTTAATGAGGAGAATTAAATCAGATGAGGATCAGGGAGGACTACAAAGAGACCTGGACATTCTAAACACATTGGGAAGGGCAAAGAAGACCACAGACAGAGTATAGGCTAGGTGGACTAAGACTGCGAACCTCATTCAAGGAGAAAGATCCTGGGGTGAGCATAAACCGAGCACGTCTCCGGAAGCACACATCAACCAGATAACTCGTGCAGTATACGGGCGCTTGGCAAACCTGAGAATAGCGTTCCGATACCTTCTTAAGGAATCATTCAAGACTGTACACTGTGTACGTCAGGCCCATACTGCAGTATGCAGCGCCAGTTTGGTGCTGACCTGGTCAAGCACGTCAAGAAATTAGTGAAAGTGCAAAGGTTTGCAACAAGGTTAGTTCCGGAGCTCAGGGGAATGTCCTACGAAGAAAGGTTGAGGAAAATCGGCCTGTTGACACTGGAGGACAGGAGGTTCAGGGAAGCCATAACAACGACATACAAAATACTGCGTGAAATAGATAAGGTGGACAGAGACAGGATGTTCCAGAGAGGGAACACAGAAACAAGGGGTCACAATTGGAAACTGAAGACTCAGACGAATCACAGGGATGTTAAAAAGTACTTCTTCAGTCATAGAGCAGTCAGGAAGTGGAATAGTCTAGCACGTGATGTAGTGGAGGTAGGAACCATACATACCTTTAAGACGAGGTACGACAAAACTCAGGAGCTCAGAGAGAGAGAGAGATCCTAGTAGCGATCAGCGAAGAGGCGGGGCCAGGAACTGAGTATCAACCCCGGCAACCACAATTAGGTGATTACACACACACACACACACACACACACACACACACACACACACACACACACACACAGTATGCGGCACCAGTTTGGAACCCACACCTAGCCAAGCACGTAAAGAAACTAGAGAAAGTGCAAAGGTTTGCAACAAGACTATCCCAGAGCTAAGAGGTATGTCCTAACGAGGAGAGGTTAAGGGAAATCAACCTGACGACACTGGAGGACAGGAGAGATAGGGGGACATGAAACGACATACAAAATACTGAGAGGAATTGCAAGTGGGACAAAGACAGGATGCTCCAGAATTGGACACAGTAACAAGGGGACACAGTTGGAAGTTGAAGACGCAGATGAATCACAGGAGTTAGAAGTATTTCTTCAGCCACAGAGTAGTCAGTAAGTGGAATAGTTTGGGAAGCGATGTAGTGGAGGCAGGATCCATACATAGCTTTAAGCCCGAGGTATGATAAAGCTCACGGCTCAGGGAGAGTGACCTAGTAGCGATCAGTGAAGAGGGGGGCCAGGAGCTGTGACTCGACCCCTGCAACGACAACTAGGTTAGTACAACTAGGTGAGTACACACACAGATGAAGAGAGGCATAATAACCCCAGAAAAAACATTCACAGGAATGAAAAGAAAAAATAAAAAAGCGACTGAGAAAAGGCGAGAGCAAGAGATCTTTGATGACAGCGATTTAGACGCTCATTTCGACATGTTTCTCTTGTTCTAATATAATACAGACTAGGAAAAAACCGTCCGAGACTCCGGATATAACCTGTACCGGGAGTTTCAATAACAAAAATAATGTGGCTAATGAGGCCAGAAACTAGTAAGTACTATCAAAGTGGGGAGGGGGGACCCGGAAATGAGTTTCGACCCTTGCCAAAACAACGAGGTGTGACACTTGGGGGGAAATATTAACTCCCAGGGGCCAACAACAATAAAAACCCAAAACAAAAGTCAATAAACCGCGTGGAAACCCCACCACCAAAAAACATCA
>NC_069407.1:69898343-69940843 GCF_026875155.1 Cherax quadricarinatus
TCCCCATCATTATATGTTTGTTTCCATAGGCTCGGAGACCCTTTGCTTATGGGAAAAAAGAGTATCTGAATTCCTTAAGGAGCTAGGCAAAAGACTCATCAGGGAAACTAGGGATCCCATGGCAGCTAGTTTTCTGTTCCATGGTAATTCTGCTGTATCTAGGGCACGCGCCCCAGCTCTGAGGGCCTAGATGAGATATTTGCATTATAATCAGCAACAAACACGTAACAATGTATACTAGACATGTATCTCCCACACCTCAGGTACTGTATATGCCACCTTTATGTCAGCAATGTATCTCTTAAATCTATTGTACCATATTATGTAATATATATATATATATATATATATATATTATATATATATATATATTTATATATATATATATAATATATATATATATATTATATTATATATATATATAATTGCACCATGCAGAAACAACCGGATATATACAGACTAAGTTCGCAGTCAGCAGGACTCGATACTGCTACTAGGACGGACAAGATTCCCAGGTAGCGCACTAATCCACTCTGCCACACAAGTGCCATATAGACTGGGCAGCCTGGTTCACAAGCCATGTTTGTTTCCCAGCCCAAGCATGGATTTCAAGCTATTTCAATCTCTTCCTGTATGTTGTGACCTCTCAAGGGATTTTTATATCAATGCACTAGCCGCAGTCTCTGAATATGAGGCAGCGGTCTGTGTTCCAGCCCTACAACCCTCCTCGTCCTCTCCTCACGTGGGGTAGCACACGGCCTGAAGGTTTTCAGCAATCAAGTATTAGGAAATTAGAAGATACAGTAGCCTTGATATCATTTAACCACACTATCTATGCTACCATTCGTTCGTGGTCGCAATAATATAAATACTGCTTCTGGATGTTAGTACACCAAACCGGGATTAGAATGAAATTTGCTCAGAGGCACCCACACCACCCTATGTCCTCGGATCAAGGTAAAACTCCTAGCTCTGCTGGGTGCTTGATTCATGTAGGATTGTGTGGTTCAGTTGGTTAGAGCATCTCGTGAATTTCGCTCACCACGAAGCAGAGCCAAAACGACATGTGTTCAAATCCTCGACTAGTCACACTGATGTTATTGATTCAATACCACTCGCTCGTGGGCCAGTACAACATGGGTTCGAATCCTTGACTAGCGCAGTATTGTTATTGATCAATATCACTCGTTCGTGGTTACAATAATATATATATGCTGCTCGTAGGCTAGTACACCAAACAGGGATGAGAATGAAATTAGCTTGAAAGCTCCCGCAACTCCGTAAGTCCTCGGGCCAAGAGTAACACACTCAGCTTGGCTGGGTGCATGGTTCTTCTAGGATAGGTGGTTCTGTGGGTTAAGGCGTCATGTGTTTCTAATCACAATGGCGGGCCAATACAACAGGGCTTCGAATCTTTGGCTAGCGCAGGGTTGTTATTGATATATATATATATATATATATATATATATATATATATATATATTTATATATATATATATATATATATATATATATATATATATATAATATAATATATATATATATAATAAATTTTTTACCAATAGATATATTTTATTACATAATATGATACAAAAGATTTAAATGATACATTGCTGGTATAAAGATGGCATGTACAGTATATGAGGTTTGAGGGTTGCATTTCTAGTACATATTTCTACGTGTTTATCACAGATTATAAAGCAAAAATCTCTTCCAGCTGTGGCACGTGCCCACGTTACAGCAGGCATTACCCCTCTGAACAGCAGTGCTGAGTTGCTGGAATAGAAAACTAGTAACCCTGGGATTAATAGTAACCCTGGTGAGTGTTTTGCCTAGCTCCTTGAGGAACTTAGATGTGCTCTTTACCCATTGGTCCAGTTTATCCGAGCCTATGTGAACAGACATATAATGATGGGCAAGTTCACTGTATTTTCTAAACTTCTGGGACTCTATGAAGCTGGCAACTGCCCCTCCTTCCTTTCTAGTGTATTGGAGGTAAGTGTCAGCCATTGTAAATGCACATGTGTAGTCCCACACCCCCTGCTTGCCGTCTGACCAGGAGTGAAGGGTGATACCATCTGGACGCATTTGGCTGCCATCTAATCTGCATAGCTGAGGTGGCTCCCTTATTGTTGGACATCCGGCTGTTGTGATGCTCCTCATGATAATCCTTTTAACCTCTTCATCCTTGCAGTCTTTTCCCCGGATCTACAGCGCACAAGACCGTAGTATCTTAATCGGTCTGCTCATCACTGCAGCAAATACACCTTTGTTCGGCGAGAATAGGGGCGGCAAGTCGAAAGGAAACACTGATGCGGAATGTCTGTGTATCGAGGCGTATACTAAGGCTGGAGTTGGGTAACAGCCAACAGAAAGTCCCCTGCATGTGAAGCTTCACTGCCAGGAGGCGGGCTCTATCCTCCCTTGACATACTATGAGGTCATATTCTCCACTATTTTGCCATCCAAGTGTGACAGTTTGTAGTTGTTGGGGGGGCAGGTCTGGTTTCAGAGCCCGTTAGATTATTCCAGAACGTGGCTCCGTCAATGAACTTTTGGTCACGGACACCAACCTTGTCCCTAAGATGTTCGGGGAGAATCACTGCTACTAGTAAGCTGGATGCAACACATGAGGACACGAAAACAGTTAACGCAATTTGTGATAACTGGAAGTGTAGCTTGGTCCAAATGCCCTAGGTTGAGTACTTTCGTAAAAATATGCCCCTGTGAAGACATGCGTTGACTTCCTCAAGCATAAAATTTTCTCTATCAAGTACTTATAACTGAATATCCTCAACTGCAGTTACTAATATTCTGTTTATGTATTTTGAATTACGCATTTTACTGAGAGTGAAATTTGAGGCAGTGTTAATAATCAGGGTGTTTGTGCAGGTGTTAACAGGTGGTGGTGGTTGTGCAGGTGTTGCCATTGGTATTTGTACAGGTATTAACAGCTGGTAATGTTTATGCAGGTGTTAACAGGCAGTGGTGCTGGTGCAGATATCAAAATATGGTGGCATATGAGCAGATGTTAGCTGGGAATGATATTGGTGGTGATTTTATTGTATGTGTTAACACGCAGCGATGTAGGTGCAGGTGTTGGCGGGGGTGTTATCAGGATGTAGTTTTCTAGCGTGTGTTAACAAGTGGTGGTATTGGAGAATATGTTCGCAGGTGGTGGTGATGGGGCAGGTGTTAGCAGGTGGTTACAATGGGGGAAGGTGTTGATTTCATTGCACTATTTACCATCAAGTAGTGATGGAGCTAATGATTCTGCAGGAGTTAGCAGACAGTACTGTTTGTGCAGGTGTTGATGGTGGTGTTGGTGCAGTTGTTAATATGCAGTAGTGTCGGTGCAGGTGTTGGTGATGGTGTTGGTGCAGGTATTATGTGGTGGGGGCTTGTACAGGTGGTTTTGGGGGTGTTGAAGCATGTTTTTTGTGTTGGTGCATGTCGTGATATGCTGATACAGATGTTGGTGAACGTGTTGGTGGTGATGCAGGTGGTAGTGCTGGTTATAGGTTTGGTGTGGTGCTGATACAGGTGTTGTTATTGGTGTAGTGTTGGTGCATGTATTGGTGGTACAGGTGATATTTGATGTTGTTCCACCCCCTGAAGGGATACAATGTATATAATGTACATCTGATGTATATTATCTTTCATTTTAATTTTATATTGCTGATATTTTCATTAATAGCTAAAATGAAAATATCTTGCTTTATACTATTATGTGATTAGCTATGTCGTTAGGTAGGAAGTAACATTTACACTTCACTGTGCTCACTGTTCGAGAGTTGTGGTTGGCTGTCCATATTGGTAAACTGCCTAGCTAACTGTCAGCTCGCTTGTTTACCTGCCAGTCTTTCTGCAGTACCAGGGGGCGAGTAATGTGATACCACCTGATGTGAGGTCGTAGCCGAAAAATCGCTCTCTATCCAAAGCTGGTCATAAACTCGACAGCACTGCATTCTCCATCTGCTCCTATGTGAAGCACCCCTCTCATCTCTGTCTGTTTGTTCGTTATTTGTTTCCGTTTTGGTTGGGAGCATGATTTCGTTGGTGGTCGAAAATACATCTTGTAAAATCTGTGTAGCTCTGTTCACAGAGCATTGTTCAGACTTAGTGTTTTTTGACGTTTTGTGAGGTTATGTGTTGTACTGGCACTCCAGGTCCCAAGCTAAAGCTTCTGAACTTTTTGTGTGGCATCTTTCGCACCGTCGGAGTCGGGGATTTAGTTATGCTGAACCTAGATTCAGTATTAAGAGAGTTTTATGACTTTCATGGAGGATCTGCTGATGGTCCCCAGTTAGGGTCGTTATTTTGTCTTCTCGTTCCTGACTCCGTGCTGCAGCTTTGACATTATTTTTTTCTCGCAAATCGTTCGTCATATTTTTCAAGCAAGCTGTTTTGATGGCTTTGTTGGTCAAGAAGATAGATTGTTTGAAGACGTTTAGTCAGTCAGCGTTTAAGTCTAAGTCGAGTCTAGTCTTACTGAGACATAACGAACAACTTTGAGAGCATGCACACATTCTCCACACACCTTGTATATGCTAGTATTATTTTTTATACTAGGTAACAACGTACCAAACGGTACTTGTGAGACGTACTGTTACGAAATGTGCCCTCAGCACTATACTGCTATATGTACAATTTAACTTTGTAGTGTAGGAGCTTGTAGCTTAAATTATATCAAATTCATTTCCTTTGGTTTTGTCCACATAGACAACTTTGTTAATAAACTTCTCAATGTTTATTTCGTTAGTTAGAGTCCTATTAGTTGCAATCCTAAAGCACTATTACAATTTATAATAATTTTACAGGATAACTAGACCAAAAAACATTCTGACAAACTGTTACAAAACCACAACAGGCTAGATGCTGGAGGGGGATCAATAAGTTGACGTTCTAGTATTGTTTGGAGATGTCTGTAGGGGAGACCGGGGCTAGTTGGCACACTTTTTATATTTTCAGTGATGAAAGAAAAACAACAAACGATTTTGGTAATTTTATATTTCCAGTGAAAAATATAAATCTTCCTCTTACTTTTCATGAAATAAAAAAATAATTTTCTTTAGAAACAAAAGCACAGATTTCTTTAGAAAAAAAAACAATTTCACGTGTGCCAACATGTCCCATGTACGGGGTAAGTTGGCACACACTATGGAGTAATTTGGCACACACTATGGAGTAATTTGGCACACATTATGGGGTAAGTTGGCACAGCAAATAGTAGTAGTAAATTAGGAATATGTAACAGTAAATTTAGATACTGATTATTCATAATGTTTAATTTCAAGAATATCCAGTTCCATCGAAACTTAAAAAAAATTTCTTAGTAAAGAAAGAAATCTTTTTTAATAAAATTAAATTAAAAACTGAATAGATGTTATACATTCAACTGAAAATAATTGCAGTCCAGATAATAATTGCACAGAATATTTATCACCTGTGGTGAACTTAATCTAAATCATCTGAGTCACATTTGGGACATGTATAAAACAAATCTTTATCAGTGGATGCTTCGTGGGCCCACAACTTGCACATTCTACACTGTATCCATACTTCTCGTGGTTTGCTTTTGGAAAAAGGACCCATACATACCAAACACAGACTGTCCTCTTCATCTGAACTTTCCTCGTCACCATGAACACGTTTTGATTTCTTAGATTGTTTCTATGCTTCTTTTGATGTCTTTTCAAGTGTCTTTTTCACTGGCGTGTCAGTCAAAATGGCAGAGGAGCGTTTCCTCCTGCTCATTCCACTTCTCTTCCTGGGACCAGCTTTATGCAATGGCCTTTCTTCGGGAGTTGGGGCTTTCTTCCCACAGAGTCCAGAAGTAGAGGGTCTTGGTTCATTCTCATCTTGAAGGTGAGAAACATTCTGAACTGATCAAAATTTTGACTGGACTGTTGCGATCAGACTTTGTGGTGTGTCATTGCAGTCTGAGTTATCACTTAAATTTGTCGCAGGCTGAAACACTTGCGTTTCTTGTTGACTCTGTGCCAATTTGCCCATTTTTGTTGTGCCAACTTGCCCCAACCATACCAATGTTCATAAATAAATGGCTTTAGTATATATTAATTAACCTAATATAAACTGTTTCATGGGTAAACAATCCTTAAAACCTAAGTTAAATTATGGCTAAATTGGATATTTCTCATCTATAACCCCATACATGTTACAGCAAACAATATAAGCGAATGTTAATTTACTAACCGGCATCAAAATCAAAATTTTCCCCACTCCAGTTAAGTACAGCAACCTCTTGGTACGGTAGTTTGTTGGTGAGTGAGGAAGCACCTGGTGATCCTATGATGTAAATAACAACGCCGTCTAGCGGTAAATATTTGAATTATTACAAGTGTGTCAACTTAACCCTGTTGCCAACTAGCCCCGGTCTCCCATACTCTATAGATATCGCATTTTGTAACAATGATGCTGGTGCAGGTGCTAGTGCTAGTGTTGACGGTGTCGGTGCAAGTGGTGCTGCTGGTGCAAGTGGTGGTGCTGGTACAAGTGATGGTGCTGGTGCAAGTGTTGGCGATGGTCTTGATGTAGGTGTTGATGGTGGTGTTTATGTATGTGTTGGTGGTAATGTTGATACAGGTGGTGGTGCTGGTACAGGTATTAGTGATGGTCCTGGTGCAGGTGTTGGTAGTGTTGTTGGTGTAGGTGGTATTGATGCAGGTGGTGGTTCTGATGCAAATGTTGATGGTGTTGGCGCAGGCGCTGGTGTTGCTGGTGCAGGTGCTGGGTAGGCACTAGGACCACAGGACAGATTAGTTAATGAAGAATATTTGCCATAAAGAAGAGGCGAGGCTTACTAATACTCGTCGTAGCTCACTTGGTGAAGCTTGCTAATACACGTCTGAGCTCACTTGGGGAAGCTTCCTAATATTCGCCTCAGCTCACTTAGTGAAGCTTGCTAATATTCGTCTCAGCTCACTGAAGGTTGCTAATACTCAGCTCACATGGTGAGGCTTGCTAATACACGTCTTAAAACTCACTTGGTGAAGCTTGCTAATACTCGTCTCAGTTCACTTGACGAGGCTTGCTAATACTAGTCTTAGCTCACTTGGTGAAGCTTGCTAATACTCGTCTCAGCCCACTTAGTGAAGCTTGCTAATATTCGTCTCAGCTCACTTAGTGAAGCTTGCTAATACTCGTCTCAGTTCACTTGACGAGGCTTGCTAATACTCGTCTCATCTCACTTGGTGAAGCTTGCTAATACTCGTCTCAGCCCACTTAGTGAAGCTTGCTAATATTCGTCTCAGCTCACTTAGTGAAGCTTGCTAATACTCGTCTCAGTTCACTTGACGAGGCTTGCTAATACACGTCTCAGCTCACTTTAGCATACAATTAAACGCCGCTAAAACTTTCATTTATATTCAACGAGAGTTTAATACCTGGAGCGAAGAAGAAGTAATCTATATCCCTCATCGCCCTGTCTCTCGCACGCTCTTTCTCTACCCGTCTCTTCTTCTTTATTATTATTTTTTATATATTTACCATTGCCTCATTATTTTGTAATTAGGTGATATTTCCATGTTTTCTGTCTATTTGAAATTTCATGCAATATTTCTTACTTGGAAACATCACTCTAATGATTATTTTTATGTTCTAAATTAATTTTTAATCCACTAGACACGTGTTTGATATTAGAAAAGTGGAAATGAAAGTATATAACGGAAATGAAAGTATATAACAGCAGGTGGTACGCCTGGCTTAGCTATAATTTAGATACAATTTATGATGATATTCACTTTGTTTTGATGCAAAATATTTTGCTACATTTTGCTTTCACATAGGAAAAATTTTTAGTTCACAGATTATTGCACAAGAGAAATGTAAATACACTTAAAAAATTTAATTTAATCCTTGTTCACGGAATAAATGTGAAAGAGTTCGAATGTTCGAATTAGCCAGGCCCAACTCTTTGAAAAAATAATCAAACATTATCAAATAATTTCGATGGGCATCATATTGTATAACTTAAAGTATCAGAATATTTTCAGCTGCCTGTCTGTCAGAGTCTGGAGGCTGCCTGCACTCATGATAATGCAGTGGAATATCTCCGGTGAAGATTTAAACGGAATCAGAAGAGTTATTCGCAAGTCGTCATAAATAAACAGGTGTCCAAATTCAATAAAAATGATACATTAGTTTTTTTACAAAACCCAAATGGAATTACACTTTTCAAGGTGTGAATTACAGTATCCTAAGATACACAGTCACATTAAGATTGAAGCTGCTTAGAAGCTGCCTTATAAAGTTATAAGTCTGGAAGGGTTGAAGCCAATAACATGAATGCGACACTCAGAAATTATCTCATGAAAAACAGTATTGCAATTTTCCCAGTTTCAAAAAAAAAAAAATATTAATAAATAAATGAACCTAAACAGGCCCAAATTAATCCAAATATTTCTAAAAGTAAGACTGACATTATTTAAAAAATAGGTATGTAATTGACTAAGTTAAGTACGTAAGCAAGCAAGTAAATAAGAAGCATGTAAGTAAACAAGTAAAAAAGTAAGTAAATACTTAAGTTTTATGTAAGTGTAGTACACATAATATACAAAGTTTTATCAATGGTCTTGAGAGAACGCTGATATTAAAGACACATTAGAACATTAAGTTGATTTGACATGGATAATTAAATAAAGTCATACACTGACTTATTTCTGATCAGAAGAGACATTCATTATTTCACGGAAACCAGTTGGATTAATGAAATTGGCACATGATATCTTACACAACCTGACATGAAGAGAATGTTGCCTACGAGAAAAACACAACACTGAAAGTTAAAAACTGGCCAGAAGAAACGCTTATCAGTCATTGCACAAAATCAAACCAAATTTTTGTCTGAACGATGCTTGTCATTAAAGACTGTTACCGTTCACAATCGTTGTGTTAACAGAGGTAATGCCTATGGAATGGAGGCATTCAAATTCGATCGAAGGAAAAGAAATGTAATTTAAGTTCTTTGGATCAAGAGCCCCTCTCCAGTATCAAGGCAAAATAACATGTCGAGATTAAAAGGGGCAAAACGATACTTACACGCTTCATTAAATACGTTAACCTTCGTCGAAGTAAGATACACCAGTGCTTAAATTTTGAAGCATGTAAGAGGAGCCTGTATCCACTTATGACAGAAACAAAAATCTGGGAATGGCCTATGAAGTTTTGAACATTGGGTTTCCGCGCATGCAAATTGTCCCATGAATTTTACCCATGATACATTACGTTAGCGCTGAAAATTTGAAACTGATCGAATAAGGCGATTTCCCGCTTATGAGAGAAAATTTGAGAAAATCAAACGAAAATGTTGCAGAGAATACTCCCAACATTAAAAAAGTCTTCATCTATTTAAATTTTAAAAATCATAAAACTGAGAATTTTTATTTACTTCCAGCTTACTTTTCTCATTTACATTCTATTCTATTCTATTGTACTTAAATTTTCAAATTTCCGTCTATTCGAGCCAAACTTACGAAATAACATCCTTCGTATAGAATGCATCATTAATAGCATTTTCAAGACAATGAGAATGGCAGTCTTGTGTTCTGGACGCCCTACAATTTGTGAAAATCAGATTAGTGCTTCTCCAATTATTGTAATGATTGCAAGATATCCTAGTTTTTTTTTGCTACATAAAACGTTTGCCTACACACACAATCGAAACTTATTACGTACTATTCTGGCACTAAGATTCATCATCCATTAAATATTGAAGTTGTTCAGAAAAGCTAAACTTTAACGGGAATTAAAATTTCACACTGTTTTTCTTGGTCAAATCTGCACCTACGAATTTGAATTGCACTCTCCTCACTCGAAGAAATATTTTGCACCATTTATGAACACTTGAAGCTAAACCTATGAGGCTTTTAGAAGTTATCTGAGCCATTCCAGGTTGCTGGAAATGGATTCAGTAACTATAGTTACACGACATGTGAACTTGTTAGTTTGATCAAAAATTTGTTCTCGTTATCGTACTTGTTATAAGTGTTGAAAAATTGAAGCTGATTGGATGAGGCGACCTCGAGTAATGAGCGAAATATCATCGAAAAGTTGGAGAAATAAAAATAAATAAATAAAATACAGGCAACCTCTTACAGGTACTCCTTCAGGGATATCTAAAATTTGCCTTGAAATAACTGAATAATCACAAAATTTGCGTTAGAACTTACTACAAAATGTGAAGCAAAAATTACTGAATTTGAGAAATATATAATAGACATATCGGAATAAGGAAATATACAGAAAGTTATAATTATTAAAAGTGCATCAGGGAAAAGGAATGGAATTGGAATGTGTTAAAAAGTTCTTGTTGAACACGCAGACGGTATGTAGAGAAAACAGTTAATGAGTTTCAGTATATGTTCTGAGAATATATTTTTGTTTCCTGATGTATGGATTAGTCTTCCTGACTGATGGTCTCATGCGGCCTAAGTGAACCAACGAGGAGTCGGTAAGATAAAGCCCAATTAACTATTTAGTTGAATGGTTCCATTTATCCTGAACAGCGGTGTACCTAACGGAGAGGTGTGTATCGATAGGTGTGTATCACGAGTGGTGGGTATATCTCTGTATTTTTACTTAATGCACATTTTTGATTGGTTTTGTATAACCCTAATGATCCTCCAACAGCCGAGAGGCTTCAGTCTTAAAAAAACAACTAATTATAGGACGCAACCGTGTATTAATGCACATGAATCATCGAAGTGTGCAGTACCGACATCTATCTAAAGTGGATTCATTTTGGACTAATGAGTCTTCTGAAAAACGAGAAATTTTGAATCAATGAGGCTCCTGGTGATCGAAATTTAGAATTAATAAAGTTTCAGGATGCTGGCCAGAAGATACGACTGATACCCGGGCCAGTGAAACTCTTCCCTCCAACATACCATCTCAGAATTTAATAACAAAAAAAGGCACAATACCGTGACTGGAACGATACACAAATAACCCGCACATAAAAGAGAGAAGCTTACGACGACGTTTCGGTCCGATTTGAACCATTTACAAAGTCACACTGTAAATGTGACTTTGTAAATGGTCCAAGTCGGACCGAAACGTCGTCGTACGCTTCTCTCTTTTATGTGCGGGTTATTTGTGTATCATCTCAGAATTTATTTTTTTAAAATTTAGCATCTGATAAATTTAATTAGGAATCTAACTACGTTATAGTAGAAATTTAATCAACTTTGAATAGAAATCTAATTAATTTTAAATAATAATCTAATTAGATTGAAATATGAGTCAAAGTATGTTTAGGTAGCAATATATGTTTAATTTAACTGTATCAAGGTGGAAATCAAATAATGTTTCAGAAGGATTCATATTATGTTTAAGTACGACACTAATTAGGTGTCTATATGAATCTAATTTGATTAAAATAAGACGCTAATTAGATTTAAGTAGAAATCAATTTTTTTCAAAGTTGAAATCTAATTTGGTTAAAGTATGAATCTAATTTTGTTCAAGAAGGAATCTAATTAGTTGGGGTTTATTTTTGTTTCAGAGAGAATTTAACTATGTTACATTATTAATCTATTTATGTTTAAGTAGGAATCTAATTATGTTTAAGTGGAATATAATTATGTCTATGAGGAAACATAATTATGTTTAAGTAGGAATATAATTATATTTAAATAGGACTCTATCTTACATCAATTTCCGCGAATGCAGTTTAAAAATCCATACTTTTTCAAGAAAATTATATTATTTTGCCTCGTTGACTGAAAATGTAGCAGCTACAACGAGAGTAAATACAGACAGGGTACAAGGAGAATTTCGTTAGTGGGTAAAGAGTATAATTAAGACATAAGAAAGCACTGTGAGAAAGGTGTGCTTGGAAGAGCATAGGTAATGAGAAGGTGAGGTAGAGGTAAGAGTTGATAGCAATGCGCAATGCAGTGTTAGACTGTACAGTAGACGTTTTGCTGGTATATGAAGGAAGAAATGAGTGGGAAGAGGAGCAAATTTTTACAAAAATGAAGTGATATAGAGAAAATGAGAATATGGATAGTAACGAGAGGTTAAAGGAGTGACAGGGCAGTGATGCAGCCTTGGTTGCAAATTTATTTAGTTTATAGAAAGTAAAGAAGTAGAGTTATTAGACGAGAAGGTGATGGAAAAAGTGAGGCATTAATTTTAGGCATAGGGCAGGGAGATATAATAATTGTACGAGCGAAGATAAGCCAAATGAGCGTGTACATGAGGAAGTGGGTGGAATAAAAGGGAAAGTTGGGATAGATGGGATCAAGACAGCAATGTTAAAATCTTTAGGGAATGTTTTACACACACACACACACACACACACACACACACACACACACACACACACACACAACACACACACACACACACATATATAAGTAGACAGCCTGTACTGTCTGCATAGACAGCCTATGGTGAGTTCATATTTCGCACCATGCTCGTGCCGCCACCTCTCTGCCTCAGTGGACATGCCACTTGAAACGGCATCACCCTACCTCTCCCTCACTCTCTCAGCGGCTTTCACTCAGTCAACAAGGTCTACTCCTCTCTCCCTCGCGGGCATGCCCCCCACAATTGGGGCCCTGGGCACAAACACACTGCCTGTGTACCCAGAAGGAAGCAACAACGTAACAATAACAATTTTCATAAGTCATGCGTGTCGCAAAAGGCGACTAAAATGACGGGAGCAAGGTGCTAGTAACACATCCTGTATATATTACTAAATTTAAAAAGAGAAACTTTTGTTTTTCCATTTGGGCCACCCCACCTTGGTGGGATATGGCTTGTTTGTTGAAAAGATATATATATATATATATATATATATATATATATTTTATTATATATATATATTATATATATATATATATATATATATATATATGTATATTATATATATATATATATATATATATATATATATATATAAATATATATATATATATAAATATATATATATATTTTATATATAAATATATATATATATATATATATATATATATATATTTTATATATATATATATATAAACACTGATCTCTGGCTGAAGGAGACTCGAACCTACGAACCTTAGGTCAAGGTACGCAGTGCTGTACAATCTACCCACATGGACCAATACCTTGGCGTGTAGCATGAGCTACACGTTTGATCAAACGTGTAGCTCATGCTACACGCCAAGGTATTGGTCCAGTGTGGGTAGATTGTAAAGCACTGCGTACCTTGTCCTAAGGTTCGTAGGTTCGAGTCTCCTTCAGCCAGAGATCAGTGTTTGTGTATATTTCGCATGCTCTCCGCGAATTCCTTGCATATATATATATATATATATATATATATATATATATATATATATATATATATATATATATATATATAAAATATTATATATATATATGTCGTGCCGAATATATAAAACTGGTCAATTAGCAAGAACTCATTTAAAATTAAGTCCTTTCTAAAATTTTCTCTTATACGTTTAAAGATATATTTTTTCAATAATGTTAATGTAAAAAAAATTTAATTTTGCACCAAAAGAATCTTAGAAAACTTACCTAACCTTATTATAACAAGAGCAATTTATTATAGCCTAACCCAACTTAATACATTTTAGATTTGTATACAATAATTTAATACTAAACAAACACAGTGAAATATATTTTTTTTCGTTAGGTTCAGAATGATTTTGGCGAAATTATTGTTTACACAAATTTTCACTTGTTCTATATTGCAAGTTGAGCGGTGCTATTTAAGCCAAGATCGCAAGTTCTGCCTATTCGGCACGACATATATATATATATATATATATATATATATATATATATATATATATATATATATATATATATATATATATATATATATATGAAATATATATAAATCTTCATCAGGGTACAAAACAAATTCTGGCCACAGAATAGAGCGAAACACCAACGTCAAAGACCTGGGAGTGATCATGTCGGAGGATCTCACCCTCAAGGACCATGACATTGTATCAATCGCATCTGCTAGAGAAATAACAGGATGGATAATGAGAACCTTCAAAACTAGGGAGGCCAAGCCCATGATGACACTCTTCAGGTCACTTGTTCTATCTAGGCTGGAATATTGCTGCACACTAACAGCACCTTTCAAGGCAGGTGAAATTCCTGACCTGCAAAATGTACAGAGAACTTTCACGGCGCGCATAACGGAGATAAAACACCTCAATTACTGGGAGCGCTTGAGGTTCCTAAACCTGTATTCGCTGGAACGCAGGCGGGAGAGATACCTGTTTATATGCACCTGGAAAATCCTAGAGGGACTAGTACCGAACTTGCACACGAAAATCACTCACTACGAAAGCAAAAGACTTGGCAGACGATGCAACATCCCCCCAATGAAAAGCAGGGGTTGTCACTAGCACGTTAAGAGACCTTACAATAAGTGTCAGGGGCCCGAGACTGTTCAACTGCCTCCCACACACATAAGGGGGATTACCAACAGACCCCTAGCAGTCTTCAAGCTGGGCACTGGACAAGCACCTAAAGTCGGTTCCTGACCAGCCGGGCTGTGGCTCGTACGTTGGTTTGCGTGCAGCCAGCAGCAACAGCCTGGTTGATCAGGCTCTGATCCACCAGGAGGCCTGGTCACAGACCGGGCCGCGGGGGAGTTGACCCCCGGAACTCTCTCCAGGTAAACTCCAGGTATGTATATCTATATATATATATATATATATATATATTATATATATATATAATATATATATTATATATATATATATATATATATATATATTTATATATATATATATATATATATATATATATATATATATATATATATATATATATATATATATATATATATATATAATTTATATTATATATATATATATATATATATATATATATATATATATATATATATATATATATATATATATATATATATATATATATATATATATATATATATGTGTCGTGCTGAATATGTAAAACTAGTCAATTAGCAAGAAACTCATTTAAAATTAAGTCCTTTCTAAAATTTTCTCTTATACGTTAAAGATATATTTTTTCATTAATGTTGATGTAAAAATTTATAATTTTGCACCAAAAGGAACTTAGAAAACTTACCTAACCTTATTATAACAAAAAACAATTTATTTTAGCCTAACCCAACTAAATATATTTTAGATTTGTTTACAATAATTTAATACTAAACAAACACAGTGAAATATTTTTTTTCGTTAGGTTCAGAATGATTTTGGCGAAATTTTTGCATACACAAATTTTCACTTGTCCTATATGGCAAGATGAGCGTTGCTATTTAAGCCAAGATCGCAAGTTCTGCCTTATATATATATATATATATATATATATATATATATATATATAATATATATATATATATATATATATATATATATATATATATATATTTATATATATTTTATAATATATATATATATATGTATGTATATATATATATATATATATATATATGTCGTGCCGAATAGACAGAACTTGCCATCTTGGCTTAAATATCAACGCTCATCTTGCCATATAGGGCAAGTGAAAAATTTGTGTATGCAATAATTTCGCCAAAATCATTCTGAGCATAACGAAAAAAAATATATTTTACTGTGTTTGTTTAGTATTAAATTATTGTAAACAAATCTCAAAATATATTTAGTTGGGTTAGTCTAAAATAAATTGTTCTTGTTATATAAGGTTAGGTAAGTTTCCTAAGATTCTTTTGGTGCAAAATTAATTTTTTTACATTAACATTAATAAAAAAATATAACTTTAAACGTACAAGAGAAAATTTTAGAAAGGACTTAATTTTAAATGAGTTCTTGCTAATTGACCAGTTTTTACATATTCGGCACGACATATATATATATATATATATATTATATATATATATATATATATATATATATATATATATATATTATATATATATATATATGTAAAATATATATGTATATATATTATTATATATATATTATAATATATATATATATATATATATATATATATTATATATATTATATATATATATATATATATATTATATAAGAAAAAGGAAGGGTCCAATGTTTTCACAGGAATCAAATACAGTTTCCTTTTTTAATGAAAAATAGGATCCTATTGAGCATACCGGGTAAAGTGAATGATAAAAAAGTTGATGAAAGGATTAAGGCTAGGACAAAGAGTGGGACTGCAGAAAAACAAGGAGGCTTTAGAAACGGTGGGAAGGAATGTGTAAAGCAGGTGATTACTTCCATGCCTTTAAGAACAATATTTTGAAAAGTGATATACTTCCTTGAACGAATATGATGGCTGAATAGGAAAAATGCGGCAGCTATTAATGAAAGCAGAAAGGAGTTTTTATGTGAATAGTGCAACTCGTATCAGGGTAAGCAGAAGACTTTGTTCTTTAAGAAGAATGTGAAGAGAAGTAGGAAGGGTTGGTGGAGAAATTTTGGTGCGTCTGATAAAGATGGAAATTAAATGTGAACAAATGGAAGAGCAAGGCAATGAGAATAAAAAAAATCCTGACATAAAAAATGGAATATCAGATTGAAGGGAGGGCAAATAGAGGAAGCAAATATCTTTATATGTGTAGTATAATACTAGTCGGTGGATGTGTATACGAAAGATTGAGGCATCTGAAGAAACAAAGAAATTTATGGATGAAGACTAAACGATAAATGTGCTCGAGTTCAGTTATATCAACACTTATATAGGTGTCAAGCTTCGTTTTAAAGGTTACAGTGAGGAGGAGGATGGAGACTGTAAAGATATGTTGTGTGAATCTAATGTAGAGAATATGGAGCTTTGAGATCAGAGATATAAGTTTATCAGAAGTAATCTCCTGATGGGAGGTTCCTTGACGCTGGTGAGGGGCTCTTGATCTAGGGAAATGGATGTGCGCTCCGGTTCCCTGAATTGACTCTGAATACCTTCCATCTCCCCCACATGCGCTGTATTATCCTACGGGTTTAGCGCTCTCCGATGATTATAATATTATAAGTAATATTCAAAGGGCAGAGGAGCGATTTTTGAGAAAGTTTGAATATTTAAAGAGAAATGAAGGAAATGGAGTGACTCGGACAGCGTATAAATCATGGGTGAAGAGGAGGAAGGTTAGGCTCGTGCCAGGGAGGGACAGAAAGAAGGGAATAAGAGGTTTTTGAGTTAAACTGACTTGGATATCCAACACGCTCCTGCGTGGGTGTGAGAAAAGAGTGGGTGGAGGTAATCTATTAATAAGACTAAACGTGCAATTGGAGTGAGAGCAGGGTAACTTTTTAGAAATTCATGCACAATGGTAAGCTGGCATTAAATCCTGTAGGTGGTAAGAACAGTGTCTGCACCCAGGAGAAAAGTTGTCGCACTTCAAAGGGCTATCTTAACAGTGAGTTTAACACGATTCTGGTAATACAGTGATTGAAAGAGTAATGATGAAAGTGCTTCCTCTTTTTTCAGGATACCTCAATGGAAGACGGCTGGTGTGTTGAAAATTGGGATTTGCAATTATCAGTAGCTAAGTGAATATAAGACGATGATAACATATTTATTTAATCCCTAGGGGTCATGTAGTGCCAGGGAATGGAAGGCATTAAGGATCCATCCAAGGAAGGGAAGGATGAGTCCAGTTTTTTGGATCAAGTTCCCCTTGTTGGCATCGACGCACCACCTTGAGGGAGAAGCTAACATATGAGTTGCCCTTATTAAGGTAAGTCTAGTGAAAAATACAATCCCATTTCCTTCACACACATATACATACAAGACAGGGGGGAACCGAGGAAGACTGGCATGTAAAGAAAGAATGGGTGGAAGAGGTCAGAAGATGGATGCAATAAGAGTGGGAAAATAAGTTAGAAGAGCTTTACAATAAAATGGAAGAGAGGATGGATGCAAAGAGCAAGAAGTGCAAGTTTCAAGCCGAAGCTGCAGAGGACATGATACAAATATTGAAGCAGGATATGGAGCCAATGTACAGAAGGGGCTTGGAATCAGAAGCAGGTACACCAGCATCCAGTGACGGGATAAGACGTATGTAGAGGCCCTATCAGGCCACAGAGAGGGTCAGGATATGTCAAGGAAGAAAATTGCATACCGTTGGGCATAGAGGCAATGGTGAGTGAAGGAATTCTAGGTAGGGAAGAGACAGGGTTCCAATGTGGTGATTGCAGTGATATATAACCCGCCACTGAATAGCAGGAGGCCAAGAGACGAGTATGATGAGAACAATAGAGCAATGTTAATACACTAGTTGAGGCTGCTCAAAGGGCCAACATGGGCAGGACAAATTTACTAGGAGATTGACTGGGAAAACCTGGAGCCACACAGGGGACCAGAAATGTTTTGGGCCAAGATGATAGAGCAGGTACTGGAAACCTTCATATATCAACGTGTTAGGGACACTACCAGAGAGAGAAAGGAGAGGATGAACCAGAAAGGCTGGATCTCATGTTCAATTTGAGCAGTTCAGACATTGGGGACATCACATATGAAAGGCCCCTGTGAGCTTATGATCGCGTGGTCCTGAGCTAAAAGTAGAGAGGAAAGCAGCACTAGTAGGATATGAGAAGTCAAACACTAAAAGAGGGGACTACACAGGTGTGAGGAATTTCCTACATGAGGTATAGTGGGAAAGAGAACTGGTAGGAAAAACAGTGAATGAAACGATGGAATACGTGACCACAAAATGCAAAAAGGAAGAGGAGAGTTTTATACCCAAGGCTAACAGAATCAATGGAACAACCAGAACAAGCCAGAAGGCAAAATTAAGTGCACTAGAGAATGGAAGAATTATAGAAGACAAAGGACCCGGGAAAATACGAAGATTAGCTGAAGAGCCAGTAGCAAATATGCATGGATATGGAATGAGGCCCAGCGGGAATACGTGAATAACATCCCATCGAAAGCCAAATCTGACCCACATCTGCTCTGCAGCCGCATCAGGGGGACAAAAAGAGACACAGACCACGTAATCAGGCTGAGGAAGGAGGGAAGATCACAAGAAACGACAAAGAGGTAGGTGAAGAGCTAAACTCGAGATTTAGGAAGTGTTTTCAGTGGAGACAGATTGGACTACAGATTGTCCACTATCATTCCCTAACGGAATGATAGGGAACACCACCAAGTCCTTGACACACTGCACGCAACCATGGTGGAGGCGAAGAAGCTGCCAAGTATGCCAGATACCTCAAACGCTGTGGGACTGGAAAACATCTCTCCGGGGTCCTGAGAGAGGGAGCAGAGGCGCTGTGTGTGCCACTAAAACAATATTCATCACATATATTGAAACAGGTCCACTACCTGAGGTGTAGAAGAGAGCAAATGTAGTACCAATCTTTATTAAGGAAGGAGACAGATGGGTAGTATTAAGCAACATATCAGTGTCATTGACATGTATATTATGCAAAGTCGTGGAGAAGTTTATTTGGAAAAGACTGGTGAAGCAACTAGAAAGGAATGAGCTGTGTTTCACAAAATCGTAATGACACGATTTAAAACAAACCATACCCCGCGATCAGAGAGTCATAAAACTTCAGATCAACCCGCTACCGAGCTGTGTCACAAACCTGTGTCACAAATTTTCTGGAGTTTTAAGAGAAGGCGACAGAAGTAAGGCAGATGAGAGAGAGGTGGGTAGATCGCATTTTCTTGAATGTAAGAAGATTTGAGACAGTTCCACACAAGAGATTAGTGCAAAAGCTAGAGGAACAAGGAGGAATAACAGGAAAGTCACTTCAGTGGATCAAAGTATACCTGACAGGAAGGAAATAACGAGTGATGGTAAATGATGAGGAGTTAAGAGTGGGCGATTTTGATGAACGGGATTCCACAAGGGTCAGTCCTAGGGCCAGTGCTGTTTCTGGTATATGTGAATGACATGCCAGAAAGGATAAAATCTAAGGTGACCCTGTTTACAGGCAACGTGAAGTTAATGAGGAAAATTCAAGTGGATGAGAATCGGATAGATCTACATAGGAATCTGACAGGTTGCAAGCCTGGTCCAACAACTGCCTCCTGGAGTTTAACCCTATAAAAATCAAAATCATCAAGATTGGGGAAGGTCAAAGAAGACCGCAGACAGAGTACAGGCTAGATGTCTACAAACCTCACTCAACGAAAAGGATCTTGTAGTGAGTACAATACTGAGTACATCTGAGGCACACCTCAAGCAAATAACTGATGCAGCTTATGGGCGCCAGACAAACCTAAGAATAGCGTTTCGACACCTTAGCAAGGAATCAGTCAAGACTGTACATTGTGTACTTAGGCCTATATTGGAATATGCAGCACCAGTATGAAACGCACAACTTGTCAAGTACGTCAAGAAATAACAGAAAGTGCTTAGGTTTGTAACAAGACTAACCCCGGAGCTATGGGGTATGTCCTACTAGGAGAGGCTAAGTGAAATAGACCTGACGACACTGGAGGACGGGAGAGATGGTGAGGCATGATAACGCTATACAAAATACTGAGAGGAATTGACAAAGTGATATGGACAGAATGCTTAAGAGATCACACAGCAACCAAAGGTCACACATGGAAGCTGAAGACTCAGATGAGTCACAGGATGTTCGGAAGTTTTCTTCAGCCATAGAGTAATTAGGAAGTGGAATAATCTATTACGTGATGTAGTGGGCGCAGGATCCATAAGTAACTTTAAGAAGAGATACGATAAAACTCATTGAACAGTGAGAGAGTGAATCTCGTGGCGACTAGCGAAGAGGCGGGGCCAGGAGCCGTGACTTGACCCTTGCAACCAAAAACAGGTAAAAACAAATAGCTCAGGAAGCACACACACACACACACACACACACACACACACACACACACACACACACACACACAAATGCTATGTGAGGTAGATACCTCGAAGGCGATGGGGCCAGGTAATATCTCTCTGTGTCCTGAGAGAGACACTGTGTGTGCGGATGCCAACAATGTTCGATTAGTCTAAGGAAACAGGCAACTGCCAGAGATGTAGAAGACAGTAAATTTTCTGCCAGTTTTTAAGAAAAGAGACGAGATAGGCAGCATTAAATTTTAGACCAGTGTCACTGATGAGTATAGAATTAAAGATATGGAAAAAATTATCAGGAGAAGAGTGGTGAAGCACATAGAAAGAAATGGGTTCATTCATAAGAACTGAAAAAGGATTCTGCTCTTGACTCTCGCCCATGCAGGTCATAGCAGCTCTCCTTACTTACTCTGTCTCCCTACGATCCCCGTTGGGGAGGGGAACCTTTACCAGCGTTGTCATCGCCTTGACTTACACGATGAGCTACGCAAATCGTGTAAAGATCAAACCAAGAAATGATACCGTTGATGATTCAACGAAGATTGCTCTTGCAACTGTTGTTCAGGGAGCACTGGAAGTAAAATTCAACACCATATTGTCACTGAAAGAAGCATTCATTGTTGTGTGTCACGATGATGCTGAAGCAGAGAAGCTACTCACTACAGAAGCCATCACTACTCTTACTACTCAAGGGATTGCTGTTACGTCATCTCCTGCCCTCAGGGCAAGGAAATCAGTATTCCT
This sequence comes from Cherax quadricarinatus, assembly GCF_026875155.1. Classification (NCBI taxonomy): domain Eukaryota; kingdom Metazoa; phylum Arthropoda; class Malacostraca; order Decapoda; family Parastacidae; genus Cherax; species Cherax quadricarinatus. The sequence goes on from NC_069407.1 coordinate 69,919,887, forward strand.
AAAAAAACTGGACAAGATTCTGACGTCTCAAACACCTGCTGAACTCAAGTCATCCATCGAAACGCAAAATACTTGGGCTACTGTTGACAGCATTACAAAAATCCCAAATGCAACGTCCATGATCAAGGTCACCTTCACCGACATGAACATGGCTGCCACTGCACTGAACGAAGGTCTTGCTGTCTACTACTACTACATCAGCCCTACCTACATTGAAGCAGAGAGATACCACTACATCCAACATTGCTGGAACTGTTATTCTTATCTTCACACACCAAAGCATGTCCAGTAAAGACAAGAAGTCTCACTAATGTGAGAGGGACACACTTCAGTTCCTGTACCGCTGCTGCTCCAACATAACCAGCGTGCTTAAACTGCAAAAGTAATGATCACCATACACTGGCAGCAAAATGTCCTACAAGAAAGGATATTATGAAGAAAACACAAGATGCAGCAAAGAAAAAACCTACTAGCAACACACCAACGTATGCAGCAATTGCAAAAATACAAGCAGACACTACAAAATTACTTCAAGCATCTACTCAGCCCGCCTCCACCACCACTACTACCATCACTCCTCCAACATGTGACGTAACGAAGATTCACTACTGTCTACTATACGCTCATATGCAATACATGGCTGTACCTGGACCATTTAACTCTACCATCAACGAGTTATTTGCATTAAATAACATGCCATCATTTACATTTCCAGCATCTCCACCTTTTGAAGAAATTCTCAAATTCACCAAAAACTTAATCGCCAACTCTTCTGCAGAAGTTCCATCAACACCACCAACTAGTGACGTCAATCCAACAACGACCAATGAGAAGCCTCCACCGCCACCACCTCTCATTGAATTCAACCAATCAGAAGCCTTACCACCAGAAACATCTTCTAATTCGTCTACTGAAGTTGAAAACGAAGCAACACCACCTTCCTCTACTCCACCACCGCCTTCTTTACTTACCTCACGTCGATTACCTGGAACACCATGGGTTAAACACAAAGGACTCATATTCTACACTACGAGGCTGTACCCTGCAAGCATGACTCGCCTAGAACTCATCCAACATCTCCAAGACAACACTGTATCGTACCAAAGCGAAGAAAGGCCATTCCCTACCTACAACCAGATACTCCACCAACTCCAAACCAACGAATACTACTACAGCTCTCCCATAAGTGTGATACAACTCTCCCGAAAACAATTTACCGCACTGATATGGTTTAAGACCATAACCAACTCATCCTGCTTGCTGCCTTCTGACACTCCCAGCTCCTACCGCTGCCTTCGCCATCCTCTCCTAGTGAGCCAAGCAATGACATCAGTCAAGCCTCTCTATCTACGTCTCCAATACTTTTGTACCACATGTCCCAAAGTGGTTGGGCCACTTGCCTTGATTCCTCCTCTTCCCCTCCTCCCCATCCTTTTCCAGTTATTTCTATCCTTCCATATCCTTCTTCCTTCCCATCTTACGACAGATCTCGTCGTCCTCGATTCGATTCGATTCATAAGAACCAGCGCGACTTTAGAGACGTAAAATCCTGCATCGCAAACTGTTGGATTTTCAAGACAACGTAACAGAGGAGAAAGAGAGAGAGAGAGAGAGAGAGAAATGGGCAAATTGTGTTTACTTAGACTGAATGAAGGCTTTTAACACAGTACCGCATAAGAGACTGGTGCAAAAGCTAAAGGTACAGGCAGGAATAGTAAAAGAAGCACTGTAATGAACCAGGAAAGACACAACGAGTGGTGCAGGAATGAGTTCAAGTTTCTAATGGGTTTCCACTGGGATCAGTCCAAGGGCCAGTGATGTTTCTTGTACACGTGAGTGATATGACAAAAGTGATTTAGTCAGAGGTGTCACTGTTCGCAGACGACGTGAAACTAATAAGCGGACGAGGAGGAAAGGCTACAAAGAGATTTGGACAGGATACAGGTTTGGTCTGCCAAGTGGTTCCTGGAGTTGAACCCCATCAATCACAAAGTTATGAAGCTTGGGGAAGGACAATAAAGACATCATACAGAGTACATATTCGCGGACAAAGTCTGCAACCTTACTTGAGAAGGTCCATAGGGTGAATATTATACCGAGCATATTCCCTAAGGCGCACATTACCAAATAACTGCTGCTGCGAATGTGCGTTCGGCAGGTCTAAGAATAGCGTTTCGATCGCAACTCAGAACGCATTGCAGTATGCATCACCAGTATGGAACTCAGACCTAGTCAAACAAATAGAAAAACTGGAGAAGGTGCAGAGGGTTTCCAACAAAACTAGTCCCAGGGCTAACGGGTATGTCCTCTGAGGAGAGGTTAAAGGAACTCAATCTGACGTCAATGGAGGACAGGAAGAATAGGTGGGATATGATAACAACGTATATTTGACAAGAATTGACAAGATGAACAGGAATTGAATGTTTCAGAGATGGGATACAGGAACAAGAGGGCAGAACTGGAAGCTGAAAAATAAGATGAGTCAGACGGATGCTAGTATTTCTTCATCCTTAGAGTTTTCAAGATGGGGAACAATGTGGTCCAGTGGCTAACGCGACGATCTGGAGTTTTGAGACTCTCTGATCGAGGGTTCTATCCCCGTCCGTGGTATGGAATATGGAGAGTAAAGTAATAGAGGCGGGATTCATACATAGCTTAAAGAAAAGGTACGACAAGTCTCTTGTATCAGGGAGACAGTATAAATAGTAACGACCAGCGAAGAGGCGAGGCCAGAAGCTGTGACTGCACCCACATATAAGTGAGCACACACAGGGGTTGTTGATCCAAGGAACTGTACTTGCACTCCCCCTCCTTGGATCAAACCTGATCGCTTTCTATTCCCCAAGCTTTGCATGACGATTATTGATTTATTAATTCCCCTTTAAATAAGAAAATAATAACACTGCTTCATTCTCACTCAGACATGACACAGCCAGGTGCGTGAGGCCATCCTCTTAATAATGATATTCACCTGAGGCTCATCTGGTTAATTAGTGTGCTGTAACATACTTTCTTTCCCTTCACTCTCTGTCTGCCTGTCTGTCTGTCTGTCTGTCTGTCTGTTGTCTGTCTTGTCTGTCTGTCTGTCTGTCTGTCTGTCTGTCTTCTCTCTCTCATCCTCTCTCCTCCTCTCTCTGCTTCCTCTCTCTCTATTTTCTACTCTTCTCTCTCTCCTCTCTTCTCTCTGTCTCTCGTCTCTCTTCTCTCTCTCTCTCTCTCTCTCTCTCTCTCTCTCTTCTTCTTCTCTCTCTCTCTCTCTCTCTCGCTCTGTCTGTCTGTCTCTGCCTCTGTCTGTCTGTCTGTATGTCTGTCTGTCTGTCTGTCTGTCTGTCTCTCTGTCTGTCTGTCTGTTGTCTGTCTGTCTGTCTGTCTGTCTGTCTCTGTCTGTCTGTCTGTCTGTCTGTCTGTCTGTCTGTCTGTCTGTCTGTCTGTCTGTCTGTCTGTCCGTCTCTCTCTCTCTCTCTCTCTCTCTCTCTCTCTCTCTCTCTCTCTCTCTCTCTCCTTTTCCCCCTCTGTCTGTCTGTCTTTTTTTCTCTCACTCTCTTTCAGTGCCTCATTTACACTGGTAACATGTGTGGAGCTGTGTTTGTTTCCTGGTGCCTAGGAACAACAAAGACTGAGAGAGCTGTGTTGTGCTGGAGGACGGGGCTCTCTCAGAGGATTTTCTTCAATAAAGTTTCCGTGCATTGTCACCAAGCAGCTGTGTTTGCTGGAACACCTTCCAGGAGAGAGATGGGTGTGTTGATTGAAGATGGGCGGGATAGGGCGACATGCAGGGAGAGTGTACGGGATGTAGTAATGAGCATCATTGCACAAACCTAGACGTGTGGGAGGTGAAGCTTACACAGGTAGCGTACATTCTGCCACCAGTACGTAAATGTATTAATATTAATATCAGTCACAGCGTTGCCAGACGTCAGATCTCTCTCTTTTTTTTTGGGGGGGGGGCGGGGGAAGTTACGGTTTTGCGATTATAAATGTTTTTTATAACTAAGCCTAGCCAACCTTACCTAACCTTATCTTACCTAACTCAAGAAATCGTAATGACACGATTGCAAACAAACCACGGTACGGGTGGGGATTGAACTCTCAGTGATTGAATCGTAAAACTCCTGACCGACGCGTTAGCCACTGGACCAGCTGGCTACAATAAGATTCATCCAGCTAGGTATATTTATACACCATAGGAAGGTTAGCATACGCACCACTCAGACCACAAATGCAAGATTTTAGAGATAAATCTCGCGCTAGCGTGGCCGTCATCATGACCCAAGAAATCGTTATGAATCTTATTGTAGCTAGTTGGCTCAGTGGCTAACGCGTCGGTCTGGAGTTTTATGACTCACAGACCGCGAGTTCAATCCCCACCCGTACCGTGGTTTGCTTGCAATCATGTTATTATGATTTCTTGTGTCATGATGACGGTTTTGAGGGGACTTGAGCTAGAGTTCGTCACTGCCACGCTGGCAGGGGAATCATCTGTAAAAACTTAATTTGTGGTAAAGAGGGGTTTCCATGGTTTAAAAATTTATACCTAGCGTGGCCCAGTGACTACCGCGTCGGTCTGGACTTTACGATTCACTAAAGCAAAGTTCAACCCCCGCCCGTACCATGGCCTATCTTACCCTTAACTTAAAACGAACCTAATTTTTTTTAATAAACGTATTTTAAACCCGGGGCCTCCCCAAACCCTTTTAATTTTTCATAATGAAATCAAGAAACTATTATTTGTAGTTCAGAAAAGGTTAAAAATTTTGATCTTAAAATTTTAAAAAAAAAACATTTTTTTTCAAAATTAAGCTGCTGAAAAAAACGATGTTTTGTGAGGGGCGGGTTTGTAAATTTCGTTGAGTTAGATCACATCTGGTTAAATTTGATTCGCCTGCTTTCTGCTTCTAACCTGCAAGTATTTGGCATTCTCTACTAGTTTTTTAAATTAGGGGGCTGTCGTTAAATTATAACGGATTTTGGAATGATGTGGTGTTGAGCAGTTGGTGGATTTTTTGAGGCCCCTTATTAAAAAATTTTCTCTTGGTGTGTGTGTGTGTGTGGGGTGGGGTGTGTGTGTGTGTGTGTGTGTGTGTGTGTGTGTTGTGTGTGTGTTGGGGGTGTGTGTGAGGGGTGTGTGTGTGTGTGTGTGTTGTGTGGTTTTGTGTGTGTGTGGTTTTGTAGGGTGGTGTGGGTGTGTTGTGTGTGTGTGTGTGTGTGTGTGAGTGTGTGTGTGTGTGTGGGTTGTGGGTGTTTTGGTGTGTGTGGGGTGTGTGTGTGGTGTGTGTGTGGTGTGTTTTCTCACCAATTTTTTCTAAACTATTTTGGTTGCAGGGGTCGAGTCCCAGCTCGGGCCCCCGCCTCTTCCCCGGTTGCTATTTGGGCCCCTCTCTTCCCGCCCCATGAGCTTTAAAAAACCTCGTCTTAAAACTGTGTATTTTTTCCTGCCCCCACTCCCGTCATTTTCTAGGCTATTTCACTCCCTTTAAAAATCTATGATGAAGAAATACTTCCTACAAATTTTCCTAAATTTTTGTGTTTTTCAATTTCCTTTTGTGGGCCTTTTGTTTTTGTTTTTCCCCTCCCTGGAACATCTGTCTTTGCCCCACCTTGTATATTCCACGCGGGTTTTTATTTTTTCGTTATCATGTCTCCCTGACCCCCCTGCCCAAATGTCGTCAGGCCCATTTCCCTTAATTTTTTTTTCTAGGGCATTCCCCTTGTTGGAAAAAAAACCCTTGTCGCCAAACCTTTGTTTCTTTCTTTTAGTTTTTGACGGCTTTACAAGTGCGGGTTCCCCAAAAAGGTTTTCCCGCATTTTCTCCCCGTATGGGCCCACATAAAACGGTGTACATTTTCTTGAATGATTCCTTAATAAGGTATCGGAATGCTGTTTTTCAGGTTTGGGCCCGGCCCTCCATATGCTGCAGAAGTTTTTTTGATTGTTTTTCCCCTTCCGGAGGCCCTGCTCGGTGTTATATCACCCAAGATCTTTTCCCTTTAGTGAGGTTTGCAGTCTTTGGCCACCCAGCCCCATACTCTTTTTCTGTGGTTTTTCTGTGGCCCCTTTCCCCCATCCCTTTATGAATTTTTTTATTTGGCAGGATTTAAAAAAGAAAAAGCCATTTTTGGACCAAGGTGTTTCCCGGTTGGGCCGGTCTCTTTGAAGTTTCCCGCCTGGTTCCCCCATCAGATTTTTTTCTCCTCTTTTAAATTCACATCATCTGCAAACAGGGGCACTTTTGAGTCTAAACCCCCCCGTAAAGTGTTCACTTTTTACCCAAAAAAAAGCAAAGGTCCTGGGGCCGACCCCCTTTTTTGGGACCCCGTCGTCAAGGTGCCCACTGTGAAACTTCATTATGTACCCTGACTTTTGTTGTTTCCTCCCTTGTCAGGTATTCTCTGATCCTTTTCAGTGCCCTTCCTGTTATTGGCCTGATGCTCTTGCTTCTGCCTAATTCTTGTGAGGAACTGGGGTTTAAAGGCCTTCTTTCAGTCCAAGAAGTGCAATAACCCCCCCTCTTCTTTGTCCCTTTCTTCTGTTATTTTTTTCTTTAAAATCCAGAAGGTTTGTGACACAGGATTTCCCTTTCCCTGAATCCTTTCTGGTTTTGGGAAATTAAAAATCCCGTTCCGTTCCGGTGTCCCCACTCTCCCCCTGATAATCTTCTCCTTTAATTTTTCTACTATACACGTCAATGAAAAAAGGGGGCTATAGTTTAGTGCCTCTTTTCTGTCTCCTTTTTTAAAAATTTGGGGCTCATTTGCGTCTTCCCTACCCCAGGGAGTTGCCCAGTTTCCAGGGGTGTGTTGAAAAATTGTGGTAAAATGGCACGAAAAAACAATTGCTCCCTCTTAAAAGGGCCCCCGGGGGGAAAGTTGTCCCGGTCCCCTTGCCTTTGGGTAAACGATGCAATTGCAGTTTCCCCACCTCCTCCTCATCTGTATGTATGTCGTCCAACTCTTGTTGGTGTATTTTTTCCCTTTTGGGGTCCCTTCTGGTTGGGTTCCCCCAAAAGTCCTTCCTGTCTCTACCTGTAAATTTCTTCCCTTTAAAACTCGTTTTTTGAGCTCCTGCTTTCCTCTTTATCGTTTTTTTGGGTTTGTTCTTTCCCCCTTCTTTCCCCAGCCTTTTTCACCTGGTTTCCCTTTTTGTTGTCTTCCTCCTAATGTGGCTATGGGTATGTGTGTGTGTGGTGTGGGGGTGTGGTGTGTGTGGTGTGTGTGTATGTGTGGTGTGTGTGTGTGGTGTGTGGTGTTGTTTTTTGTGTGGTGTGGGTTGGTGTTTTTGTGTGTTTTGTGTAAGTGTGTGTGTGTGGTGTGTGTTTTTGTGTGTGGTGTGTGTTTGTGGTGTGAGTGTGTGTGTGTGAGGTGGGGTGCGGTTGTGTGTGTGTGTGGGGTGTGTGTGTGTGTGTGTGTGTGTGTGTGGGGTGGTGTGTGTGTGCGTGTTGTGTTGTGTGTGTGTGTGTGTGTGTGTGTGTGGGCGTGTGTGGGTGTGTGTGTGTGTGTGTGTGTGGTACTCAAACCTTGGGTTTTACTACCTAGTTGATGGGTTTCAGGGGTCGAGTCCCAAACTCTGGCCCCCCCCCTCTTTACTGGTCGCTACTAGGTCATCTCCCCGAAACCATAGGGTTGATGTTTCCCCTTTCTTAAATTTTTGTTTTGGTCCTGCCTCACTTTTAAACGCTTTCCCAAAATATTCCCCTTCCTGACTACTCTGTGGTGAAGGGAAAAAATTCCCAAAAATCCCTTTTAATTATCTGTGTCTTCAGCTTCCCAAATGTGTCCCCGTGTTGCTTTGTCCCCTCTCTGGAAAATCCCGTCTTTGGTTTCCCCCTTGGGCCCAATTTTCCCCTCAGTTTTTGTAAAACCCTTAAACATGTCCCCCGGGCTCTCCCGTCCTCCCGTGTCGTCAGGTTGATTTCCCTTAACCTCTCATCATAGGACATACCTCTTAACTCTGGGGCTAGTCTTGTTGCAAACCTTTGCTCTTTCTCTAGTTTCTTTTCATGCTTGGCTAGGTGTGGGTTCCCAAAATAGTGCCGCATACTCCAATATGGGCCTAACGTTTCACAGTGTACAGGGTCCTGAACGATTCCTTATTAAGATGTCGGAATGCTGTTCTGAGGTTTGCTAGGCGCCCATATGCTGGGAGCAGTTATATGGTTGATGTGCGCTTCAGGAGATGTGCCTGGTGTTATACTCACCCAAGATCTTTTTCCTTGAGTGATGTTTGTGTCTCTGGCCCCTAGACAGTACTTTGTCTGCGGTTCTTCTTTGCCCTTCCCCAATCCTCATGACTTTGCACTTGGTGGGATTGAACTCCCGGAGCCAGTTGCTGGACCAGGTCTGCAGCCTATCCAGATCCCTTTGTAGTTCTGCCTGGTCCCTTTGTCGACTGAACTCTTCTCCTCAAACTTCACGTCTCCTTTCAAACAGGGACCCCTCGGAGTTTATTCCTTCCGTCATGTCGTTCACAAATACCAGAAACAGCACTGGTCCTAGGACTGACCCCTTTGGGACCCGCTGGTCACAGGTGACCCACTCTGACACCTCACCACGTACATTACTCGCTGCTGTCTTCCTGACAACTATTCCCTGATCCATTGCAGTGCCTTCCCTGTTATCCCTGCTTGGTCCTCCAGTTTTTGCACTAATCTCTTGTGTGGTACTGTGTTAAACGTCTTCTTGCAGTCCAAGAAAATGCAATCCACCCACCCCTCTCTCTCTTGTCTTACTGCTGTCACCATGTCATAGAACTCCAGTAGGTTTGTGACACAGGATTTCCCGTCTCTGAAACCATGTTGTCTGCTGGTGATGAGATCATTCCTTTCTAGATGTTCCACCATTCTCCTCCTGATAATCTTTTCCATGATTTTGCATGCTATACATGTCAGTTACACTGGTCTGTAGTTTAGTGCTTCATGTTGTCTCCTTTTTTAAAGATTGGGACCACATTTGCTTTCTTCCATGCCTAAGGCAATCTCCCTGTTTCAATTGATGTATTGAATATTGTTGTTAGGGGTACACATAGCGCCTCTGCTCCCTCTCTCAGGACCCATGGGGAGATGTTATCTGGCCCCATTGCCTTTGAGGTATCTAGCTCACTCAGAAGCCTCTTCACTTCTTCCTCGGTTGTGTGTACTATGTCCAGCACATGGTGGTGTACCCCACCTCTCCGTCTTTCTGGAGCCCCTTCTGTCTCCTCTGTGAACACTTCTTTGAATCTCTTGTTGAGTTCCTCACATACTTCACGGGTGAAAATTTTATTATACAATAAATCTGCGAAAATAATTCTGAAAATCAATCCATTGTGTGTCGTGCACCTTTTAACAAGACAAATAGAAGAATTTAACTGTATATTGCCGTGATACACTGAAGTAGGACTGGACTCAAAGGAACGCAGGTTCAAGCGGATACCATAAATAAGAGAAAAAAAATACATTATTGGAAAATATATTATAATTATCTCTCTGTTTTACAACAATCACTTTAAGGAGAGACTAACAACCAAATCATTTCCTGCTATGCTGACAAGAGCCAGCTGTGACATGCTCTAGTAGGATGAACATCTGCATAAACATGACCCATCTAATGAAGACTCTCCTGAAACAGAACAGTTCAAGGATAGGTAATGTGTTCAGCAAGAGTTTTGAGAAAGTCATGTTCAGAGTAATTTTGTAAACAGAAAGATGCACTGATAACTACTTTCCGTAAAGGAATTTCAAAATAAGAGTCGATTTTACAAGCAACAAAGAAGCAACTTGCACAGAACGGTCAGGCTGAGATAAATACACATCCCAGATTTTACCTTGATATATACTGCTAAGCGAAGCAATCATTCACACCGGCAATAATTATCATGGTGGGTTGCTATAATGCGTCACTCAACACTGCACGAATTTATTTGAGTCATTTTATTAACAATTTCCTGATCTATAAATGCAAACTCAAGTCTCAGGGGAAATATTGGTTGTCCAAGAAATTATTCTCTAAAAATAAGTAAAAAAAAAAATAATGATAATAATAATAATTTTAAAATAATAATAATAATAATAATAATAATAATAATAATAATAATAATAATAATAATAATAATAATAATAATAATAATAAAAATAATAATAACAATAATAATAATAATAACTATTTTAATCAAATCACTTTTGCATAAAGATTATAATATCGTTGTTAATGATCATCATCTGGTGAAGACGGTAATGTTGTCACCTGGACTCTGAATCTCGACTGTTTATTAAGTGATGATATCAGAATCGATTTAAGCAACAATCACGTTGCAACGGTCACCGTGTAACAATCACATTGCAACAATTACTTTGTCGGTCACATTGTAACAATCACATTGCAACAATCACGCTGTATCAGTCACCTTGTAACAATTACTTTGTAACGGTTACCTTGTAACAATCACATTGTAAACAATCACATTGTAACATTCATCGTGTTCATCAAAGTACAGCAAAGCAAGTGAAATATAACTTCCTATGTTAGACAGTATACCATGGTGGTATATTAAACAGTATACCATGGTGGTATATTAGACAGTATACCATGGTGGTATATTAGACGTATACCATGGTGGTATATGAGACAGTATACCATGGTGGTATATTAGACAGTATACCATGGTGGTATATAAGAGAGTATAAAATGGTGGTATATTAGACAGTATACCATGGTGGTATATTAGACAGTATACCATGGTGGTATATTAGACAGTATAAAATGGTGGTATATTAGACAGTATACCATGATGGTATATTAGACAGTATACCATGGTGGTATATTAGACAGTATATCATGGTGGTATATTAGACAGTATACCACGGTGGTATATTAGACAGTATACCATGGTGGTATATTAGACAGTATAAAATGGTGGTATATTAGACAGTATACCATGATGGTATATTAGACAGTATAAAATGGTGGTATATTAGACAGTATACCATGGTGGTATATTAAACAGTATACCATGGTGGTATATTAGACAGTATACCATGGTGGTATATTAGACAGTATATCATGGTGGTATATTAGACAGTATACAATGGTGGCATATTAGACAGTATACCATGGTGGTATATTAGACAGTATATCATGGTGGTATAATAGACAGTATACCATGGTGGTATATTAGACAGTATACCATGGTGGTTTATTAGACAGTATACCATGGTGGTATATTAGACAGTATACCATGGTGGTATATTAGACAGTATACCATGGTGGTATATTAGACAGTATACCATGGTGGTATATTGACAGTATATAAATGGTGGTATATTAGCAGTATACCATGGTGGTTTATTAGACAGTATACCATGGTGGTATATTAGACAGTATACCATGGTGGTATATTAGACAGTTATACCATGGTGGTATATTAGACAGTATAAAAATGGTGGTATATTAGACAGTATACCATGGTGGTATATTAGACAGTATACCATGGTGGTATATTAGACAGTATAAAATGGTGGTATATTAGACAGTATACCATGATGGTATATTAGACAGTATAAAATGGTGGTATATTAGACAGTATACCATGGTGGTATATTAGACAGTATACCATGGTGGTATATTAGACAGTATAAAATGGTGGTATATTAGACAGTATACCATGGTGGTATATTAGACAGTATAAAATGGTGGTATATTAGACAGTATAAAATGGTGGTATATTAGACAGTATACCATGGTGGTATATTAGACAGTATACCATGGTGGTATATTAGACAGTATACCATGGTGGTATATTAGACAGTATACCATGGTGGTATATTAGACAGTATACCATGGTGGTATATTAGACAATATACCATTGTGGTATATTAGACAGTATACCTGATGGTATATTAGACAGTATTACCATGGTGGTATATTAGACAGTTATACCATGATGGTATATTAGACAGTATACCATGGTGTTATATTAGACAGTATACCATGGTGGTATATTAGACAGTATACCATGATGGTATATTAGACAGTATACCATGGTGGTATATTAGACAGTATACCATGGTGGTATATTAGACAGTATACCATGGTGGTATATATTAGACAGTATAAAATGGTGGTATATTAGAGAGTATACCATGGTGGTATATTAGACAGTATACCATGGTGGTATATTAGACAGTATAAAATGGTGGTATATTAGACAGTATACCATGGTGGTATATTAGACAGTATACCATGGTGGTATATTAGACAGTATACCATGGTGGTATATTAGACAGTATACCATGGTGGTATATTAGACAGTATACATGGTGGTATATTAGACAGTATACCATGGTGGTATATTAGACAGTATATCATGGTGGTATATTAGACAGTATAAGATGGTGGTATATTAGACAGTATACCATGATGGTATATTAGACAGTATACCATGGTGGTATATTAGACAGTATACCATGATGGTATATTAGACAGTATACCCTGGTGGTATATTAGACAGTATTACATGGTGGTATATTAGACAGTATACCATGGTGGTATATTAGACAGTATACCATGGTGGTATATTAGACAGTATACCATGGTGGTATATTAGACAGTATACCATGGTGGTATATTAGACAGTATACCATGATGGTATATTAGACAGTATACCATGGTGGTATATTAGACAGTATAAAATGGTGGTATATTAGACAGTATAATATGGTGGTATATTAGACAGTATAAAATGGTGGTATATTAGACAGTACACCATGGTGGTATATTAGACAGTATACCATGGTGGTATATTAGACAGTATACCATGGTGGTATATTAGACAGTATACCATGGTGGTATATTAGACAGTATACCATGGTGGTATATTAGACAGTATACCATGGTGGTATATTAGACAGTATACCATGGTGGTATATTAGACAGTATACCATGGTGGTATATTAGACAGTATACCATGGTGGTATATTAGACAGTATACCATGGTGGTATATTAGACAGTATAGCATGGTGGCATATTAGACAGTATACCATGGTGGTATATTAGACAGTATACCATGGTGGTATATTAGACAGTATACCATGGTGGTATATTAGACAGTATACCATGGTGGTATATTAGACAGTATACCATGGTGGTACATGAAACAGTATACCATGGTGGTATATTAGACAGTATATCATGGTGGTATATTAGACAGTATTTCATGGTGGTATATTAGCAGTATACCATGGTGGTATATTAGACAGTATACCATGGTGGTATATGAGACAGTATACCATGGTGGTATATTAGACAGTATACCATGGTGGTATATTAGACAGTATATCATGGTGGTATATTAGACAGTATACCATGGTGGTATATTAGACAGTATAGCATGGTGGTATATTAGACAGTATAAAATGGTGGTATATTAGACAGTATACCATGGTGGTATATTAGACAGTATACCATGGTGGTATATTAGACAGTATAAAATGGTGGTATATTAGACAGTATACCATGGTGGCATATGAGACAGTATACCATGGTGGTATATTAGACAGTATACCATGGTGGTATATTAGACAGTATACCATGGTGGTATATTAGACAGTATATCATGGTGGTATATTAGACAGTATACCATGGTGGTATATTAGACAGTATAAAATGGTGGTATATTAGACAGTATACCATGGTGGTATATTAGACAGTATATCATGGTGGTATATTAGACAGTATACCATGGTGGTATATTAGACAGTATATCATGGTGGTATATTAGACAGTATACCATGGTGGTATATTAGACAGTATATCATGGTGGTATATTAGACAGTACATCATGGTGGTATATTAGACAGTTATACCATGGTGGTATATTTAGACAGTATACATGGTGGTATATTAGACAGTATATCATGGTGGTATATTAGACAGTACATCATGGTGGTATATTAGACAGTATACCATGGTGGTATATTAGACAGTATACCATGGTGGTATATGAGACAGTATACCATGGTGGTATATTAGACAGTATATCTGGTGGTATTTAGACAGAAAACTGGTGGTATATTAGACGATATCATGGGGGTTATTAGCGTATACCATGGGGTATATTAGACAGTATACCGGTGGTTATTAGACAGTATACCATGGTGGTATTTTAGACATTTTACCAGGGTGGTATATTAGACAGTATCCATGGTGGTATATGAGCAGTTTACCTGGGGGGTATATTAGACAGTATATCATGGTGGTATATTGAATTTTAAATATGGTGGTATTTAAAAACAGTAACCATGGGGGTTTATATTAGACGTATACCAGGGGGGTATATTAGACGTTTTCCAGGTGGTTATTAGACGTATACCAGGGTGGTATATTGACGTATCCAGGTGGTAATGAGACAGTATCCATGGGGGTTTTTAACAGTATATAGGTGGTTTTTTGCGTATATATGGTGGTATTTTAGACAGTATATCAGGGGTTTTAATTAGACAGTATATCATGGTGGTTTTTAGACATATACCGGGTGGTATTTTACGCATTAATGCATTGGAATAATGAACTACATTTCACATTCCTCTGAAATTTTGGAAAAGCTTGTTAATTAACAGCAGGGAAACAGGTCACTGTATCACATAAACACGTTACTAGAGTACAAACATGTCACTGTGTCACATAAACACGTTACTAGAGTACAAACATGTCACTGTGTCACATAAACACGTTACTAGAGTACAAACATGTCATTGTATCACATAAACACGTTACTAGAGTACAAACATGTCACTGTGTCACATAAACACGTTACTAGAGTACAAACATGTCACTGTGTCACATAAACACGTTACTAGAGTACAAACATGTCACTGTGTCACATAAACACGTTACTAGAGTACAAACATGTCACTGTGTCACATAAACACGTTACTAGAGTACAAACATGTCACTGTGTCACATAAACACGTTACTAGAGTACAAACATGTCACTGTGTCACATAAACACGTTACTAGAGTACAAACATGTCACTGTGTCACATAAACACGTTACTAGAGTACAAACATGTCACTGTGTCACATAAACACGTTACTAGAGTACAAACATGTCACTGTGTCACATAAACACGTTACTAGAGTACAAACAGGTCACTGTATCACATAAACACGTTACTAGAGTACAAACAGGTCACTGTATCACATAAACACGTTACTAGAGTACAAACATGTCACTGTGTCACATAAACACGTTACTAGAGTACAAACATGTCACTGTGTCACATAAACACTTTTACTAGAGTACAAACATGTCACTGTGTCACATAAACACGTTACTAGAGTACAAACAGGTCACTGTATCACATAAACACGTTACTAGAGTACAAACAGGTCACTGTATCACATAAACACGTTACTAGAGCACAAACAGGTCACTGTATCACATAAACACGTTACTAGAGTACAGACAGGTCACTGTATCACATAAACAAGTTACTAGATTACAGACAGGTCACTGTATCACATAAACAAGTTACTAGATTACAGACAGGTCACTGTATCACATAAACAAGTTACTAGATTACAGACAGGTCACTGTATCACATAAACAAGTTACTAGATTACAGACAGGTCACTGTATCACATAAACAAGTTAATAGATTACAGACAGGTCACTGTATCACATAAACAAGTTACTAGATTACAGACAGGTCACTGTATCACATAAACAAGTTACTAGATTACAGACAGGTCACTGTATCACATAAACAAGTTACTAGATTACAGACAGGTCACTGTATCACATAAACAAGTTACTAGATTACAAAACAGGTCACTGTATCACATAAACAAGTTACTAGATTACAGACAGGTCACTGTATCACATAAACAAGTTACTAGATTACAGACAGGTCACTGTATCACATAAACAAGTTACTAGATTACAGACAGGTCACTGTATCACATAAACAAGTTACTAGATTACAGACAGGTCACTGTATCACATAAACAAGTTACTAGATTACAGACAGGTCACTGTATCACATGAACAAGTTACTAGATTACAGACAGGTCACTGTATCACATAAACAAGTTACTAGATTACAGACAGGTCACTGTATCACATAAACAAGTTACTAGATTACAGACAGGTCACTGTATCACATAAACAAGTTACTAGATTACAGGCAGGTCACTGTATCACATGAACAAGTTACTAGATTACAGACAGGTCACTGTATCACATAAACAAGTTACTAGATTACAGACAGGTCACTGTATCACATAAACAAGTTACTAGATTACAGACAGGTCACTGTATCACATAAACAAGTTACTAGATTACAGACAGGTCACTGTATCACATAAACAAGTTACTAGATTACAGACAGGTCACTGTATCACATAAACAAGTTACTAGATTACAGACAGGTCACTGTATCACATAAACAAGTTACTAGATTACAGACAGGTCACTGTATCACATAAACAAGTTACTAGATTACAGACAGGTCACTGTATCACATAAACAAGTTACTAGATTACAGACAGGTCACTGTATCACATAAACAAGTTACTAGATTACAGACAGGTCACTGTATCACATAAACAAGTTACTAGATTACAGACAGGTCACTGTATCACATAAACAAGTTACTTAGAGTACAGACAGGTCACTGTATCACATAAACAAGTTACTAGATTACAGACAGGTCACTGTATCACATAAACAAGTTACTAGATTACAAACAGGTCACTGTATCACATAAACAAGTTACTAGAGTACAGACAGGTCACTGTATCACATAAACAAGTTACTTGAGTACAGACAGGTCACTGTATTGCAAAAAAGACAAGGTGGATTTTAAAGATGTAGAGCTGGTTAATAAAATCAATTAACCAATTAACGAACTAGTAAATATGAAAGCTGTGAAACGGAGGTTTTCTCTGTGAGAATTTTGTTTAACGATGAAGACATAGCGGGGCTTCAGTCATAACATTATAAATCACTGCAGTTATTTGTTCCTCTGCAGTGAAAACGTTGGCTGGCAAGTGTAAAGTCTTAACAAAAACAAAGTAATTCCGTCTGTGAAAAGCTGCGACAGCCTTCTGGACGTAATGTTGTTCTTTTTCAAAATTACGCTCCTCATTACATTTTTTTTTTTCACTCTCTCATTTATATTTTTTTCTCCTCCAACTCCGACTCTCCCTCTATTATTTCCTCTTTTCCTTCTTTCTGTTGTTTTACTATCCCTCCACAGGATGTGCTCCTTTCTTAACTCAACGCATTCAAAAACATTCGCTCAATAGCCATCATTGCAGAAGTTTGAAGACATTACAATAAGACTACCTTTCCCACAACAACATGCCCACCCATCTTTCAGTGTGTGGGCACTGCCCTTCCTACCTCCAAGGGTCAAGTCAAGATAACCGGTTTCCCTGAATCCTTTCATAAAGCCCATGGTAGGTGAGTTATAAAACTCCCAGGGCAGTATTTTAACCACTGATCCAACTGGGTCAACTAAATACGTATATTACTATACACTATATACTAACTATATACTATATACTAACTACGTATATTTCTATACACCTTAGGGAAGTTAACATGGACCTCACTGTGACCATATATGCAGGATTTTACAAATGAATCCCGTTAGCATGGTTGTGGCGTGCTCTAGCTCAAGTCCTTTCGAAGTCTACGGTGGTTAGAGCACTGGGATCTCCCTGCAATGTGGTCCAGCCCCACCCGTTTTCTCATCACTTTACAATCTTGTAATGATTATTTCGTGAGTCATGAAGGAGCCTGCTAGGGGACTTGAACTAGAGCACGCCACATCCATGTTTGTGTGGGATTCACTTGTAAAATCCTTCATTTGTGGTCACAGTGAGGCCCATGCTAACCTCCCGTTAGTGTATAAAATTACATCTCGTTGGATGAATTCTCTTGGAGCCAGCTGATCCAGTGGTTAGCACACTGGCATATGAGTTATAAAACTCGCCTGCCATGAGATGGAGTCACACCTGTGCTGTGATTAACGAGTGATGTCTCGCCAAACTGTAGAACTTCTTGTTTCTGTAACTTTAATCTCCTGTTGCTGATAGTTCCTAGGACTTGTGAGAGATGTTTGATAACATTCCTTTGAATTGATATGGATCACTTCCTATGGCCGATAAGAATTTTCTGATGGGCATTCAAAATTGCTTTTATTTATTTTAGGTAAATCTTATATATGTGCGAGACAGGAGGTACATAGAGCAGTATAACTGAGAAGTATCTCTTGTTAAGTTCTTTCCAGGACTAACAGTATGTGACGTAGGAATTGTTTAGTACGTTGTTCAAAGGTATAGCAAGAGGCTTGTTTATTTCTCTGAGTTCATGATGATCACGCCTCTACAATTTCCTACAGAGGCTGAAGTGGAAGGATCCTCCATTAAGAGTCTAAATACAATGACGTGTCTATGGAAAAAAATCACTGGTGACATTACTGAGATGGCTACTGTAATAACGGCTTGTGTTAAACTATTATGGAATTCGTTATCTCTAATCCTGTAGTTCTTGAAAAAGGGGTTCCTTCAAGATAACCAAGAATGATAAGGATAATGATCACGCTAACCATTCGATACATATAATGTGCGTAGACGATGGGAAAACTTTGGAATCAATAATTTAATCATATAATAATAACACCTTTATTTACTACAAGTACATGTACAAGGTATACAGTCCTAGCTGACATCAGTGACATACTACTATATAGAAAACCCTTTGTTATGCTGAGCATTTCGGGCAAATTAGGTCAGTTTTGTCCCAGGTTGCGACCCACACCAGTCCACAAACACCCAGGTTCCCATTTTACTGATGGGGAACATAGACAACATGTGTAAAGAAACACACCCAATGTTTCTACCCTCGCCGGGAATCGAACCCAGCACTCGCCGTGTAAAGCGAGAGCATTAGCCACCAGGTCAAGGGGCCTGGTTAATCAAATTTAATGTACTCGAAGATTCGCTTACCCATTGAAAATACTAAGCCGTAATCACATCTCGGTTATCTGGAAACAACAAAGTTCAGTGAGTCTGTATGAAAAACTGCATCCTCGTATAATTTCAACTCGTAATTAATGACGAAGAGTAAGTCAATATTTTGTCAATTGCTGATACCTCACTGACTCTCCATGTACATAGACAGATCACGTCGCTCGTGGCACCAGTCATTCGAGCCACAAGTACTTTTCCAACGTTAATGAAGCAGATTTCACTTCTTCCGATAAAATAAAATGTATTCCTTGATATTACCGTTATATTGCAGTTCTTGTTCATATTTCACGTGTTCTGTTTCTCGTCGTTTGCTCTTGTTAAGGAAAAATCAAGTACCGTAAGTTGACAATGAATGCTTATTAAAACCATTTTCGACCTTTCAAATAGAGTATGTGGAGAAAGAGTAGATAATGTATGCTTCGTCTAACCTTCCTCCGATTGTTAGAATCTTAAGGTCTGTCTAGGAGAGCCAAATGTGGCGCCATCTATTTAAGAAATTCTCTATATTTATATTTATCGTCTCTTGTCGTCTTTAGTCTTTATTTATAGGGTTTTCACTTCTGACCTTCTTTCCCTATTTCACCTACTTCCGCCTTGCAGTCCACGTAAGCATTAGTGCTATTTTGGTGTTGGGATTTTCTTGTGTTTTCAAGGCTCCAAGTAAACTTCCTTACAGTGTTAATATTGTCTTACGCATTGGCCGTCAACTCTCATTTAACATTTTTTTCTCTCACTCTTTTCAAAGCTTGGTCCCCCGTGGAGCGAGAGTCGGCTTAGACTATCATTGTTAGGACTGCAGTGGTCTTGGCCAGTCTCTGCAGAGCTACTGAAGCTTCACAGTGGCATCTTTCAATTTCTGCTTTATCAATGGTCTGTCGGTGAACTGTCTGACACGGCAGGTCCTGACCAGTCTTGCTGTCTCCACCTCCTAGTCAGCGTTCACTAACTCATCAAATGTCCAGCCTGTGATATTCGGGCACTCTTGACACTCCAGCCACATTTTAGGCATTTAAACATCTTGTGGAGATCCTCAGCAGTTATCCATGACAGATGTGCCAAGAGACATCTGTTCTGGTTGAGGATTAATTTTATTTTCAGTTTTTATTATTTTTTTTTCATTGTAAGTTTATTTATTCCAGGTGCATTTTTCACAGAGAAACTCAAAAATTTTCCCTTTTCCCTTTGGGCACAAAAAAATTTTTTTTTTTTCTTTACTTTTATTTTGACGAATTATGTAAATGTACGGCATTTATTTTTCATTGTGTGAATAAGGTCCATTTTGGTTTTTTGGGCAATTTTGGAGTCTGAATAAATATAATGAATTTCAAAAACTATCTTTTTTTTCTCGTCAAAAATCTCTTCGTTTTATTTAAAATTACATTTTTACATTCGTTTTCAATGTTTTTTTGTCAAAACATTGTTGATCTGACAATAAAGAAAAAAATAAATTTCATCCCTGTCTTTTTTTCATAAAAATTTTAAAAAACACCAATAACATCAATTGGTTCGTTTTTACAAACACTGGTAACAATGTTTATTATTTGTTTTGGTTAAAGTGAAATGTTGATGAACAGGCGAAACCCCATTCCTCCTACTAGAATTCAAGCAGAATTTAAATTTCCCTTTTTTTTTTTTTTTTTTTTTTTTTTTTTTTTTTTTTTTTGATGAGTAAGTTTACAGAAATAACGTTGTCCTTCTGCTTCACAGATTTCATCCTAGGGAAGTAGAAAATACTTAAGTTAAACGATCCATACAAGATCCAGCAGTGACAGGGGCCAAAAACAATTAAGGAGCCGAGACATGTCTATCATCCTACAGTCGCTAAAAAGAAACTTATATAGGTGCACTCCAAAGAAGTGGCAGCAAAGCCACTCATCCACAACTCTATTACCAAACCAGTGCTTTCCTATATCCTTCCAGAATCTGAATTTTTCCAACTTCAAAC
>NC_069407.1:69945843-70008343 GCF_026875155.1 Cherax quadricarinatus
GTGGCACGGTGTATTGTTGGTGTCAAGGTGTACATTTAGTGTTTATTTATACTCTATTGTGGCAAGATGTACATTTAGTAGCGCTCTTAGTGCTATGGTGTACCCATTGTGAGGCAGTGATGCTAGTAAGAGCATATGTGCTTTTTTGTAGTCCAGATGTCCTCTTAACATAATCAAGTGTACTCTAATGACTAGTGATTTATTGATAATTATTCAAGGTGGACTAGTGGTTCCTCTGTACTGTTGGTAAGACCAGGAATACAAGTATTTTAGAAAGTGCAGGAACACTCCTGGTAATTTGAGGTATGCTGGAGATTCCAGACATTTCTCTCAGTGAAGTCAAACGTACTCTTAGTGAGTCCTTATGTTCTCAAGTTAGTTAAAAGAGTACAGTCTAGTCCAGGTGTGTTCACTGTGATTCCTGGAATGTTGTAAAGTCCAGAGGGTACTCCTGGCGAATCTAGGTGAACATATTATAGTTCCAGGTATACTATAGAATCTATTTGGTATTTTAATGAGTACAGGTGTTCTGTAGTAATATCTGGAGTTCTTTAGTGAATCCATGACCATTTAATTAAGTAGCACGGTTGTACTCTATTAATTCTAGGTGTTCTCTCGGTGAGCCCATATGTAATCTAGTTTGTGCATGTGTACTCTAGTTTTGTCAAGATGACCTAAAGTGACTCCCAGTGAATTCTAATGAGTACAGCTATAAGCTAACTACTACAGATATACTCATGGCAATTCCATGAAAACATCCATACTATATACGAGTATATTCAGATATATTATTACCACGTCAAGGTGTACTTTAGTTAGGCACAAGTGTAATCAAAAGTGGCAATGTAATAGAGAGCCGAGTTGGTAATTGGTATTCTAGCAAATGCTGGTGAACATCTTAGTTGGATTAGTCACAGTCTTAGTGAATCCAGGCGTATACTAATGGGTTCAGGACACACGAAATCGTAATAATACGATTGCAAACGAATCACAGAGTACGTGGGACTAGAACCTATTGCTAGCGAGTCATAAAGCTCGCAAGCCAGTATGATCCAGTGGATGACGCACGCTTGCCCTGAGTTCGAACCCCAACCCTTCTGTGGTGAATTAAATTCAGGAGCGCTCTAGTGAGTCTCAGTGAGTATAGTAAATCCGAGTGTATTTTAATGAGTAAATGTACTCACAATGAGTCATTTGCAGTCAAAGGGAGGCCAGTTACAATTCATTTTCCTCAGGTGTACTGAAGTAATTTCTAGCACACACTGTTAAGTTCAGGAGCACTTTAGTGGCTCCAGGTGTAATTTAGTGAGTCCAGGTGTACTCTATTTGGATTAGTTGTACTCTAGTGTACTCTTGGTGAGCCCAAGTGGACTTCATAGAGCTGGGAAGCAGCAGTTTTGAGGCCGATATTGTTGAACTTGTATCGTTGTTGCATGTGTGTGCGGTGCTTCCCACGCGGTTTACTGTGACTTTTAGTGTTGGTTTTATTGTTGTTGGCCCCTGGGAGTTAATAGTTCTCACCCAGTTGTACACACCTCGTTGTATTGGCAAGGGTCGAAACTCAGTTCCTGGTCCCACCTCCCCACTTTGATAGTACTTACTAGTTTCTGGCCTCATGGCCACATTATTTTTGTTATTGAAACTGCCGGTACAGGTTATATCCGGAGTCTCGGACGGTTTATCCTACGTCTGTATTATATTAGAACAAGAGAAACATGTCGAAATGAGCGTCTAAATCGCTGTCATCAAAGATCTCTTGCTCTCGCCTTTCTCAGTCGCTTTTTAAATATTCATTTCATTCCTGTGAATGTTTTTTCTGTGGTTATTATGCCTCTCTTCATCTGTGTGTGTACTCACCTAGTTGTACTAACCTAGTTGTCGTTGCAGGGGTCGAGTCACAGCTCCTGGCCCCGCCTCTTCGCTGGTCGCTACTAGGTCACTGTTTTTCGTGTGTGTATGCGTGTGTGTGTGCACTCACCTAGTTGTACTCACCTAGTTGAGGTTGCGGGGGTCGAGTCCGAGCTCCTGGCCCCGCCTCTTCACTGATCGCTACTAGGTCACTCTCCCTGAGCCGTGAGCTTTATCATACCTCTGCTTAAAGCTATGTATGGATCCTGCCTCCACTACATTGCTTCCCAAACTATTCCACTTACTGACTACTCTGTGGCTGAAGAAATACTTCCTAACATCCCTGTGATTCATCTCTGTCTTCAACTTCCAACTGTGTCCCCTTGTTACTGTGTCCAATCTCTGGAACATCCTGTCTTTGTCCTCCTTGTCAATTCCTCTCAGTATTTTGTATGTCGTTATCATGCTCCCCCTATCTCTCCTGTCCTCCACGTGTCGTCAGGTTGATTTCCCTTAACCTCTCCTCGTAGGACATACCTCTTAGCTCTGGGACTAGTCTTGTTGCAAACCTTTGCACTTTCTCTAGTTTCTTACGTGCTTGGCTAGGTGTGTGTTCCAAACTGGTGCCGCATACTGTGTTGTGTGTGTTGTGTGTGTGTGTTGTGTGTGTGTTGTGTGTGTGTGTGTGTGTGTGTGTGGTGTGTGTGGTGTGTG
This sequence comes from Cherax quadricarinatus, assembly GCF_026875155.1. Lineage (NCBI taxonomy): Eukaryota > Metazoa > Arthropoda > Malacostraca > Decapoda > Parastacidae > Cherax > Cherax quadricarinatus. The sequence continues at coordinate 69,948,406 of NC_069407.1, forward strand.
TGTGTGTGTGTAATCACCTAATTGTGGTTGCCGGGGTTGATACTCAGTTCCTGGCCCCGCCTCTTCGCTGATCGCTACTAGGATCTCTCTCTCTCTCTGAGCTCCTGAGTTTTGTCATACCTCGTCTTAAAGGTATGTATGGTTCCTACCTCCACTACATCACGTGCTAGACTATTCCACTTCCTGACTACTCTATGACTGAAGAAGTATTTTTTAACATCCCTGGGATTCGTCTGAGTCTTCAGTTTCCAATTGTGACCCCTTGTTTCTGTGTTCCCTCTCTGGAACATCCTGTCTCTGTCCACCTTATCTATTTCACGCAGTATTTTGTATGTCGTTGTTATGGCTTCCCTGAACCTCCTGTCCTCCAGTGTCAACAGGCCGATTTTCCTCAACCTTTCTTCGTAGGACATTTCCCTGAGCTCCGGAACTAACCTTGTTGCAAACCTTTGCACTTTCACTAATTTCTTGACGTGCTTGACCAGGTCAGCACCAAACTGGCGCTGCATACTGCAGTATGGTCCTGACGTACACAGTGTACAGTCTTGAATGATTCCTTAAGAAGGTATCGAAACGCTATTCTCAGGTTTGCCAAGCGCCCGTATACTGCACGAGTTATCTGGTTGATGTGTGCTTCCGGAGACGTGCTCGGTTTATGCTCACCCCAAGATCTTTCTCCTTGAATGAGGTTCGCAGTCTTAGTCCACCTAGCCTATACTCTGTCTGTGGTCTTCTTTGCCCTTCCCAATGTGTTTAGAATGTCCAGGTCTCTTTGTAGTCCTCCCTGATCCTCATCTGATTTAATTCTCCTCATTAACTTCACATCATCTGCGAGCAGATACACTTCTGAGTCTATCCCGTCCATCATGTCATTCACATATACCAAAAATGGCCCTGGACCTGGGACTGACCCCTGTGGGATCCCGCTAGTCACAGGCGATACCTCACTGTGATACCTCATCAAGTGCCATGACTTGCTGTTGCCTCCCTGTCAGGCATTCTCTGATCCATTGCAATGTCCTTCCTGTTGTACGCACCTAATCCTCCAGCTTCTGCACTAATCTCTTGTGAGGAACTGTGTCGAAGGCCTTCTTGCAGTCCACGAAAATGCAATCAACCCACAACTCTCTCTCGTGTCTTACTTTTGTTACTTTGTCATAAAACTCCAGAAGGTTTGTGACACAGGATTTGCCTTCCATGAATCCGTGCTGGTTGCCGTTAACCATGTTGTCCTGTGACAGGAGCCCCACCACTCTCCTCCTGACAATCTTCTCCATAACTTTGCATACTATACACGTCAGTGACACTCGTCTGTAGTTTCGTGCCTCGTTTCTGTCTCCTTTCTTAAAAATGGGGACTACATTTGCCGTCTTCCATACCTCAAGTTATTGCCCAGTTTCAAGGGATGTGTTGAAGATTGTGGCTAGTGGCACACACAGCATCTCTGCTCCCTCTCTAAGGGAGAGACGTTTTCCGGTCCCATCGCCTTTGAGGTATCAAGGTCACTTAGCAGCTTCTTCACCTCCTCCTTAGTTGTGTGTATGTTATCCATCACTTGTTGGTATATTCCCTATTGGTATTCCCCTTTGTGCTGGTATTCCCCTCTCGTGTTGATCTCCTCAAGTATCTCTTGATCGTATCTTGTGAGTTCCCCACCTTCTTTCCTCAGCCTGATCAACTGGTCTTTGACTGTTGTCTTCCTCCTAATGAGGCTATACAAGAGTCTCGGGTCAGACTTGACTTTCGATGTTATGTTGTTTTCATACTGTCTCTGGGTCTCCCTCATTATCTTTGCATACTCGTTTCAGGCTCTTCGACTAATCTCCTTATTTTCCTGGGTTCTTTGCCATCTGTAATTTTTCAATTCTGTAGTGCACTTAGTTTTTGCCTCCCTACACTTTCGGGTAAACCAAGGGCTCTTTCTGGTCTTTCCATTATTTCTTTTTCCCTTGGGAACAAACCATTCCTCTGCCTCCTTGCATTTTGATGTTACATAGTCCATCATTTCCTATACAGACTTTCCTACCAGTTCTCTGGCCCACTGAACCTCCTGCTGTAAGTTCATCATACCTATGTCGTCCCCTCCTTTCATAGTTTGGCTTTTTCCATTCAACTCCTGGTACCTGGAGTTTACCTGGAGAGAGTTCCGGGGGTCAACCCCCGCGGCCCGGTCTATTATGTATTCAAAGCACAGAACCACTTGATCACTAGCTCCAAGGGGGCTTTCATATGTGAGGATCCTCAATGTCTGAACTGCTCAGGGTAAACACGAGGTCCAGTCTTGCTGGTTCATCTTCCCCTCTGTTTCTAGTAGTGTCCTTAACATGTTGATGCACGAGGTTTTCCAGTACCACATCCATCATCTTGGCTCTCCATGTTTCGGGACCCCCGTGTGGCTCCAGGTTTTCCCAGTCAATCTCCCTGTGGTTGAAATCGCCCATAACCAGTAACTTTGCTCTGCTCGAGTGAGCTCTTCTTGCCACCTCTGTCAGTGTGTCCACCATTTCTCTGTTACTCTCTTTATGTTCCTCTCCTGCAGTTCTGTGGTGAATTATACATCACTCCAATGACTACCTTATGTTCCCCAGACTGACGTATACCTACTATGTAATCCCTATCTTCAATCTCGTCCATGCCTTCCATTTCCTCAAATCTCCATTGGGTTTTTTTACGAGCAGTGCAACCCCTCCTCCCCCTCTGCTCCTTCTATCTTTCCTCAGTATCTGATATCTTGGTGGGAAGATTGCTTCTCTTATTGTCTAAGTGAATTTCGTTTCTGTGACCGCTATGATGTCTGGGGACTTCTCATTGATTCTTTCATGCCACTCCTCATATTTATTCGTTATTCCATCTGCGTTCGTGTACCACACCTTCAACTTCTTTTCTAAAACTGAGGGCCTGGGAGAATGTTGGGGTTGGGGAAGCGGGAGCCATGGCAGGGGCTTATGGGGTTTTGCGGTGGGGTTGGGGGTGGGGCTGGAGGGGGCAGAGTTCCCGTAGGGGTGGCTGTAGGGGTGGGGTTTGTGGTGTGTTGGGTGAGGACGGAGGGATCAGTGTGTAAGTGGTGTGTGTGTGTGTGTGTGGTGTGTGTTGTGTTGTGTGTGTGTGTGTGTGTGTGTGCGTGTGTGTGTGTGTGTGTGTGTGTGTGTGTGTGTGTGTGTGTGTGTGTGTGTGTGTGTGTGTGTGTGTGTGTGTGTGTGTGTGTGTACTCACTTATTTGTGATTGCAGGGGTTGATTCACAGCTCTTGGCACCGCCTCTTCACTAGTCACTACTAAGTCGACTTTCTCTCCCAGCTGTAAGAGCCATATCGTACCTCATCTTAAAGTTATATATGGATCCTGCCTCCACTACTGCGTTTTCCAGATTGTTCCACTTACTAACAGCTCCAAGGCTGAGGAAATACTTTCTAACATTCTTATGATTCATCTGAGTTGTTAACTTCCAGTTGTGTTCTCTTGTTCATGTATCCCATCACTGAAACATTCTGGCCATGTCCACTTTGTCAATTTTTCTCAGTATTTTGTACGTCGATATTATGTCCTCCCTATCCCTCCTGTCCTCCAGTGTCGTCAGGTTGAGTTTCCTTAACCTATTATCGTAGGACATACATTTTAGCTCTGGGACTAGTCATGTTGCAAACTTTTTCACTTTCTCCAATTTCTTGGTGTATGTGTGTGTTTTCTCAGTTCTATGCACTATCACTTATGTGTTTGCAGGGATTTAGTTTCAACTCCTGGCTTCTCCTCTTAGCTGGTAAATACAAGGTTCAATCTCTTTTGAAGCTATGTATTAATCCTGCCTTAACCACTTTATTTTCCAAGTCGTTCCTCTTCCTGACTACTCTAATGCTGGAAAAACATGTCCCAACGTCCCTATGTCTCATCTGTGTTCTCAACATGCAATTGTGCCCTCATATTCCTGTTTCTCATATATGTGAGTCCATTTTCACCCTATAATTTCTTCTCATTATTTTGTACAATGTTATCATATAACCCCTAGTCCTTCTGTTCTTCAGTGCCATAAGACCGAGTTCCCTTAACCTTTCAAGGACTAGTCTACATTTTCACCAATTCTCGAGTTACTTGATCAGGTCTGGGTTCCATATGGGGGCTGCATACTCAAGTATGTGTTTGAAGAATGTAGGTTGTATGCAGTGTCGTGAATGACTTCTTACTTTGATGTCTAAAAGCCAGTCTTACAGTTGATTTGCTGCAGTAGTTATTTGGTTGATGTGCGCCTCAGGTAACATGCTTGGGACAGTACTCACCTCAAGATCCTTTTCCTTGAAGGGAGTTTGCAGTATTTACCGCCCGAGCCTATACTCCGTCCGTGGCCTTCGTTGCACTTCTTCAAATTTCATAACTGACAAGATTTGTCATCTCGAAAACTCTGCTGGTTGTCATCTATTAACCCAGTTCTTTTTAGGTCACTCACTTACGTACTGTATATGTCAGTGATCTGTTTGTCTTCTTAAAAAAATAGTATTATATTTGCTGCTTCAGATACCTTCAGCAGTAGCCCTATGCCAATGGACTTAATGAGAAGTGTTGCTGTTGCGCACACAGTACCTCTTTCTCAGGACCCACGGATAGATATTATCTGGTCCCACTTCCTTTGAGTTACCTAGTTCACACAGTAGCTTCTTCACCTCTTCGCAAGTTGTATGTAATGTGTCTGACTCTCCCTGGAGCACGCTTCTTCGATTCGATGGTAGCCTGTCTTTTCTGAGAATACTTCCCTAAATTTCTTACAGCGCAGACTTTGTATTGGATTTGGCTTTCGATGATAAAAAGTATAAGAAAAGCCAAAAATTATTATGCAGTTAAAGAAGCAAGGAAATAGATGATTAACTCAAAAGTTTCCTTTCAGGTATATAGGAGTGAGTTTAGTGACAAGATAGACCCACTTAAAAGTTCTTTAGGTCAGCTCTATGACAGACAAAAAAAAAATTTACGTAATCTTCAATACATATTTCCTCCCAGTTTTTACACAGGAGGATACTAAAGAAATTCCAGAAATAAAAAAAAATATATAAATCAGGACGAAAGTAAGTTATGCACTAACAAAGTCACTAATAACATGGTTGTCAAAATAGTTGATATATTCGAGCCAAACAGATCCCCTGACCCTGATGAATTGTTCTCAAAGGTTATAAAGGAATGTGAGGAAGAACTTCGCAAACCAATGCCCAGGAGTCAACTCCAGGTTGAGAAACTGATTACCTGAAATTCCTCGTCTTCCATCTTTCTCTACATTGCAATGAAGCAGCACTGGCTGGCGAAGCATTTTCAGAATAAAGACACCCAAATGTTGCGCAAGTGTCTTACTTATAAACATGACAGATTTCTAAATCATTAATCACATCCCGTCAGACACAGCAACATCTTTGGATTTTGATGTAGGGTTCAAAAATTGTCTAACCTATAGACATAACCTGCTTCCACTAGTGGTTTTGTATACGGAAGGCTCAGCCTACCACCGCTCCACCTCATCTGTCATCAGTATATAAGCCCAGTCTCAGCGAATATGCCGCACTTTTACGAAGATTCATGGAGTGAATACATCGACTCCAGACTGAGGGACTGATTGCTTTAAACTCCTCCTAGTTTTCCATCTTCCTCTGCATTGCACTGAAGAAGCCACTGGCTGGCAAAACGTTTCCAGATTAAAGATACCCAAATGTTGCACAATGTCTCACATATGAACTTGTTGGTTTTCTAAATCATTTATTCACATTTCTTTCCTAATTTTACGCCTATCTAGAGAATGCAGATTCAATGCCCTCAGTCTGTCCTCGTGCGATAGATTTCTGATACATGGGATCAACTTTGTCATCCTCCTTTGTTCGTTTTCCAACTCACTTATTACGTCCTGTAATACTGAGACCAGAACTGTGCAACATTATCTAAATGAGGCCTAACCACTGATATACAGATTGGAAGAACAACTTGATGACTCTTATTATTTACACTTCCTAATGTAAAGCCAAGAATTTATTCACTATATTGAGAACACTTGGTTTTAGATTATTGCTAGATATAAATCCTCAAGATTTACATGATTTAGTTTATAAGCGTCATTGTTATTTTCTTTCCCGGAGCTTTGGACTTGGCTATATTAAACTGCATCTGCCACCTCTCTGATCTTTGTATCAGTCTATTCAGCTCTTCCTTTAGCGCTCTAATGTCAGACGGACTATTTTGGTGTCATCGGCAAACTTACTTATGTCGCTATTTATTCCGTCATCTGTGTCGTTTATTTCGTGTACTCACATATTTGTGCAGGGCTTGGGTCGAAGCTCCTGGCCCTACTTCTTTGCTGGTCGATATTAGATCCACTTTCTCCCTGTTCGAAGAGCCTTGTCGAACCTTTCCTTAAAGCTATGTATGGATCCTGCCTCCACTGTATCACTCCCCCGATTGTTTCATTTTGTGTACTCACCTATCTGTGGCTGCAGGGGTCGATACATATCTCCGGGAATTGCCTCTTCACTGATCGCTCCTAGGTCATCTCTCTCCCTGCTCCATAACTGTATCATACCTCGTCTTAAAACTATGAATGGTTCCTGCCTCCACTACATCGCTTGCCAGACTGTTCCACATCCTGACAACTCTATGACTAAAGAAATACTTCCTAATATCTCCGACTCATCTGAGTCTCCATCTTCCAATTATGACCCCTTGTTTCTGTGTCCCATCTCTGCAACATCCTGTCTCTTGTCCACCTTGTCAATTCCTCGCAGTATCTGGTATGTCGTTATCATGTCACCCCTGACCCTCCTGTCTTCCAATGTCATCAGGCCAATTTTCCTTAACCTTTCTTCATCGGACATTCCCCTTAGCTCTGGAACTAGCATTGTTGCAAACCTTTCCATTTTCTCTAATTTCTTGACGTGCTTGACCAGGTGTGGGTACAAAGGTGTGCTGCATACTCAAGTATGGGTCTGACGAACACAGTGTATAAAGTCTTGAACGATTCCTTACTGAGGTACTGGAACGCTATTCTCAGGTTTGCCTGGAGGCCATTTGCCGCAGCAGTTATTTGGTTAATGTGTGCTTCTGTCTATGTACTCGGTATTATACTCACCCTTAGATCTTTCTACTTGAGTGAGGTTTGCAGTCTTTGGCCTCCTAGCCTATGCTCTGTCTGCGGTCATCTTTGCCCTTCTTCGATCTTCATGACTTTGCATTTGGCGGGGTTAAATTCTAGGAATCAGTTGCTGGACCATGCGTCCAGCCTGTCCAGATCTCTTTGTAGACCTGTCTGGTCCGCATCTGATTTAGTTCTCCTCATTAACTTCACATCATCTGCAAACAGGGACACCTCTGAGTCTATCCCTTCCGTCATGTCATTCACATATACCAAGAATAGCACTGGTCCCAGGACTGACCCCTGTGGGACCCCGCTCATCAGAGGCACCCACTGTGATACCTCTTCACGGACCATGACTCGCTGTTGCCTCCCTGTTAGGTATTCTCTGATCCATTGCAGTGCCCTTCCTGTTATATGTGCCTGATCCTCTAGCTTCTGTACTAATCTACTGTGAGTAGCTGTGTCGAAAGCCTTCTTGCAGTCCAAGAAAATGCAATCAACCCACCCCTCCCTCTCATTTCTTATTCCAGTTACCTTGTCATAAAACTCTAGTAGGTTTGTGACACAGGATTTGCCTTTCATGAATCCGTGCTGACTGTCCTTTATAACTTTGTTCTGCTCAAGGTGCTCCACCACTCTCCTCCTGATAATCTTCTCCCTGACTTTGCATACTATACGTGTCAGTGACACTGGTCCTTAGTTTAGTGCTTCATTTCTATCTCCCTTCTTAAAGACGGGGATTACATTTGCCATCTGCCATACCTCAGATAGTTGCCCAGTTTAAAGGGATGTGTTGAAGATTGTGGTTACTGGCACACATAGTGTCTCTGCTTCCTCTCTTAGGACCCAGGGAGAGATGCTCTCCGGTCCCACTGCCTTTGAGGTATCAAGGTCACTTAGGAGCTTCTTTCCTTCCTCCTCAGTTGTGTGTATTTCATTCAACATTTGTTGGTATATCCTTTGTTGGTGTACCCCACTGTTTTCTCTTCCCCGTGACCCTTCAGCCTCCACTGTAAATACTTCCTGAAATCTCATGTTGAGCTCCTCACATACTTCTTTGTCATTTCTTGTGAGCTCCTCACATTCTTTCCTCATCCTAATTACATGGTGCTTGACTGTTATCTTCCTCCTGATGTGGCTATAAAGCAGTTTCGATGCTATGTCGTTTTCGCACTGCTGCTGGGCCTCCCTCCTTATCTGTGCATACTCGCTTTTGGCTCGTCTACTAATCTCTTTATTTTCCTGAGTCCTCTGTCTTTTGTACTTTTTCCATTCTCTAGCGTACTTAGTTGTTGCCTCCCTACACCTTCGGGTAAACCAAGGGCCCGTTCTGTCCTTCCCATTATTTTTGTTACCCTTGGGAAAAAATCTTTCCTCTGCCTCCTTGCGTTTTGTTGCTACATAGTCCATCATGTCGTTTACTGACTTTCCTACCAACTCTCTTTCCCAGTGAACCTCCTGCAGGAAGGTTCTCATAACTGTGTGTATGTCAGCATAGTTGCTGATCCCTGTGTTGTATAGCATATCAGTATCATCCATGTGCTTTAGATAGAAGATCCCTAGGCCTGTGACTGTTTGTGTGACATCACGGGATGCGCATGTGAACGTTCGTACCTCTGCCTCCCTCTCAGTCGGCGTTAGACATCCAGGCTAGAACACGGCAAGGCTGGGCTCCATCTCCCATCATCACAGTCTGACAATATATCGTTACCATCAAACAAGTGTGTCTACCTTCAACTCTCGATATCTCCATTTAAGAACCCCTACGATAAATGGTGGCAACGGAGGGCCTGTAATCCTGAGGTTTTCAGCGATTTCTGGAGATAAATTTTGACTGAACCGGCTGCCATCTTGTGAGTAGACCTGCCGAGCAGGGTATGCTCGACCTACCCCAGCCAGCTACCTCAGCCAGTTCCTCCCGCCCAAGCTCCTACCGGCTTCTACACCATTCACTGGTCAGTCTCTTTGTATTAGTGTTTATCTGCTTATTTGCATCACTCCCGAGGGGTTGACCAGAATTTGCAAAATAAGCAAGCTTCCAGTCTGTGGTGGGGGAGTCAGAACAACCGAGTCCAGTCTAGCCTAGCCTACTCCATCCAGTTCTTTTGCCTGCCAAGCCAGCTTCCACCCCTGCTGTGCTCATCGTGAGAAGTTATCAAGCCATTCTGTGTGAAGGGTTAAGATAAGCCAGCTAACAACTAACCCAGGTGTCTTACCCCAGTACTCAAGCAAGCCACGTGAGTAGTCTTCATCGCTTGTGATTCAAGCTCCAAGCCATTCTGAGTGCTCTTTTTCATCCCTGTGGTGTTGTGGTATTTCTTGGGTGTATTTTAAGCCAGCTGGCTTAGAATTATCTTCGCAGCAGTGTGGGTGTCCTCAGTGAGGCTTACGCCGTTCAACCCATAGGCCCACGACCACGTGTGTCTCACCACCCCCGGTCTTAGCCCTGTTATGCCCACAAACCCACCCACCCACTCACCACGCGGCCTCAGACGCCTCACTCAGCCATTAACCCACTCACCCTACCTATACCAGTGTTTTGGCGCACTACTAAGGGTTATAGCACCATATTTTAAGGACCACATAGGGGGTCAAGAGCTAGAGTGTGTTTTGCGCCACCGTTAAAAGCCTCCTGTGTGAAGTCTATCGTCGATGTAAGCTCAATTCTACGATCACATGTGCAGAGGACAGCAGCAAGACGACATAAACAATCCTCCAACCTTCCACCATCTACCTCATTCTACACCAAGTCGTTACAGCGATAATATTGTTCATAGAGACATTTGCGAGTGTTGAGACATTTCTTTTTGTGTTTCCAGTGATTTTTCTCTTAGTGACATTCAGTGACTCTTGATCAGACTCAGTGTTTATTATACTGATTGCAATAATTTGATAATCTCCTTAATTCAGTGTTAATTTTCGTGCATTATCTTATGTCTGTTGTGTTGTGTGTCTTTTTTATACACTTGAAGTAAGTACTTAGTGTTTTTCCTTTGTTGTGTGTGCAACATAAGAGCAGTATTGAACTTGTGTTTACACTTCAGAATCACCTTGTGTTCTCAGTATTCCAGTGAAGCATTTCAGTAATTTATTTAGTTGTGTCCTGCATCACAACTCAGTGTTGTCTCAGTTATATATAATTTTTTTCATCCCAGTATTTGTGTATTCTTTTTTTTGTTCTCTGTGTGTTGAACATTTTTTTTTGTGTTCATATTCTTTCATTTAGCCAGTGTCTAATTTGTCTTATTTCCACAGACAATAGTGCCATTGTTTTGTGCAAGCAAGATAATTATTATCTTATCAAAGTTTTCACACATCAAGTTTCATTGCAAGAAAATTCTAGTATTGTTGTTTATGTTGATGTGTTGTGTTCTGCATCACTGTAAGTGTTCAAACTTTTTGTTCTCTGTTTTAGCACCTATTATTTTTTCATGTTTCATTGAACAAATTCACTCTTAGTGCAATTTTTAAGTTCTTCTTTTAGAGTAAATTGTTCTTTTGCTTGTTAAGTGTTGTTTAAGTTGCAGTTAAGAGTTAAAGTGTTCATTCCTTGATATATTTCTTTTCTTGTGTGTGTAATATTTTTTTATTATTGCACATTGACTCATTTTGCAATAATTCTTGTGCAAACAATGTGTTTCCATTAAAAAATTTTCTTGCAGAAATTTTATGCAGTGTTGTGCAGTACTTTTTGATTAGCAATTGTTATTTGCAATATTGCTACAGTTTATTTCAGTGCAGTTTCTTATGCTCTGTTCTGTGCATAATATTTTATTCTTTCTGTTCCATTTTATTTTATTTCAGTGAATTGTGTCCCAGTTTGCTTTATTTTTGCACAAGCTTTATTGAGTCCATTTTATCATTTTATAGTGTATTTCCCTGTTGCATTGAGAGTAAAGACAACTCACTGTGCCATTAATTCAACTTAAAGTAAAGTTGAGCAAATCAGATTTGAGTAAAGTACAAGTTCTCTTGATTTTCAAAGTTTTGTTTGCTAAGTTGAATATTTTTCTTGTGTGAGTTCTTTACTTACTGTGTGACCTGTCAATTTTTAATTACTTATGCAGAATCGTTAAGGGTTTTTTTTCCATTTAAGTTCACTGTGTTGTGTGTTCCTCAGTTACATTTTCTTTTGTTTCTCTAAATTCTTGTTTTACATTTTGCAAACATGTCTCAAGTTTTCTCAAGCAATGCCTCAGCACATGCTGCTAGTACAACCATTAATGCGCAAGCCCAAAATTCGAGTAACTCCTTATCAAACGATAGACATACTCAGACTTCTAGCCTGCGTAATTTTAGTCGTGATCCGTATGATGCTATGCCATTGTTCAATGGTAACCCAGAGAACCTTAAAGGTTGGTTTACAGCTGTTCGAGCCAGAGCTAATGCTTCAGTTGATGGTCTTCCATCTGAGAGTTGTTTAATCAGTATCGGAAAGGAGAGTCTAGCCCGTTCTCCAGCAGCCTCACATGTATTCAACTTAATTCATATGAAGAATTTCCAAGATCTAACCAGGTGGCAAGATTATGAACAGTTAATTCGCAACTATCTCAAACCGGTGCAAGAAACCAATCCGTTTGTCGTTCTCAAAGAATTAGTTTGCACAGCTCCGAGACCAGAAGAGTCATTAGATGAGTTTGCCCTTCGTCTTAATAACCTAATGTCCTCATTCGTTAAAGCAGGTCAAAATTCCAAGTACCTTAAGGATAGTGATAAACCAGCCCTTGATGGGTTTGCCAAATTAGCCGCATTCGGAGTTATCAAACAACTAATGCCACCAACATCTATGTATGTGTACAATTCAAGTCCGCTAGATGCTACTATGGGACCGCTCGCAGCTCTCATCCATGTACGAAATTTGTGTCCCGAGGGAACCTTCCCTTATCGTAAGTCTATGCCAACCACCTTGTCTACTCCTGTACCTCCTCTAGTTTGTGCTACTACCAAAACTCCCAAACTTAATCACTCGCGTCCATCATCCAAAGCTAGTGTTAAGAGCCATCATTCCCGTAGCACCCGTAGTATGTACAGTACCCACAGTCAAAGAACTTGCTACAATTGTGGTTACCGTGGCCATACTGCTATTAATTGTCATGATAGTCACCCTAAGAAGCGTCGTACTGATGATGAGTACCAGTCAGATCTTCCCTACTGTACTTTTCATAGAATTCATGGACATGACACATCTGAGTGCAATGCTCTCTACAACCTGCAGTACTCTAGATCTTTCCGTAGCCGTTCCAACCGCAGAGCCAGGAGAGGAAACAGACGTCGTGGTTCACAAACTAACCAGAACCAGGCTCGTTCTTCCAATTTGGGGGAATCCGAGCGCCCCAGTCTACTCGTCCAGTCGTGACAGTAGGTGATAACGAGTACACCATCCAAGTTCAAAATTCCTATGAAGCCTTAGCCAGCCTTGAGAATGACAACCTCGCTGTTGATGTTGCTTCACACGTCTCTGACGTAGAGGAATTTGGGGATGAAGTAGAAAATGCCTTCTCCGATGACAACCCACCTTTCTGTTTGCATATAACTGCTAACGAAACGATTGGTCCTTTAGTACAAGCTTCTGTCCATAATGCGCCCGTTCATGTGTTCATGGACTCTGGTGGACAAGTTAATATCATCAGGTCTAGCTTGTTTAAAGAGAAGCAGTTACGCCGAGTCCTCCTCGTTGAACGAACTACAGTAACCTCCCTTATTGGAGTAGCTGGTTCCCTTCTGCGAGTCCGAGGTCAGACTTCGCTCACCTTTACTATCCAAGGCAGAGACTTTACTGCTGCTTTTCTTGTTGTCGACCAGATTACTTTCCCTGGTTACCTTCTACTGGGATTTGCTTCCATGCGAGACTTACGCATTGTGCTTGACCCGTATCGATGGCATGCCCAAATTGACGACTTGATCGTTCCATTTTGGGGTTACCAGCTTGGATCAGAAATCTGCCATACTGCCGCAGAGTATGATGTATGAATTAAGTCCTTACAAGCCAATGCATTCTCCAGTAGCATGCCCAAGTGGTCAGGCACTGGTAACTTTGTCACTCCCATCTGTGTTCCACCTACACCTTCAGACTTGCAAGATAGTGTTCCGTTGCCTCAAGTGTCCTGCGACACTCAGACTGCCTTGAGTGCACAGCCTATCCCTGCAATGACTGCTAGTTCGAGTAGTAGTTTCTCCACAGGGGATGCCTTGTCAGAAAACGATTACTTGAAACTAGTAATGCCATCTCTTGTTGATGTCACATGCCGTCTGCAGAAAGACTTCTCTGTTGCGGCTAGTGCTCTCACTAGAGTGTCTGTTGTTGTTCCTAATGTTCCAGATGATGATAACGTCCTAGTTGACAGTGATTCCTGCAAGGTCAAGGGTTTATTTGTTGAACCTTCCTTACACGTTGTATGAGACAGTAAGATCCATTTATTCCTTGCTAACACTTCGGGTCACAGTGTTCATCTCAGAGCAAATACCAATCTCGTTGACCTAGTTCACTATCCTTATCCTGTTCAAGTACAGGACGACGTGCCACCTGACCAGTGGGTCGGTGCTATTTCAACAGTGGAGACCTCATCCACTCCACTGGATCAATCCATTCCACCAGTTGAGGAGAAAGACTTAGCTCCCACTGATTTCCCCGACGAAGTCCAGCGCTTGTTGACGCTGTTGAACAAACGTCGTAAAGCCATTGCCTTACCAGGTGAGAAGATGGGTATAACGAACTTATTGTCCCATCGTATTCCACTTGAACCTGGTACTAGACCTATCTATATACCTGCGTACAGAATGCCTCATTCCCAAGTTGCTGTTGCAGAAGAACTGATCAATCAGATGCTCAATGATGGAGTTATTGCACATAGCAATTCACCCTGGAATGTGCCCTTGATCCTAGTGCCTAAGAAGGACGGCACTTGGTGCCCGGTGATTGCCTTTAAGAAGTTAAATGCAAAAACCATTCCAGATCACTTCCCACTTCCTGTACTAGGTGACCTTTTACGCAATATCGGAGATAACAAAGTCTTCTCGACCCTGGACTTGTTACAAGGGTTTTGGCAAGTCCCTCTTCACGAGGACAGCCAAGAGTTAACTGCATTCTCTACTCCCACAGGTCATTACCACTTCCTACGAATGGCTTTTGGATTGTGAACCTCACCTATCACGTTCTCTAGACTCATGACCAACATCTTTAGAGGTCTTATAGGTAAAGCAGTTATGGTGTACTTAGACGACGTAATCGTCATGTCCGAAGATGTGAATACACATCTGAAAAGACTTTATATAGTACTTGGCAAGCTTGAAGAAGCCAATTTAAAGATCAAACTGTCCAAATGTCAATTTTTCAGATCAGAAATTAAGTTTCTGGGTCACGTAGTTATACCTAGAGGGGTTACGACTGATCAAAGTAAAGTAACGGCAGTACTAAATTTTCCAACTCCCAAAACTGCTGATGCTGTAAGATCCTTTGTGGGTCTAGCAGGTTTCTACAGATCTTTCATTGCAAATTTTTCTTCAATACCAGCTCTGCTAACTGAATTGCTTAAGAAAGAAGCTCCTTTCGTTTGGACCTTCCGTCAAGAAAGAGCATTCCAAACTCTAAAAGAAAAGCTAACATCTGCTGCAATTTTGAAATTCCCAGATTTTTCTAAGCCTTTCTATCTAACAACTGATGCTAGTTCAATTGGCATAGGTGCCGTACTAGCTCAGAAGATTGATGGCAAGTACAATGCAGTTGCATTTGCTAGCCGAGTCCTTACGAAGGCTGAACGTAATTACACAGTAACGGAGCAAGAAGCTTTAGCAATAGTATTGTCTTTAAAGCACTTCTGAGACATTATTTACCAGTACCCTGTTCATGTCTTGACAGACCATGCACCACTGATACCTTTATTCCAGAACAAACAGCCTACTGGAAGGTTAGCCAGATGGACCTTGACTATCCAAGAGTTCAATCCCACTTTTGAACATTTACCTGGCAAGTCGAATGTAGTCGCAGATGCTTTATCGCGACACGTTAGTGTAGTTACTGCAGATCCTCCATTTACTGTCGAGGATGTCAAAAATGCCCAAAGAACAGATCCCATGTGGTCTGGTGTGACTCGATTCCTGCTCCAGGAAGATCTTATATTTTAATGTGAAGCCACGAGCACCCATTAGTGACTTTGTAATGAGCCAGGAATTACTGTATCGAACAGCCGAGTTAGGTACTCCAAGTAGAAGAGTGTACCAGTTAGTAATTCCACAGTCACTAGTGAACGTAGCTCTACAGCTAGTTCATGATGCACCAGGTGTTGCACACCCTGGTATGGATCGTTCTGTGAAACAAGCCAGAATAAAATACTTTTGGCCACGTATGGCAACTGACATTTCCGAGTATGTTAAGAAATGTAGTGTCTGTATGCAACATAAAGGGAATGTCAATGGTCCTAGTCCAATCCAAGTGTACCCAACCACTAGCGAACCGTGGGAAAGAGTTGCCCTTGATTTATTAACCAATTTTAAATGTTCCCTCCAAGGCAACAAACATCCGTGTGTTATGGTAGACCATTTCACCAGATATTGTGAGTTAGTTCCTATTGCAGATAAGACTGCTGAGACAATAGCTAAAGCGTTTAAAGAGCGCATTATCTGCAGGCATACCACCCCTAAGTCCTTAGTAAGAGATAATGGAGGTGAATTCTGTAATGAGATTCTTGAAAATTTGTGTACTTTGTACAAGATCTCTAAATCCACCATTGTTCCTCATCATCCTGCCAGCAATTGATTAGCCGAACGAACCAATAAGAAAGTACTTGATGTCCTGAGATCCACTATCAACCCCAATAGTGAAACTTAGGATGAAGTCATACCAGATGTTCAATGTGCCATAAATTCTGCTTACAATGCTTCCATAGCTGATACTCCACATTATGCATTGTATGGTGTAGACAATCGTTTACCCTATGAGTTGTTATATTCCACTCCGAAACCTAATTACAACCCTGATGATTTCGTAGCAACTCGTACCAGCATGGCTAAAAGTGGTGTTTTTAGAAGAATCCGTGAAACACTTCATAAATCAACAGCAGAATTTACTAGAGTAACTAATAGTCGTGCTAAGCCATCAAAAGTCAAAGTAGGTTCGAGAGTAATGCTGACAAATTTCAACAAAACATCCGCAATGCCTAAGCTCGATCAAAAGTTTGTCGGACCTTATCGAGTTGTAGAACATATCTCTGGTAATAAGTATAAGGTTAGAGAAATTAGTACTGGTAAGTACAAAGAATCACATTTAGATCATATGAAATTAGTATGCGATGTTGATGATATTGCTACCCAGACTAAGGTGACAGATGCTGAAAATCCTCTTGACTCTGTACTCTCTACCTCAGATACTCAGTCAGATAATCAACCTGAATGTCGTTACTCCTTGCGTACTCGACAAGTAATGAGAAACCCACAAGTATCTTTTCTAGATACTCGTTTAGATCTCCCTCAGCCAAGGCATGTGTTAGCCATTGCAGAGGAATTCGATCCTCCCAGAGATGATAACCATTCTGCATATGTAAACCTCACCCTCGCAGAATTGGGTTTAAATGTACATAGTCTGTATAACTAGATGTCCGAGATGAAGTAAATTGTCAACTGTTTGTTATTAACTGATTAGTTTTTCAGATATTTTTTTTCGTATTCACGTTCCCTCCATAATCTGAGAATTTGACAGTAATAGTCTGAGTGCACCAGATGCCTTTGCTGTTAATTTCACCTTGTATATATATATTTATTCTTCCTCAGAATCCGTAGAGTGCATGAATACAGATCGATCGATCAATTCCATCCCATATTGTACAATGATTTGTTCTTATAGTTTGTAATGCATTACGTAAAATTCATTTTGTTAACATCCATTATGATACCATCCATTAGTTCTAAGTTATATAAGAATTTGTCATTGTATAGAGTCAGCCCAGAACCACCTGCCAGTTCAGCCTTAGATAGTAGTGTAAGTCGAGACGACATACGTAACATGACCGAGCTGTCAGCATAGTTGCTGATCCCTGTGTTGTATAGCATATCAGTATCATCCATGTGCTTTAGATAGGAGATCCCTAGGCCTGTGACTGTTTGTGTGACGTCACGGGATGTGCATGTGTACGTTCGTACCTCTGCCTCCCTCTCAGTCGGCGTTAGACATCCAGGCTAGAACACGGCAAGGCTGGGCTCCATCTCCCATCATCACAGTCTGACAATATATCGTTACCATCAACAAGTGTGTCTACCTTCAACCCTCGATATCTCCATTTAAGAACCCCTACGGTATGTAGTCTCCCCTTTTATAGTTTGGCTTTTCCCTTTCTACTCCTGTTACCCTCTCCACTTGTAGCTCTACGATGTATTCAAAGCTCTGAACCACCTGGTCACTAGCTCCAATGGGCCTTTCACATGTGATGTCCTCAATGTCTGAGCTACTCAGGGTGAACAAACGGTGCAGTGTTGCTTGTTCATCCTCCCCTCTCTCTCTGGTAGTGTCCATAACTTGTTGGTGCATGAGATTTTCCAGTACCACATCCATCATCTTGGCTCTCCATGTTTCGGGACTTCCATGTGGCTCCATGTTTTCACAATCAAGCTCCCTGTGGTTGAAGTTGCCCATAACCAGTAACTTCCATCTACTCGAGTGAGCTCTTCTTGCCACTTCAGCTAGTGTGTCCACCATTCCTCTCTTGACCTTCTGCAGTTCTGTCGTGGGTTATGCATCACTGCAATGACTACCTTATGTTCCCCTGACTGAACTGTACCTACTATGTAGTCCCTCTCTAAAATCTCGTCCATTCCTTCCATTTCTTGATAACCACACAGGTTTAAAATTAGCAGTGAAACCCCTCCTCCCCATCTGTTCCTACTATCCTTCCTCAGGATTGATATCCGGATGGGAAGATTGCATCTGTTATTGTCCCAGGAAGTTTTGTTTCTGTGACTGCTATGATATCTGGGGACATTCCTTGATTCTTTCATACCACTCCTCACATTTATTCGTTATTCCATCCGCGTTCGTTTACCAATTCTTCAACTTCTTTTCTGTAACTGTGGCCTGGGGAAAATGTGTGTGTGTGTGTGTACTCACCTATTTGTGGTTGCAGGGGTCGATTCATAGCTCCTGGCCCCGCCTCTTCGCTGATTGCTACTAGGTCCTCTCTCTCCCTGCCCCATGAGCTTTGTCATACCTCACCTTAAAACTATGTATGGTTCCCGCCTCCACTACGTCACTTTCTAGGCTATTCCACGGCCTGACTACTCTATGATTGAATAAATACTTCTTAACATCCCTTTGATTCATCTGAGTTTTCAACTTCCAATTGTGACCTCTTGTGTCTGTGTCCCTTCTCTGGAACATCCCGTCTTTGTCCACCTTGTCTATTCCGTGCAGTATTTTATATGTCGTTATCATGTCTCCCCTGACCCTCCTGTCCTCCAGTGTCGTCAGGCCGATTTCCCTCAACCTTTCTTCGTAGGACAATCCCCGTAGCTCTGGGACTAGTCTTGTTGCAAACCTTTACACTTTCTCTAATTTCTTGACGTGCTTGACTAGGTGTGGATTCCAAACTGGTGCTGCATACTCCAGTATGGGCCTGACGTAAATGGTATACAGAGTCTTGAACTAATCCTTACTGAGGTATCGTAACGCTATCCGTAGGTTTGCCAGGCGCCCGTATGCTGCAGCAGTTATCTGATTGATGTGCGCCTCAGGAGATATGCTCGGTGTTATGCTCACCCCCAGATCTTTTTCCTTGAGTGAGGTTTGCAGTCTTTGGCCATCTTAACTATATTTTGTCTGCGGTCTTCTTTGCCCTTCCCCAATCTTCATGATTTTCCATTTGGCAGGGTTAAACTCAAGGAGCCAGTTGCTGGACTAGGCTTGTAGCCTGTCCAGATCTCTTTGTAGTCCTGCCTGATCCTCATCCGATTTGATTCTTCTCATTAACTTCACATCATCTGCAAACAAGGACACTTCTGAGTCTATCCCTTCCGTTATGTCGTTCACATATACCAAGAACAGCACAGGTCCTAGGACTGACCCCTGTGGAACCCCGCTTGTCACAGGCGCCCACTCTGACACCTAGTCACGCGCCACGACTCGCTGCTGCCTCCCTGTCAGGTATTCTCTGATCCATTGCAGTGCCTTTCCTGTTATGTGTGCCTGATCCTCTAGCTTTTGCAGTAACCTCTTGTGAGGAACTGTGTCGAAGGCCTT
This sequence comes from Cherax quadricarinatus, assembly GCF_026875155.1. NCBI lineage: Eukaryota > Metazoa > Arthropoda > Malacostraca > Decapoda > Parastacidae > Cherax > Cherax quadricarinatus. The sequence continues at coordinate 69,967,720 of NC_069407.1, forward strand.
CTTGCAGTCCAAAAAATGCAGTCGATCCACCCCTCTCTCTCTTGTCTTACTTCTGTCGCCTTGTCATAAAACTCTAGTAGGTTTGTGACACAGGATTTTCCTTCCCTGAAACCGTGCTGGTTGTCGATTATATGCTTCTTTCTTTCCAGGTGCTCTCCTCCGGATGATCTCCATGACTTTGCATACTATACATGTTAGTGATACAAGTCTGTAGTTTAATGCCTCATGTCTGTCTCCCTTTTAAAAATTGGGACTACATTTGCCATCTTCCATACCTCGGGGAGTTGCCCAGTTTCAAATCATGTGTTGAAGATCTTTGTTAATGGCACACACAATATCTCTCCTCCCTCTTCAAGGACCCACGGAGAGATGTTGTCTGGTCCCACCGCCTTTGAGGTGTCAAGTTCGCATAGCAGCTTCTTCACCTCCTCCTTGGTTATGTGTACCTCATCTAGCACTTGCTGGTGTACCCCCCTGTTCTGATTTCCTGAAGTCCTACTGGTTTCCACTGTAAATACTTCTTTAAATCTCGTGTTTAGCTCCTGACATACCTCTCGGTCGTTTCTTGTGTGTGTGTGTGTGTGTGTGTGTGTTGTGTGTGTGTGGTGTGTGTGTTGTGTGTGTATGTGTGTGTGTGTGTGTGTGTGTGTGTGTGTGTGTGTGTGTGTGTGTGTGAATGTGCTCATGAATGCTCATCAACATATACTCACCTGTGTGTGCTGAGTTCGAGTATGAACCTGGCTCCGTTCTTACTTTATTCTTTAGTAAGTTCAGTCTCTCGTGACTTCGAGAACTTCATCTTACCTCTTCTTGGAGTCATTTATGGTTCCTGCGATTCTATCACCTCCGTGCCGAGGACGTTCCATTTTCTTACCAAGCAAAAGCTGAAGGAATCCTTCCTAACATCGCTGTCTCTCATCTGTGCTTTAATTTTCCAGCTGCTCCCTCATGTTCCTGATTTTTGTCTTTGAACCAGTCTGTCTCTGTCCAGCCTTACAGTTTCTTTTAATATTTTGTACGTTGTTAGCATATCACCCCTAGTTATACATTATTCTAACGTCCTCAGGTTTTTCTCTCTAAATCTGTTCTCCTACATATCTCATAGCTTCTGGGCTAGTCTTACTGAAATACTTTGCACTTTCTCCAGTTTCTTGACATGCTTGATTAGAAGTGGGTTTCATACTGGTGCTGCAAACTCCAAAATGGTACGCCATATACAGTACAGCAAATAACCTCTTGCTTATAGACCTGAAAGCTAATGACATTTGTCTGAACGCTCATTTACAGATGCAATTATTCGTTTGTGTACACTTCAGGCATTTTGGTTGGTAGTATGTTTACCCCTGAGATCATTCTCTTTGTTTACAGTCTTCTTTGCTCATCTTCAGTCTTCACAACTTTGTAAATGCTGGAGTTAAATTCTAGTAGCCACTTGACCTACATCCAGTTCAGGTTCTGCTGTAGTATTTACTAGTTCTCATTTGATTGTATTCTCCTTATTAATTTCCAATCCTTTGTGGACAAGGACACCTACGACTCTATCACTCCTGTCATGTTATTCATATACACAAGTTACTGTTCAGGTCTGACTACTGATGCTTGTTGAAGCCACTCGTCAGAGGCGCCTTTTCAACGTTTCGACTCGGACAATCACTCGTTGTTTCCTTCTTGCTAACTATTCCTTAAGTAATTTCACAACATTCCTTGCTGTTTCCTCCTGCTGTTCTAGTCTTTATCCGCTCTCTTGAGCGATATTGTGCCAAAGTTTTCTTACAGTGCAAAAATGTGCAGCCCACCTATCCCACTCTATATCATGCCTCATTTCAGTTACCGTGTCGTAAAATTTTAATCAAATTATGAGATAGGATTTACCATCTTTAACGCGATTCTGACTGTTGTTTATGCACGAACTCTTTCCTAGGTGCTCCACCGGTCTTCTGATATTTCTGTCTTAATAGTAACTATGTCACCTTCTTTGTCTCCCTTTCATTCTCCACACTTTCTAACACACTTCACCTAACTAACACCTGGATCTTCCCTATTCCTATAAGATGTTATACCTTTCTGTCCGTTGCAAAAAAAAATCACTGCCTAATAATTTTTTGCATTACCTCACATACAATGAACGCCAGTGACATCTATCTGTAGTTAATGCTACCTCTCATCCCTTACATTTACCGTGTTCAGAACCAAAGGAACTGCGAGTTAAAGAAAAGTTAGAATTTATTTTATATTGTGTAGGTGGTACTTTCAGTTAGTTAGTTAGTTAAAGATTAGCCGGTATTCTCCCGGCCCGGGCCTTGTCCAAGTGGTGGCCCGGCCTTGGCTCCCTCTTTAGGGAGTGTCTGAGACCTAAGTCTCCCATGGGAGGAGGCACAAGTACCTCCTCATCTTTGGGACCAACTGTCCCCAGGCCTAGCCACAAGCTAGGCCTCTCTGGTCTGCCATCCCCGCCCCAAGGGGGCAAATGGGAATGACAGTCTTATGAGCTAAAGGCTCGGCCTCAGGCACCTACCCTACCCTAGAAGGGTTAGGCATGGTGTCGATGATGGTACTTTCACAAAGAATTTGGAAATATGTATTTTCATGTGATAACTTGTCAATGGCTTCAAACCTTCAATGCTGATAACTCAGCAATTCAGCTTGTAATCGACTTTAAATTCCAGGTTCTGGTTTATTTTATTATTTGAATTTTTGTGAGATAACAAAAAAATCATTTTTAGACAGCCTTAAAACTTGCAAAGATGGATGATGTGTTAATTTAATGTAGAAAATTCGAATTAGTTTTGAACTGAGAAGAATTTGGGATATTAGTTTCCATGCAATATCTTCCCAGTGTCTCCACCGATTCGTATCAATGCTAATATTTAACTGTATTACACATTTATGCCACACTCTGCACTAGACCAATAGACCCCTGACAGTCTTCAAGAAGGTTCTGGTCAGCAACTTGACCAGCTGGGCTGTGGTTCGTACGTCACTTTACGTGTAGCCAGTAGTAACAGCCTGGTTGGCCAGGCCCTGATTCACCCCGAGGTATGGTCACAGACCGGGCCGAGGGGGCGTTGACCCCCGAAAACCTCTCCAGGTATACTCCAGGTATAAAGGGGATTAGCTTTAAGTAATATGGGGAGACAACTTAACAGTACATGTTCTAAAACTAATTTTGAAAGCATAAAAGTATCGTAATAAACGACTGAAATGTATTCAAAGAATGGGCTGAGCTCAGCCCTGTGAGCTAATCCTGTACAGTAATTCTGCACTGTGATAGCAACAATTTTTGAGGTCGTGTATAAAGGAGGTACTGACTGGTGTGGCAACTGCACGCTTAAAAATAACCAAATTCTTTTCACCTTTTGTGTCTAGGGAAAACTTTCATAATTATTTACTGGATGAAAAGTAGATTCCCTTAGGCCCAATGAAATACGAGACAACCCAACAGGAATGCATATCATTACGACGTCATTACAAGCCTTGACGTGATTGTGATTAAGTTTCCTGTCTGTTTAATCTCGCCAATCTCTCTTCCTACCAACCCCACATTTTTTCTCCTACCCCTGCCCTTCTATTATCTTCCCTCCTTCATTTACCTCCTTCTGTTGCTACCTCCCATCATCTCTATTTTATCATTATTCACTCTCTTCCTATCTTTATTTGCTGCTTTCTAATTCCTTTTTACCTCCTTTTTCTCACTTTTTTATCTTCTTTCTCTCTTTTCTATCTCTTGTTCAACATTTCATTTCTTTCTCTTGACTGTCTCCGTCTATTTGTCTTCCAGTTCTTTTATTATATATTTCACCATCCCTCTCTCCCCTTTCATTAAACACCATTCGTTCTCTCTTTCTCTCTCTCTCTCTTACTCTCTCTCTCTATCGAACAATGTTCCCTAACAAGGTACATTGCTTACCGCAGGAAAATATTCCAGAGCTAGAGCACAAGAGGGTCCACGTCCATCACAGTTGGGTTCATACCCAACAGACCAGGGTCCACTCCCGTAAAATAAAGGCCCTGCCAACAGACAAGGGCCCACCCAACAGGCAAGGGCCCACCCAACAGACAATGGCCCACCCAACAGGCAAGGGCCCACCCAACAGGAAAGAGCCCACCCAACATGCAAGGGCCCACCAAATCAGGAAAAGGTCACCCCAATAAGGTAAGGGTTCATACCTATCGGGCAAGGGCCCTGTTAGGGATCGCTCCCTTGCACTACCACTCATTCCTCACTCCTTGACTGACCTAACCTGCACTCCTCGCCTTCCAGCCCTTTCCTTCCTTTGCCTCCCCCACTCCACTCCCCCCTCCCCCGCCAGCACCCATGGTAATATAAGATTATCAACATCGTATCCAGCTTGTCTACTACACAAGGGTCTTTAAAGCTTTTGTCACTTGTTCACCATCAGTGAAGATTCTGTATATCTTTCAAAGTAAACTCTCAGTATATGTATACACCAAGAGTCATTCATCTCTCCGTGTATATATTCTTCCAGTTCTATGAGGGTTATGTCAGCGAATACTTAACCACTGAATAGATTATCATGTGATGAAAACCCGAGTCAGGAGATACTGTCTGGTCACATGAACCTTAAGCCGGAAGGGTCCTCCCACCCATCCCACAGTGTCAGTAGGGATCTCCCACATATCCCACATTGCCAGGAAGGACTTCCCACGCATCCTATAGTGCCCGGAGGGTCCTCCCACAACAGCGCTACGCTTACAGAATAGGCGGATAGTGCTGTTGCTCTTACTGATCCAGTCATCACCACTACAGCGCCACGCTATGCAATACAAGCAATAAAGTAGCAGCACAACAGTACCGTTGTCCCTACTAAAATCATTACCATCACTACAGCTCCACTCCACACACTACAGTAGCACGGCAACACTATCGTTGTACCCACTGACGCAATGAACACCACTACAGTGCCACTCGATATTCACCATGTCTGAATCACTCAGGGTGAATACAAGGTTCATTTTCTCTCTCTGATTATGTGCTTGACATGACGGTGAATTAAGTTATATTTGTGTGTATGTACTTACCTACTTGTGGTTGCACGGGTCTACTGTGTATGCATGAGTATGCATTTTGTTCTTTTTGCGTCCGTGTGTGTGCACAAATACTCATTTTTGTGTTTAATTTTCTTTCTAGACGCCGACAGTCATTTCCCAGAAGCTATTTACATTCGCTAAACATGTAGTGTTACGTTGTGGAAGACAGTTAGATAATTTACATATGAGTCATGACCAGCTAATTCCGTGTGAGATAATTCTTAGGAATGTAATCATGTGTCGAAATATAGCGCCAATACCACCACAGACACTTTTAAACCAAATATTTTGTGATTACTTTTTAAATTTTCTCCTTTATAATTCGATTTACCAGTTTATAACAATAATAATAATAATAACAACAACAATAATAATAATAATAATAATAATAATAATAATAATAATAATAATAATAATAATAATAATAATAATAATAATAATAATAACAAATACTTCTGAAATTGTATTAAATGTAATAAAAACGTAAAATAAAAAATAAAGTAGCTGACATTAGGGTATAAACATGTACACCATGCCTAACCCTTCTATGGTAGGGTAGGTGCCTGAGCCAGGGCTTGCAGCTTACAAGACTGTCATTCCCATTAGCTCCCTTGGGGCGAAGCTGGCAGATCAGAGAGGCCTAGCTTGTGGCTAGGCCTGGGGACAGTTGATTCCAAAGATGAGGAGGTACTTGTGCTTCCTCCCATGGGAGACTTAGGTCTCAGACACTCCCTAAAGAGGGAGCCAAGGCCGGGCCACCACTTGGAAAAGGCCCGGGCCGGGAGAATACCGGCGAATCTTTAATAATAATAATAAGGGTATAAAATCTTTCTTCTTCACTTTCAATAGACTAAGTGGAAATATTACTTTGAATTATATTTGATTTTGGTATAGGAAGGTATGGAAAAATTGATCATGGAAACGGCTTGAACTTGTTAGTGTGGTCATGTGAAGGTGCAACGGTATTGCTGTTCTGTTACATGTGCATGTACTGTACAGTCTGGAAGTGTACTGGTGGTGATTGTGTCAGTGAGTACAACGGTAGTGTTGTCGTGCTACTGTGCAGCGTGTAGTGTGTGGAGTGCAAATGTAGTGATAGTAATGATTTTAGTAGGGACAACGGTACTGTTATGCTGCTACTTTATTGCTTGTATTGCATAGCGTGGCGCTGTAGTGGTGATGACTGGATCAGTAAGAGCAACAGCACTATCCGTCTATTCTCTTAGCGGGCGTTGTTGTGGTTAAGGTTCATGCGTCCAGACAGTATCTCCTGACTCGGGTTTTCATCACATGATAATCTATTCAGTGGTTAAGTATTCGCTGACATAACCCTCATAGAACTGGAAGAATATATACACGGAGAGATGAATGACTCTTGGTGTATACATATACTGAGAGTTTACTTTGAAAAATATGCAGAATCTTCACTGATGGTGAACAAGTGACAAAAGCTTTAAAGACCCTTGTGTAGTAGACAAGCTGGATACGATGTTGATAATCTTATATTACCATGGGTGCTGGCGGGGAAGGGGGGAAGGCAAACGAAGGACAGGGCTGGAAGGCGAGGAGTGCAGGTTAGGTCAGTCAAGGAGTGAGGTATGAGTGGTCGTGCAACGAAGCGATCCCTTCCGGGCCCTTGCTTGATAGGTATGAACCCATACTTGACGGGGGGGGGGCTTTTGCCTAATTTGGTGGGCCCTTACCTGTTGGGGGTGGGTCCTTGCCTTTTGGGAGTGGACCCTAGGCTGTTGGGTATGAACCCAACCGTGATGGACGTGGACCCTCCTGTGCCCTTGCTTTGGAATCTCTTCATGCGGTAAGCAATGTACCCTGTTAGCGTATATTGATCGTAAGAGAGAGAGAGAGAAAGAGAGAAAGAGAGAAGAGAGAGAAGAGAGAGAGAGAGAGAGAGAAGAGAGAGAGAGAGAGAGAGAGAGAGAGGAGAGAGAGAGAGAGAGAGAGAGAGAGAGAGAGAGGAGAGAGAGAGAGAGAGAGAGAGAGAGAGAGAGAGAGAGAGAGGACGAATGGTGTTTGATGAAAGGGGGAGAGGATGGTGAAAAACATAAAAAGAACTGGGAGACACATAGGCGGAGACAGTCAAGTGAAGGAAATGAAATGTTGGACAAGAGATAGAAAAGAGAGAAAGAAGATGAAAAACTTGAGAAAAAGGAGAATAAAAAGGAATTGGAAAGAAGTAAATAGAGAGAGGAAGAGAGTGAATGGTGATAAAATAGAGGTGACGGGAGGTAACAACAAATGTAGAGAAATGAAGGAGGGAAGATAATAGAAGGGCAGGGGTAGGAGAAAAAGTGTGGGGTTGGTAGGAAGAGAGATTGGCGAGATTAAACAGACAGGAAACTTAATCACAATCACGTCAAGGCTTGTAATGACGTCGTAATGATATGCATTCCTGTTAGGTTGTCTCGTATTTCATTGGGCCTAAGGGAATCAACTTTTCATCCAGTAAATAATTATGGAAGTTTTCCCTGGAAACAAAAGATGAAAAGAATTTAGCTATTTTAGCGTCGCAGTTGCCACGCCAGTCAGGACCTCCTTTACACCGCCTCAAAAATTGTTGCCAAATCTATTGTCGCTATCACAGTGTAGAATTACTGTACAGGATTAGCTCACAGGGCTGAGCTCAGCCCATTCTTACAATAAATTTCAGTCATTTATTACGATACTTTTATGCTTTCAAAATTGCTTTTAGAACATGTACTGTTAAGTTGTCTCCCCATATTACTTAAAGCTAATCCCCTTTATACCTGGAGTATACCTGGAGAGGTTTTCGGGGGTCAACGCCCCCTCGGCCCGGTCTGTGACCATACCTCGGGGTGAATCAGGGCCTGGCCAACCAGGCTGTTACTACTGGCTGCACGTAAAGTGACGTACGAACCACAGCCCAGCTGGTCAAGTTGCTGACCAGAACCTTCTTGAAGACAGTCAGGGGTCTATTGGTCTAGTGCAGAGTGTGGCATAAATGTGTAATACAGTTAAATATTAGCATTGATACGAATCGGTGGAGACACTGGGAAGATATTGCATGGAAACTAATATCCCAAATTCATCTCAGTTCAAAACTAATTTACACATCATCCATCTTTGAAAGTTTAAAGGCTGTTTGAAATGGATTCTTTTTGTTGTTTCACAAAGCTCAAAATAACAAAATAAACCTGGACCTGGAATTTAAAGTCGATCACTATCTGCATTGCTGAGTTATCAGTATTGAGGTTTGAAGCCATTAACAAGTTATCACTTGAAAATACATATTTCCAATTTCTTGATGAAAGTACCACCTACACAATATAAAATAAATTCAAACTTTTCTTTATTCTTTAAGTAAGATTTAATAGTGTTTAAAGCCTTTCAGAAAGTGTCCCATGGTTGGGATGGCAACGCACTCAGCTCACAAACTGAGTGTCTGTGGTCCAGTCCCCGTCAGACTAGAAACCTTGGGTATGTTTCTTTACACTTGATGCCCCTGTTCACCTAGCAGTAAGTAGGTACCTAGGTATTAGTCGACTGTTTTGGGTCATATCCTGGAGGGTGGCAGTATACCATAGATCGCGCTGAACACTGAAATGAGCTAAGACACGATAACAGCTCTCAGCCTGTAAAACTGATTTGTGAAAGACGAGACAAGACACTATTTCAGTTATTTCACAGAAACTAATTAATTCATTAAGAGATATACTCTAAAAAACTAGGTGAAAATTTTTCTAGAATGATCCATCAGCAATAAACGTTTAAAGCCTTTTACATGATACATTCTCCAGTAATTTAACTGAATCCGTCAAACTGCTCCTACAAGGTGTTTTAAAATCTTATAAAACAGACACACTCATACATATTAGAGCCACTGGTTGAGAGTTTTAGGTTTGATGTACATTGAAATATTATATGTACATACTTTTATCATGTATTATATCCCTAGCCTTTTTTCATAGTATGTAAAACGAAAATATCAAGCTGTTATAGTATTATGTCTCTTATAATTAGTTACACTAAAAGGATGATTTACACACCACACGTTCTGTGGTTGCAGTTTCGGGGATCTGATTGGGGTCTAGTCCCTGGACCCAGTATATACCTCTATGATCTTTTGACTGCTGCCCACAGGATAGGTATGGGGTGCATAATAACTGGCTGGCTATGCTTCTCGACTACACGCTTGATTGTTAATTTTTCAAATCTGGTGCATTCTGAGTGTTGCGTCAGGCTGGTAGCAGAACTGATCCCATGCTATCTTCATCTCTCTAATAATTGAAACTCCACTGAAAACTGATGAAAACTCTAGAAAATAATTTTGGTTCATGAAAGTTCTCCATTGTTTAGTTCGTGGAATTTGTTCTTCCAGCTGTAATTCTGTTAAGAAATCATAATTAACAGTGCTGTTATGGGGATAAGTGGTCCTGTTTAAGTGAGATAACAGACTGGCAAATCTGTTACAAGCTAGTAACGGGCTATGTTATAGAAGGGTAAAAATAAGTTAGTCTGTTAGTATTATCTGGTAGATATCTATGCTAACTGATATCGCACTGTAACACACAGCCTAAACTCAAGAACGTCTCATGTATTAGACGTAGACTGATGCCGTTCAGATGAGACACACTCCAGTTAATGAAAGAAAAATAAACAATACCACGTATCCATGGACATTACGGCTCACGTACCCAGGGACGTCATCGCTCACGTACCAGGGTACAGTAAGGCTCACGTACCCAGTGACAGCAAGGCTCATGTGTCCTGGGCCATCTAGCCTCGTGTGTCCTGGGTCATCTAGTCTCGTGTGTCCTGGGTCATCTAGCCTCGTGTGTCCTGGGTCATCTAGCCTCGTGTGTCCTGGGTCATCTAGCCTCGTGTGTCCTGGGTCATCTAGCCTCATGTGTCCTGGGTCATCTAGCCTCGTGTGTTCTGGGTCATCTAGTCTCATGTGTCCTGGGTCATCCAGCCTCGTGTGTCCTGGGTCATCTAGCCTCGTGTGTTCTGGGTCATCTAGTCTCATGTGTCCTGGGTCATCCAGCCTCGTGTGTCCTGGGTCATCTAGCCTCGTGTGTCCTGGGTCATCTAGCCTCGTGTGTTCTGGGTCATCTAGTCTCATGTGTCCTGGGTCATCCAGCCTCGTGTGTCCTGGGTCATCTAGCCTCGTGTGTTCTGGGTCATCTAGTCTCATGTGTCCTGGGTCATCCAGCCTCGTGTGTCCTGGGTCATCTAGCCTCGTGTGTCCTGGGTCATCTAGCCTCATGTGTCCTGGGTCATCTAGCCTCGTGTGTTCTGGGTCATCTAGTCTCGTGTGTCCTGGGTCATCTAGTCTCGTGTGTCCTGGGTCATCTAGCCTCATGTGTCCTGGGTCATCTAGCCTCGTGTCGCCTGGGCAATCAAGCCTCATGTGCCCTGTGCCATCAGATCTCATGTGCCCTCTGCCATCATGCCCATGTGCCTTGTGCCACCAAGCTTCATGTGCCGTGTGCCTTCAAAGCTTCGTGTGCTCTGGGCCATCAAGCCTCGTGTATCCAGGGCAATGAAGCCTCATGTGCCCTTGGCCGTCAAGCCTCATGTGCCCAGGGCCATTAAGTCTCGTGTGCCCTGGGCTATCAAGCCTCATATGCCCAGGGCCATCAAGTCTCATGTGCCCTGGGCCATCAAGACTCGTGTGCCTTGGGCAATCAAGACTCGTGTGCCCAGGGTCATCAAGTCTCATGTGCCCTGGGCCATCAAGACTCGTGTGCCCTGGGCCATCAAGACTCGTGTGCCCAGGACCATCTAGCCTCATGTGCCCAGGGCCATCAAGCCACGTGTGCCCTGGGACATCTAGCCCCGTGTGGCCTGGGCAGTCAAGCCTCATGTGCCTTGTGCCAGCAAATCACATGTGCCCCGTGCCATTAAATCTCATGTGTACTGTGTTATCAAGCCTCATGTGCCGTGTGCCTTCAAGCCTCGTGTGCTCTGGGCCATCAAGCCTCGTGTACCCAGGGCAATCAAGCCTCATGTGCTCACTGCCATCAAGATTCGTGTGTCCTGGGCCATCAAGACTCATGTGTCCTGGGTTATCTAGCCTCATGTGTCCAGGGCCATAAAGCCTCGTGTTTCCTCACCATTAAGCCTCGGGTTTCCTGGGCCATCAACCCTCGTGTGTCCTGGGCATCAACCCTAGTGTACCCTAGGACGTCGAGCTTCATGTGCTTTAGGCCATGAAGCCTCGTGTGCCCTGGACCATCAAGCCTCGTGTGCTTTTGGTCATCAAGCGTCGTGTTCCCTTGGCCATCAAGCTTCTTGTGCCCCGGGCCATCAATCATCGTGTACCTTGGACCATCAAGCCTCGTGTTCCGTGATCCATGAAGCCACATATGCCCTGGGTCAGCATAACTCACGTGCATAGGGAAAGAATGCTTCACGTGCTTCGATCCAGCAAGACTCGCTTGTCCCCTGGGTCAGCTAGGCTCGCTTGTCCCCTGGGTCAGCTAGGCTCGCTTGTCCCCTGGGTCAGCTAGGCTCGCTAGCCCAGACACAGAAAGTTTCATGTGCCCTGATTCGTCAAGATTCGTGTGCCCTGAGGCAGCAAGGTTCCCGTGCCCAGAGACAGCACGGCTTGCGTGCTTTGGTTCAGAAAGACTGTTGCCCTGTGTCAGCAGCGCTCACATGCCCTGTGTAGGCAAGAAAGGCATTCCGTGTGTCAGCTAGACTTCAGTACGGCTAACCTGTCCTGTGTCGGCAGTTCTCGCGTGTGCTGTTACAGTATCACTTGCATGCCCTGACTCACCAGAACTCACGTACCCTGTCTCAGGAAAAATTGTGTACATTGGGTCGGCAAGACTCATGTGCCCTGAGTCATCATGACTTATGTGCCCTGGATCAACAAGACTCACGCTAAGGATTAGCGCTACGCATACGCCTTGGGTGAGCTCGTGTTAATCTCCTTCACCCACTACGTTTCCTTAATGGCAACCATGCCTCTGATTGTTTCCTTTGTAATACACCTGTTAAGGCAAGTTGCAGCAGGCCAGGGACAACTCAGAGCGAACATGCTTGTTTTACGCTCAATATATCAAAACTTACCTTTCAATAGTCGAGGGAGCAGTGTGCTTTTGCCCTGAGTTGGTTCTGTCCTACTGCAACTTAACAGGTGTATTACCAAGCAAACCATCAGAGGGATGGTCGCCACCAGGAAAATGGAGTGAGAGGCGCAGATTAACACGAGCTTGTGTGAAGAGAAATTTGCAAATTACAGCGTTGTTAATTAAGTCTGTTTCGTAAGTGTGTATCAGTGTATATGGGAGAAATACAGACGTGAGGTTAAGCTGAACACACAAATAACCTGGGCAGTCATATTGCTAGAGAGCAATAATAAAAAATGTTCACTGAATGGTATACTGGGCAGAGGGTGTTAATAATATTTGTGAACACTTCATGATGATGTTGCTTGACAGCGATGTAGAGACTGTGAGCCCAGATGTTCGTGTGCTTCCAGATCATGTTCTTCATTTAGTGATTTAAACTTCTAAATTGGCAGTCTAGTATGAAACTAACCTTTTGTTTTGAGAGAGCACATCAATTTAAACTTTCCTACTGACAGTACTCTGTGATACAAGGTACTGAGAGATAAATAAAATCCGTGATTCAAAGGATGACACAATGGGTGATCAATATCCATTTACCTACAAAGGACAACACAAGCATGTACCTTCAGAGAAAAGACATGAGAATCTTTAATGTATTAGTCCTCTAACACTCTTAGTCAATTTTAGTTTCAAACTCCAGAGGCAATCTTCATTTAGTGACAAGCCTGAATACTGGATTAAATCCACCACTCAGACGTCTTCAAGTAACATGTCCCTCGTACTACACATTCCTACTTCATAAGATGATGAGAAAGACAACATGGGTTCATTTTATTCAGGGTAGAGTGGCATTAAACGTATCTGAGTAGTCTGACTTTTCGCATAGTGAGGAATACTAGTGCTCACCTTGTTTTTTTATGTTGACAGATAGGACACTTACAATCTCAGAAAACACCTATCTATCCCACAGTGTAGTACTGGAAGCTTATGGCGAGGCAGTAATTTATCTTAGCAACATAGGATTTACGTAGTGTCTGAACAATATAGATGATATTTAGCTGTTGGAATATCAGGATAGTTTCCTCTGAGGGACGCTTTACTAATTATTGGTAATGATATCCTCTCTTCAGTATTGTGTCCTAGTCCTATAGTGGACAACAAAAGCTCTACACCTGAACTTATTCCAGATATATCAGTAATACGGGTAATGTGCAAGGAAAAATATTGTGAGAATGCTGAACTTTCCTTGGGGGACTGAGACATCAATCAATGGATCGGACAATTTCTTTTACAATAGCAAGTGGTAAGGCTTAGTAGTTCAAGTGAAGCTCCCACAGGAGCGTCTGGTAGCAAGACTACCAGATGCTCCCACTTCCATGCCTAACGGAGCAGCATTCAGCGAAGAGCAACCAAGAACCGTTTCCCTTCTGCTTTAAGTTCCGGGGCGTCTGAAACCCAAGCTAAAACTGGCTGGTTGCTCCAGTACCTCACATCTTGCACGAGTTTCTGCAGTTATCTTGCACGAGTTTCTCCTGTATCTTGTACGAGTTTCTGTTGTTATCTTGCATAAGCTTCTTCTGTTATCTCGATTCAGCTTCTGCACTAATCTTGCAGGAACTTTTACTTTTATCTTCCTCTAGCTTCTGTTATTATCTTGCTCAAGCTTCTGCTGTTATAATGCTCGAGCTTCTGCTGTTATATTGCACGAGGTCCTGTTATCTTGCACAAGCTTCTGTTTTTGTCTTGTACGATCTTCTTTTGTTATCTTGCATGAGTTTCTGTTGTTATCTTGTACGAGCTTCTTCTATTATCGTGTACGCGCATCTACACTTATCTTGCACGAGCTTCTGCTCTTACTAACTGGAGCTTCTGCTGTTATTTTGTTTGTGCTTCTGCCGTTATGTTGTATGAGCGTCTGCTGTTATCCTGCAGAAACCTTTTTATTTGTTCGTCTTACTCAGCAAAAATCATGTACGTCGAGTCCAAATAATTCGTGTGATCTGGGTCAGCAAGGCACCCTGGGTCAGCATAACTAAGATGGTCTGGGTCAGCAAGGCACGCTGGGTCAGCATAACTAAGATGGTCTGGGACAGCAAGGCACGCTGGGTCAGCATAACTAAGATGGTCTGGGACAGCAAGGCATGCTGGGTCAGCATAACTAAGATGGTCTGGGTCAGCAAGGCACGCTGGGTCAGCATAACTAAGATGGTCTGGGACAGCAAGGCACGCTGGGTCAGCATAACTAAGATGGTCTGGGACAGCAAGGCATGCTGGGTCAGCATAACTAAGATGGTCTGGGTCAGCAAGGCACCCTGGGTCAGCATAATTAAGATGGTCTGGGTCAGCATGACTGCCCTGCCCTAGTCAGAATGCCGCCTCATGTCATCTGGTTGAGGAAGAATCATATGCATGATTCAAAATGACGCATGGAACATGGGTCAGCAAAACTCGCGTGACTCAGTCAGCATGACTTATGTCCTGTCGCATATCAAGAACAGCGTGCCTGACTCAGCATGACTCACTTCCTGCCCCAGCGGCACGCTAAATTCACCCAACAACTGACAAAAAAGATATGTGAAAAAAGACCTTTAATAATACATTACCTGTTATTAATTCGCAAATGATGCATATTCCGTTTTCTAGTGACGTAGTCTCGTGACACATGAGTGACGTGTATTACCACAGTCATATGATATCTTGAGCCTCTGTTGCCACGCAGTTAACAAGTACTGTCCCGATATCTGCGTGAATTCTCTTGTTCTTGAACAGTGACTTCTTGAATTAATGTTTCCTAGTGTGCTTTATTGGTAAGTGTGTGTACTCTCCTAATTGTAGTTGCAGAGGCAGAGTTATAGCTCCTGGTCCTGCTTCTTCACTGGTCGCTACTAGTTCCACTCTCTCTCTCTCTCTGTCTCTCTCTCTCTCTGCTCCACGAGCTCTATCATACCTCTTTTTAAAACTATGTATGGACCCTGCCTCCACTACAACACTTCCTGACAACTCTGTGACTAAAGAAATACTTCCTAATAACACTGTGACTCATCTGAGTCTTCATCTTCCATCTGTGACCCTTTGTTACTGTGTCTCATATCTGAAACATCCTGTCCCTCACACTTTCTCAATTCCTCTCAGTATTTTATGTGTCGCTATTATGTAACACTAGCCCTCCTGTCCTCCAGTGTCGTCAGGTCGATTTCTCTTAACCTCTCCTCGTAGGACATGCCCCTTAGCTCCGGGACTAATCCTGTTGTAAACCTTTACATTTTCTCTAAATTATTTGTGCCTGACCAGATTTGGGTTCAAAATGGGTACTGCATACTCCAATATGGGCCAAACGTAATCGTTATACCTGAAGTATAACTAGGGAGGGTTTCGTGGGTCAACGCCCCCGCGGCCCGGTCTGAGACCAGGACTCGTGATGGATCAGGGTCTGATCAACCAGGCTGTAACTACTGGCCGCACGTAAACAGAGGTATGAACCACACCCCGGTTGATCAAGTCCAGCGCCTTCATGAAGACAGCCAGGGGTCTATTGGTAATCCCCCTAACGTACGTTGAGAGGCAGTGTTGGGCCCCTGACACTTATTTGCAATCGTGTCATTACGATTTCTTAAGTCAAGTCAGTTGTGTTGTCTCTCAGTGTACTCGCGGCGCCCATGCTTTTCATCGGGGATATGTTGCATCTCCTGCCGAGTCTTTTGCTTTCGTAGGGAGTGATTTTCATATGCATGTTTGGTACTAACTCCTCTAGGATTTTCTGTATCTTCCTCGCCTGGGTTCCAGGGAATACAAATCAAGGAACGTCAACCATTCCCAGTAATTTAGGTGCTTTATCGTACTTATGTGTGCCGTGAAAGATCTTTGTAAACTCTCCAGACAGCAATTTTGTCTACCTTGAAAGGGTAGTTAGTGTACAGCAGTATTCCAGCCTAGAGAGAGCAACTGACTTGAAGAGAATCATCATGGGCCTTGTATACCTAGTTTTGAAGGTTCTCGTTAACCATCCTATCATTATTTTAGCAGCTGAGGTACATACATGTTGTGGTCTCTGAAGGAGAGATTCTCTGACATTATCACTCTCAGGTCCTTAACATTAGTTTTTCGCTCAATTGTGTGGCTAGAAATTGTTTTATACCCTGATACAGTTTTAATTTCTTCAAGGTTTCCATATTTGAGTAATTGAAATTTCTCTTCATTGAACTTCATATTGTTTCCTGTGGCGCATATAAAGATATGGCTGATGTCTGCTTGGAGTCTTGCAGTGTCTTCGATGGAGGACACTGTCATAGCAATTCGGGTGTCATCTGCAAAGGAAGACACGGAACTATGGTTTACATCTTTGTTTATGTCAGATATGAGGACGAGGAACAGGATAAGAGCGAGTACTGTGCCTTGTGGAACAGAACTTTTCATTGTAGCCTCCTCAGACTTTATGCTGCTTAATATTACTCTTTGTGTTCTATTTGTTAGGAAGTTACCATCTACGTGGTCGAACTTGTCGAAAGCTTTCGCAAAGACTGTATACTACATTTGCATTTTGTTTATCCTTTAAAGCTCTTAGCAGTTGCTTTACTGCCACCTCGGTGGAGTGGGGCTATGTCTGTTGTTTTTAGTGACTCTGGGATGACTCCACAGAATGCTGAAGGCACGTAACAAGGGCTTCTTTCAGTTCTTGATGATCCTGGAGTACCACGAGTCCAAGCCTGGGGCACAGTGCATGGTCATGTCCTTATTTGCCTTCTCGATGTCGTGAGGTGTTAGGATAATACCAGAGATTTTTGAAATGATCAACTTAAGAGTCTTGGTAATAAAAAAAATTTTTGATTGTCATCCCTTAGACTGGTTAACAGCTCAATGAACACCGAGTTATACTGGGACTTTAGTATCTCACTCATCACTTTGCTGTCTTTTGTGTAGGTCCCATCTCTCCTAAGCGTGGATCCAATACTGGATGTTGTTTTCGTCTTAGATTTGGCATTAGAGAAGCAGTATTTTGGGTTTGTTTCAATTTCTATTATGGGTTTAAGTTCTTCCTGAGATTCTTGTCTTCTGTAAGATTCCTAAAGCTTAAGTTCGATATTTGTTATTTCTCTGACCAGTGCCTCCCTTCGTATTTTAGATATACTGGCCCCTCTCAGCAACTCTGTGATTCTTCGCCTTTGCTTGTATAGGAAGCATCTCTCTCTTTCTACTTTACTTCTTCTCTTTCCTTTTCTTAATGGAATGTGCCTTGAGCTGACCTTAAGTACCACAGAGTTAATTTTTTCTAGGTAAAGGTTTGGATCCAGGTTGTTTAGGATATCGTTTTCAGCTTTTTTTATTTAGGACATTGCTGACTTATTCCCAGTGTATGCTTTTGTTACTGACGTTGAATTTTTTGAAGGCACCCTCATAAGTGATCACACTCTGCTGGTCTGGAGCCCTGTGCATACATGTCTGTATCTCTATTATGTTGAGATCTCAGTGTATTGTCTTTGATACGGTTATATTAAGTATCAGATAGTCGTTGTTAGTGAAGATGAGGTCCAGTGTATTTAGTAGTCTTGTAGGATCTGTTATTTGCTGGTTTAAGGTGAATTTGTTGCAGAGATTTAATTGCTCGTGTGTGTGAATTTTCATCAGAGCTGCTTCCTGGGGTGATCTTTGCAAAGACATTATTTGCTACACTCCTCCATTTTAAGTGTCTCAAGTGGAAAGCCCCCAGTAGCAAGATGTTTGGGGCAGGAGTTGGGAGATGGTCCAGACGGTGGTCAATTTTCAAAAGCTATTCCTGGAATTGCTGGGAAGTTGTATCCGGAGGATTGTATACAGCCACATTGACAAGGTTTTGATTTTCGATCTTTACCACCAAGGCCTCATCTACATGATTTATGGTGAACAAAGTGTACAGAGTCATCAACGATTCCTTCTTGAGGTATCGGAACGCTATTCTTAGGTTTGCCAGGAGCCCATACGCAGGAGCAGTTATTGGGTTGAGGTGAGCCTCAGCAGATGTGCTTGGTATTATACTCACCCTAAGATCTTTTTCCTTGAATGAGGTTTGCATTCTTTGACTCCCTAGCCTGTACTCTTTCTGCGTTCTTCTTTACCCTTCCCCAATTTTCATGACTTTACACTTGGTGAGGTTAAATTCCAGCAGCCAGTTCCTGGACCTGGTTTGCAGCCTGTCCAGATCACTGATCCAGCCTGATCCTCATCCAACTGAATTCTCCTCTTCAGCTTCACATCGTCTGCAACCAGGGACACCTCTGAGTCTTTCTCTTACGTCATGTCCTTCACATATACAATAAACAGCACTAGTCCTAGGATTGACCACTGTGGAACCCCGCTCGCCACCGGCTGATGTCTTCCCGAAAAGTAATCCCTGATCAATTGCAGTGCATTCCTACCTGGTCTTCCAGCTTATGCACTAATCTCTTGTGTGGAAATGTGTCAACAGCCTGTTTACAGTCCAAGAAAACGTAATCTACTCATCCCACTCTCTCTCTTGACTTCCTGCTGTCACACTGCCATAGAAATCCAGTACGTTTGTGACTCAGGATTTCCCTTCCCTGAAACCGTGCTGGTTGTCGTTGATAAGCTCATTCTTTTCTAGGTGTTCCACCACTCTTCTCCTGATAATCATCTCTTTGACTTTGCATACTCAAAGTCGAGTTCTGTTTGAGGGGCTAGGAGTCTCCGTTCCATGTCCTGCTGGTATTATTGGTTCCTTAGCTCGTGGGTCCTATCTTACCCAGTCTTGAGCTGTGTATTAAAGTTGCCTTTACTACTGTGTCATCTAGCTCATTCCATTTAATATAATAAGTATTTCTTAATTTTCTTATGATGCATTTGTGTGTTCATTTTCCAATTGTGACCTGTCACGCCTACGTCCTGTCTAATCCTCTGAGTATTTTGTTTGTATGAGTCGTAATCATGTCTCTCCTAACCTTTCGTCTTTTAAAGTAGTCATGTTCAGTTCCTTTAGTCTTCCTTCATAACTCAATGCTTCATCTCTGGTACTTATCTCGTTGGAAACATTTGGACCATTTCCAGAGTTGGAAATCCTTCATTAGGTGTGGACTCTATGCAGGCGTTGCATACTTCATGATCTCTTGGACACATGTCGTGTAGAGAGACATGAAAAAAAAATTTTTTTGAGGTTTCTGAAGGCTGAGGTTAGCCAACCTTATATGCATATTTGGGGAAATATTGGGTGTAATGTTCACTTCAAGATCTTTCTCCTTGAGAGATATATGTAATTTCTTTCTTCTCTCAGACTGTATTCAGTGTATGGTCGCCTCTCTCTCTCTAGTCCATATTTTCATGACCTTGCACTTGCTAGGGTTAAACTCTGAGAACCATTTGTACAACAATTTCTATAGTTTGCCCAGGTCAACCAGTAGCCTGTCCCTATCCTCATCAGTTTGTATTCTACTCATTACATTTATGTAATCAACAAACACTGAAACATCCCCGCCTGGCAGGTCATTTAAGTATATTAAGAATAATAAGGTTCCTAGAACTGATCCATTGTATTCCTGAGTGGTCCTCTAATTTGTGATACAGTCTCTGAGAGTGTACAGCATTAGATGTCTAAGAACTGTCCAAGAATTTATACTCAACCCATCTTTGTCTTTTTGGGCTTAATTTCCATTATTGTTTCATATAATCCTGGTAGGTTGGTGAAACATCCCTAAATACGTTAAAATAGTGCCACCTTCCTAGAAGCTAAACCATTTTTTTCCTGACTGTCTTTTCTAATACCCTGTACAGTAAACGTACATGTCATTGACAGTGGTGAACAATATTCAGCCTTCTTAAATACTGGGACTACGTTCCCTCTGTCTCATATGTTTTTTAATCATCTCCAGGGACATAATGTAGATGGGTGATATAGATTCACATAGTTCTTCCACTCCTATTAATATCCATGGTGAAATGTCGTCGGGCTCAATGGCTTTTGAAATATTAAACTTTATTTGGTAGTTCCACTGATTCATGATGTCTGTCCAATACATGCTGATTAGTTCTTTTTTGATCCTGCATTCTGCTGCCATTCTTGCTTCCTAAGTGAACACCTCCGAAGTCATTCGCTTAATTCCTCGTAAAATTCTCTATCAACTTCTGAGTGTTTCTTTTCCTCTCCTCTTCAGCCTTATTGCATGTGTGAATGTGTAGTAATTTCGGCTCTAAGTTTGCATTTGCTGTTACGTAACTCTCAAACTAACGGTCAGCTTGTCATATTACCCTTGCTTACTCATTCCAGGCTATTCTGCTTACTTCCCAATTCTTTGCCTTCTTCTGTGTTGGGTACATTTTCCAGGAACCTCTCTACCTTCCTTTGGTCTCTGTGTAGCTGTAATTAAACCATGAGTTTTCTCTGTATCATTCCTTCGCTCACCTCCTGCTACGCGTAATTCCTTCTGCTGTCAGTCATGGGGTAATTACATAATTCAGTCAATTACAGTTACGTTTACTCTTCCAGATTTTCAATTATATCTACTTGACAAAAAAAAATACGATTACCTGTTATTTTGTATTAAATTAATTTGAAAAATCACATAAAATTCTACTGCTATTGAGATAATTGTTAAAAGTTCGAAATTATAAGTAAAAATTGTACTTCACATGGTGTTTAAATATAAGCTCTTGAGCCATGCCAAAGAGTACCATCAGTTACTCTTTCAGTCAGATTCAAACAGATGGAAATCATATACATAATGTGTGGCAGTAATCCAGCCAAAAACCCAGTAAGAGTACAAATAATTAAATACGTTTTTTACACATAATATCAGAGACATAATGTTTAATGATTTTTTCGTTCACTAAAATCTCAACAAGGAAACTACATCTATAAGGAGAAAAATTGTTGCATTGATTTTTTTGCAGAAAGTTGCAAATTAGTTTTTTGATGTGTTGGATAATGAAAACTGGATATCGGTCTCTGCACAATCCTATAAAAGCATTCCTGTGTTCTATAACCCCAGTCCCCTGAGCTTCAATGCACACAACTAGAACAGTGCATTCACAAGTCATCATAAGAAAGCTATATAATACTTTCACCAATAAAAATAGAAAATTAGGATATTACACAACCAAAATATAATTCATATCTTCCAGAAATAAAAGAAAAAGGACCAGTGTCTTAAAATACACAAACACTTTCAGCTTAAAACTGCTCGAAAGCTGCATTGTTAAGTTATAAGCTTGGATGCCTTGAAGCTAAACAGAAGCGACAATTAGAAATTTTTGCCATGAATAGTAGTTTTTTAGATTTCCCAGTTTCCAAAAGAACAAATTAGGAACCACACACGCCAAAATTCAGCCAAAACATTCCTCCAAGTGAGACCGATAACTTTTTTAGAAAATACTGTAAGTAAAAAAGTAATACTTACTTAATTTGGGAATGGCGCATGTAGAATTGTGTGCAGGGTATACATGTGTTAAAAATTATATATACATATATAATATATATATATAATTATATATATATATATATATATATATATATATATATATATATATATATATATATATATTATATATATATATATATATATATATATATATATATATATATATATATATATATATATATATATATGCAAAACAACCACTGTGAATGAATAGAGAAATTCCAAGCGCTTTCACCTGTTCTTAGTAACCTATACATGGAATTTTTTGAAACAAGGTTGCTTAACACAATCCTCCCTAATAGAGCTAAATGGTTCAGATATGTTGATGATATTTTGTGTCTTATGCCCAAAAATGTAGATATACACCATTTCCTTGGCAAATTAAATAGCTTAGCCCATTCTATAAACTTTACTGTTGAGTTTGAAGAAAATAACTCATTGCCTTTTCTAGATGTTTTTATTATTAAGAGTAATAATGAATTCAAATTTAAAATTTACAGAAAACCTACAAATAACTGTTCCTATGTCCACTATTATTCTTCCCATCAAGATAAAGTTAAACTGTCTGTTTTCTCATCAATGTTTTTGAGAGCTTTACGAATTTGTAGTCCAGAGTTCATAGATGAAGAAATATCCAAAATTTATGAAGTAGGTAATGATTTGAAATACCCAAGAAATGTAATTGATAAATCTTTTAAAGTTGCTAGAAATACTTTTTACAATCCAAAAAGGGACAACCAGCCTTATTCAACTAAAAATATGTTGGTTCTCCCTTACCATGAAAACTTGGTTGATATGCCTTCTCTTCTTAAGACTTTTAATATTAAAGTTGTATTCAAAAATCTTGATACAGTAAAAAACTTTTGATAAAGAATTCCCCCAAAATGCTGATGGATGTGTCTATAAGATTCCTTGTAAAATTTGCGATAAAGTTTATTACGGTCAAACTGGTAAAAATCTCGAAATAAGATTAAAACAACATAAATATAGCATTAGAACTGGACAAGATTCCAATGCTCTATTTATTCATGTAAGAGATTTTAACCATCCAATTGATTTTCAAAAAGTTGAGAAAGTAGTATCAAGCAAGTCCATGGTCGACAGGAAAATAATTGAATCTTGTTTCATAAAAAGCAGTTTTGACAATAATATGAATATTCCTTTGGTTTATATAAATTACATCCATTTATAATTAATAGAATTTGGGAAGAATTTAATAATACACTGGACAAATAATAATTTTTAAAATTTCTTATTTCTTGGGTAGAATAGTTTGTTGGTGGGTTGTGTGAAGGACCTGTCTATTTGGGCCGGCGGGCCTGCTGCAGTGTTCCCTTTCTTATGAGTCGCGCGTCAGGTGTTTCATTGTTGTGGGATCTGATAGTGAGGTGTTGGCTAGATCCCTTATATACCTTCCTTTGATGCTTTACTTTCATAGTTCCTTGTTAATGTGAGTAGTCACGAAAGCTCTTGGAATTTCTCTATTCTTTCACATTGGTTGTTTTGCATATTCTGAATTCACCTGTTTACTGTGATCTTATTGCATATGTATATATAATATATATATATATATATATATATATATATATATATATATATATATATATATATATATATATATATATATATATATATATATATATATATATATATATCAAAATATGGCCAAAACTAAACGTGGTGTAATTATAAGCTTTCCTATGCTACTCTGAGACCTCTCTCCCTGCTTTGGTTGTTCCCTTGCAACATTGCACAGCTCCTGATGACGCTCTGAGAAGTGTGAAACTACTTGAGCTAAAGATTTCCACATCCCCTACTCCCGTGGCTTGTTCTGCATAGTTAAGGTCACCTGCCTGCAATTGTTTGGCCCTTCACCAGTCATCATGACTTTGCACTTGTGTAGTTAAACTCAATTAGCCATTGTCGGGCCAAGCTTGCAGTCTTTACAGATCCCCTTGTAATCTTAATTGATCCTCGTCCTCTTGTATTCTCCTTACTAGTTTCGCATCATCAGCGAACAGTGACACTTTTGAATCTATTCCTTTCATTATATTATTCACATATTCAAGAAACAGACCTGGACGTAGGACTAATCCTTGTGGAACTCCACTTGACACATACACCCACTCTGACATCTTATCACGTGCCAACACTCATCATTATTTCTTTCCTGTGACGTATCCCCTAATCCATTGCAGTGCTTTGCCTACTATTTCTGCCATCTCCTCTAGTTTTAGATCCATTCTCTTGTGAGGTACTCTGTCGAAAACCTTCTCGTTGTCCAAGAAGATTTAATCTATGTAAAGTAAAAGGACACAAGTGCAACTAATGTGACATTTATTGTGGCAACGTTTCACATTAGTTGCACTTGTGTCCTTTTACTTTACATATTGTCGGTAATTCTACCAACTTTATTACAAGATTTAATCAACCCATTCCCCTCTCTCCAACACTTATCTCTGGTGAGTTCCACGAACCACTGCTGGCCCGATTGGCAGATCGTTTGAGGAATGACGCAAATTCTTCTACAACATTTGATGACGAGTAAGGGAGCCCATCACGCCTATTACATCTACGATGAAATTGGTACGTTTTACTCTTAATCATAATAACATTAACACAGAAAAAAAATATTCTGATTCATTCTCTCAAGAGTTCATGTTCACTAATACTTGTAGGATTTATCTCTCAACATAGTCTTCCATAGTTCTCATATATATATTTTAATCAATGCAGAAATATATTTAAAAAATCTTTGACAAGGATATTACATTGCCTAAAGACCTTGTAGAAAATGGATAATAAACTGAGGGGAAGAAAAATTAAATTTTCCAGACGAAAAGACTCAAATAACAGTTCGAGAATTTTCAAACATTGTGGAAAGTCTTGAAAAAATGCTTAGGGACGAGGCAAGAAATTACCCTTACTTTAAAGATTATGCATAAAATAAGAAAAAAAGGGAATCTTGTTTCCGGAGATAGCTTGAAGACGTATCCAAATACTGGAAGTGCATTAAGAGAGGTATGAAGAAATTCAAGTGTACTCGTGTTTTCAGGCGAACCACTAGGCCAGACAAGAGGAGAGAGATCTATGACTGCTCGCCAGAGTACAGGTGACTTAAGATTGAACCGATGCTGAGTACGAGATTAAAATACGAGTCGAGACTTTACACGAGGCTCAGTGCGAATGGAAAAAGCGATTCGAGATTGATTCGAGGCCGTGTGCGAGAGGAGAGATAACATGAGATTGATCTGAGGCTGATTATGAAAGAAATGAAGAATGAAGATTAATGGGAGGCTGGGTACGAGAGGAAGGGGGGAGTACCTGGAGTATAACTGATGAGGGTTTCGGGGGTCAACGTTCCCGCTGCCCGGTCCGTGACCAAGATTCCCGGTGGATCAGGGAATCATCAGCCAGGCTATTACTGCTGGCCACAGGCAAACCAATGTAAGAACTACAGCCCGGCTGGTCAGGTACTGACTTTAGGTGCCTGTCCAGGGGTCTATTGATAAACCCCCTTAGGTATGCTGGGAGGCAGTTGAACAGCTGAATGGCTCTGGATGTCAACGGAATCACGATGTCAATTGATTAATAAAGCATCATGAGGTGGTAACATCAGTAGTGGTCAAATTAACTGAAATTTAATAACTGCAGTGTTAGTAATTATGTCTCAAGTAAGTTGTGTCAAGCAAGTCCGTGGTCGACAGGGATATAATTGTATCTTGCTTCATAAAAACCAGTTTTGAAAATGATATGAATATTTCCATTGGCTCATATAAATTATATCCATTTATAATTAATAGAATTTGGGAAGAATTTAATAATATATTGGACAAATAATAAATCTTAATTCTTGGTAGAATAGTTTGTTAGTGGGATGTCGTGAAGGATCTGTCTAGTTGGGCCAGCGGGCCTGCTGTAGTGTTCCTCTTTTCTTATGAGTCGGGTGTCGTCGCGCGTCAGGTGTTGCTTTGTTGTGAGATGTGATGGTGAGGTGTGGTCTCAACCCTTTATATGCTTTCCTTTGATGTATTACTCTTATAGTTCCATGAAAATGTGAGAAGTCACGAATGCAATTGGAATTTCACTATTCTTTCACAGTGGTTGTTTTGCATATATATATATAATATATATATATATATATATATATATTATATATATATATATATATATATATATATATATATAATATAAAATATATATATATATATATATATATATATATATATATAATATATATATGTATATATATATATATATATATATATATATATATAATATATATGTATATATATATATATATATATATATATATATATATATATATATATATATTTTATATATATATATATATATTATATATATAATTTCATCTTGTCGGTATTGTATACCATTCTTACACAATAACAATGTTATTACCTTCCTTGGTGTCGTTCGTCGTGACGTTCCTAGTAGTCGACTCACATTCGTCGGGTAGCACGGAGAATGCGTTCGATGTTTCCACAACAGTTTCCACAGCATTCTCTTTCTTCTTCATCGTTTCTACCTCTCCATTCGTCTCCTTGATCTTCAGCTTTGTTCCATGCTGTCCGGCCACTGCCCAGGTTCCCTTCTTGACCTGAGGATTCACAACAGGAGGACTACTACGAATCCTCTTGTTTTCCTCAGTCAATCGCCGTATCTCCATCTTGGTAAAGTTGCTCGATGGAGGGCATCTTGGCTCAGTCCAAGGAGAGTACACTAGACACGTCCTCACTGAGCTAAGTACAGGTCACCACTCACCACAGGTTCTTATGTTCTTATGTTCTTAATTTGAATTCATTATTCAGGGTTCTGTCTTGTAGGGATATCTTCAAAACCTTATTTATATCCCCTTTGTTAATACCCATCTCCCAGTTATACGCTTTAATCATTTCTCCCCTCATCTTCGTCTTACAAGTGAGTGTAGTTTAAGGGTCTTCAATCTCTCTACAAACTGAAGATTTCTAATGGTATGTATTAATTTAGTCATTCTACGCTGAATGATTTCTAACGAATTTATGTCCATTCTGTTATATGGGGACCAGAACTGAGCTGCGTAATCTAGGTGAGGCCTTACTAATGATGTATAAAGCTGTAATATAACCGCTGGACTTCTGTTGCATACACTTCTTGACATAAATCCCAGTAATCTGCTTGCCTTATTACGTATGCTTAGGCATGGATGTCTTGGTTTAAGGTTGCTGCTTATTATAACCCCCAAGTCCTTTTCGCAATCTGTATGGCTAAGTTCTATATTATTTAACTTATAAGTGCTAGGGTTATGGACACTCCCCAGCTTCAAAACCTTGCATTTATCTACACTGAACTGCATGTGCCACTTTTCTGACCATATGCTGAGTTTGTCTAAATCCTCCTGAAGTTCCATGATATCTACGTTTGAATCAATTATCCTACCTATCTTTGTGTCATCGGCGAATTTGCTCATTTCACTAGTAATTTCCTCATCAAGGCCATTGAAATATATTACAAACAACAACGGGCCTAAGACTGATCACTGTGGAACCCCACTTGTTACAGATCCCCACTCGGATTAACCCCATTTATGCACACTCTCTGCTTCCTGTCCGTGAGCCATCACTCGATCCATGACAGCACTTTTCCCCCAGTCCCATTAGCTGCCACTTTCTGTATTAGTCTTTGGTGCAATACTTTATCGAAAGTCTTACAAAAATCCAAATAAACAATGTCGCATTCTTTATCGTGATCAACGGCCTCGAAAGCTTTACTGAATAACAAAAAAGGCACAATACCGTGACTGTAACGATACACACATAGAAGAGAGGAGCTTACGACGACGTTTCGGTATGACTTGGACCATTTACAAAGTCACAGCCGACACTAACAATGCTCTTTTCTGTCACGTCAGAGATCACAGCCATCCTATAGACTGGTCTTCTGCTAAAACTGTCTTCCCTACTTCCAACTTTAACAGTCGCCGTCTTGTTGAATCCTCTCTAAAACACAACTTTCCTTGTATGAATCTTAGTCCTGGCTTCGTCTCTGTAGATGCCTTCCTCTCCCACTACATTGTAAAATGCTCCAAACTTCAGAACACCCGTGACTTAACCTGATTCCTCCTTTTTCTTCTTCTCCCTCTTCCCCTTTCCGCTTTCCTTTTTCTTTTCTGGATTTTCTTTCTTTCTTCTGTCTTGTGTTTCTGTTCCTTCATTACTTATTTCATTATTTCCCCCCTCCTCCCACCTCTGTGTTCTTGCTCTTCCTCTGTGGGCACCTAACTCCCCTTTCTTTGTATTTGACTGGCTCCTCCTCCTTTCTTCCCCATTGCTTCTTCCTTCCATCTCCGCCACTACTACTACCACTTCTACTACTACTACTACTACTACTACTACTATTACTACTACTACTACTACTACTACTACTACCACTACCTCTTCCTGCCTATATATACCCGTCCTGCTCCACTTCTCGTTAGTGTGGCTTTACTGAAGAAAGTCAGTAAATTAGTTAGGAAGGACCGGCTTCTCGTGAATCCATGCTGAGTGGCATTAATCAAATTATGCTTATTAAGATGACTTCCTATATTATCAGCTATAATTGACTCTAATAATTTGCCTACAATTGAGGTTAAGCTTATTGGGAGGTAATTAACGGTCACATCAAAGAGAGGAAAAAATGAATTAGGAAATTACAGGGATAGGGTTTCCTTGGGAACTTTGTAAACAATGGAGTAGATAACATCGCCCGGGAGAGTTTAATTAACTAGAGTTAATAATAATAATAATAATAATAATAATAATAATAATAATAATAATAATAATAATAATAATAATAATAATAATAAAATTAATAATAATAATCATAATAGGTATCTTTATTTCTATAAGTACTTGTACAAGGTATACAGACCTAGCTGACATCAATGACATACTACTATATAGAAAGCCCCTTGTTATGCAGACCATTTCGGGGAAATTAAGTCAGTTTTTTCCCAGGCTGGGGCCCACACCAGTCGACTAACATCCATGTACCCATTTTACTGATGGGGAACATACACAGCTAGTGTAAGAAAACACGCCTAATGTTTCTACCCTCGCCGGGAATCAAACCTGGACACTCGTCATGTGAAGCGAGAGCTTTAGCCACCAGGCCACTGGTCAGTAAAATATTGGGCGTAAACAAAGGAACAAATTAAACAGTTGCAGGAATTCCAAGAAAATGAGAGAGACACTGAGGGACAATTACTTGCACATATGAGTCTCATGCTAGAACAACACCTCAAAGATATGATAGTAGATAATGACAGGATCACGGATTCATTCACCCACAATTCTGCCCTGACACCTATGAATGAAAGAAAAACTATGCTGTGAACGAGAAATATAGAAATACTATGTCTGCATGAGTTAAGCCAGCTTGAGGTTAATTTGGGTATGTAAATATTTTTCAAACAAATACAGGTCATTACAAATGACCTTACGGAGAGTGTTTTTTTCTTTTCAAGGCTGAATAAGGATTTGTAATTATGTGTAAACTCTCGGCTAGAGGACAACATTGAGATAAGAACACTGTAAGGGATAGAGACTTTCTTAGACACAGATTTTAGCGGTCCAGAAAGTTTGGCAAATATAATGAGGAGGCTGTACTAGATGTAACATAACCTGGAGGATAATCCTGGTAGTTTTGTACATGAAGTCAAAATTTAACACGAAGCAATTTGTCGTTTTCTCATAGCGGAGAAACCCCGTCTTGTTGTGTTGAAAAGGGAGACCTAAAGAAAAACTTAAGTAAGGAGTAGTTTAACACTGAGACAAAGCGTCCTGAATTTTACTGATGACCATTAACGATCAATAAACTTCAAACGTCATCAGAGGTTGTACAAATCACTCAGTATCACATAAGAAACCACACCCAGGTAGCTGCTATGAATACCCGCGATAGGAATTGAAGGTGTTCACGGAGAAGAACTTCGAGGCAGATCCAATACTGTAGCACCCCCGTGTACCCTCACACTATGCAACACCACCAGTTACCAAGAAAAATCAGGACCAATGACTAGGTGTGAGTGAAACCCCTGTTATATCGGATTACCACCCTGGATAACTTCTAGTGAACCTAAAGTTGAAAGGAATATGTTAACTTAATGGGGCTGTCAAGGTCGTGCGAAAAAAGTAAATAGTAGCATAGATAAATACAACAGATATCCCTTTTATTGCGGTAAGGATACATTATACTAAGATAACTGTTATGGGCGAGACTGGGAGCGCTCTCCTACTTAAGTTGCAATGAACTCTGGAAACCTTAGGTGTAGAACAGAAGGTTAGACGATGCATCAAGACATTACAGGAGTATTAATTTTACCTCCCTTAAGTAAAACTTTCAGGCGATTTGACGGTGCATGTTTATCTGCAGATAAAATTTCATCATTTATTGTTGTGGCTGATTACTATATGGATTCTAATTTTCCCTTTGAAGTGAATCGTGGAAATAAACAGTAGGAATCAAAAGATTGTTTTTTTAGAAAATTGTACGATTTAATAAACTGTTATGTAAAGTACAAACAATTAAGAGTAAAAATGAAGAGTAGATAAACTATGTTCAAATTGAGCTGAATTGCCAATTGGAAATTTGAAGTCAAACTCTTTACCTATTTGAGAGTGCTAATACTTTAAATGGTAAAGAGTTTTAAGTGTACCAGCTATGGTATGTATGCCTAATGTTGAAGGATAAGTGTCATTGCCTCTTAGGAACATGAGGCAATAGAAGACTCGGCAATGGAGCAAGAACCATTGTTACCCATTATATTCGATGGAAGATAGTCAGGCAGGATACAAATCATTGTAGGCGCTGACTGGTATGGATTTATGTTGACAATAAGCTTTGTCAAACTCATTGTGAGATGTTCAATTTCTTAATCGAGGAAAAAGATGGTACAATTAACTAGATCAACAGATTCATTATTTGACAATGCTCTGTTACTATGTAGTGATCAGACACCTGTTAACCAGACGATGATAAAGAGTTTGGATCGCTATTACAAGACCTAACGTTTATCCACCTAATGGTAAAGAAAGGGAGTTTTTAAAAGATTTATTGCTCTTCTTTGATGACCTGTTCACTTTGGATGATAAAGAATTGAGGAAAATTAATGTTCGTGATGCTCGTATTTTCATGACTGATAATGACCCAGAGGAGCCAGAGTTTTGAGTAAGGAAGTATAAAGTTCTTTGTATCAGTGCCTCACTCTTTCTGTCTGTCTGACTTTCTTTCTTTCTTTCTTTCTTTCTTTCTTCTTTTCTTTCTGTCTTCTGTCTGTCTCTGTCTTCTGTCTGTCTGTCTGTCTCTTCTTCTGTCTCCTGTCTTCTCGTCTCTCTCTCTCTGCTCTCTTCTCTCTTCTCTCTCTCTCTCTCTCTCTCTCTCTCTCCTCTCTCTCTTCTCTCTCCTCTCTCTCTCTCTCTCTCTCTTCTCTCTCTCTCTCTCTCTCTCTCTCTTTCTCTCTCTCTCGTCTCTCTCTCTTCTTCTCTCTCTCTCTCTCTCCTCTCTCTTCTCTCTCTCTCTCTCTCTCTCTCTCTCTCTCTCTCTCTCTCTCTCTCTCTCTCTCTCTCTCTCTCTCTCTCTCTCTCTCTCTCTCTTCCTCTCTTCTCTCTCTCTCTCACTCTCCATTGATAAGAACATAAGAACGAAGGAACACTGCAGAAGGCCTACTGGCCCATGCGAGGCAGGTCCAAGTCTCCTACCGGCTTAAGCCAATGCACCCAACCTAGTCAGGTCAGGTCACCTTGACTTAAGGGAGGAACACGGCAACCGTCCTAGTAGCACAAGCTAATCAGGCCCAACTCACACCCACCCACACCCACTCATGTATTTATCCAACCTATTTTTAAAGCTACACAACGTTCTGGCCTCTATGACTGTACTTGGGAGTTTGTTCCACTCATCCACAACTCTATTACCAAACCAGTACTTTCCTATATCCTTCCTGAATCTGAATTTTTCTAACTTAAAACCATTGCTGCGAGTAATGTCTAGGCTAGATATTTTCAGCACACTATTTACATCCACTTTATTTATTCCTGTCTTCCATTTATACACCTCAATCATATCCCCCCTAATTCTACGTCTTTCTAGAGAGTGCAGATTCAGGGCCCTTAGTCTATCCTCATAGGGAAGGTTTCTGATACATGGGATCAACTTTGTCATCCTCCTTTGTACATTTTCCAGAGCATTTATATCCATTCTGTAATACGGTGACCAAAACTGTGCAGCATAATCTAAATGAGGCCTAACCAAGGATGTATAGAGTTGAAGAACAACCTGAGGACTCCTATTATTTATGCTTCTTGATATGAAGGCAAGGATTCTATTAGCTTTATTGCGAACACTTATGCACTGTTGTCTTGGTTTCAGATTACTGCTAACCAGAACTCCTAAATCTTTTTCGCAATCCGTAATATTAAGATCTACATTATTTATTTTATATGTGACATGGTTATTGTCCTGTCCAACATTTAGAACTTTGCATTTGTCTATATTGAACTGCATCTGCCACCTCTTCGACCACTGCATCAGTCTACTCAAATCTTCCTGGAGTGCTCTAATGTCCTCGTCAGAATGAATTCGACGTCCTATTTTGGTGTCATCGGCAAACTTGCTGATGTCGCTCTTTATGCCCTCATCTATGTCGTTTATGTATATTGTGAACAGCAGGGGGCTCAACACTGACCCCTGTGGAACACCGCTCGTGACGCTTCCCCACTCTGATTTCTCCCCATTTATGCAAACTCTCTGCTGCCTATTTGTCAACCATGCATCTATCCAGGAAGAAAATTCTCCTCCTATTCCATGTGCCTTAATTTTCCTCAATAGTCTCTGATGTGGGACCCTGTCAAAATCCTTACTGAAGTCCATATACACAATATCATATTCATTACCATGATCTACCTCCTCAAATACCTTAGTGAAAAAAATTAATAAATTCGTAAGGCAGGAACGCCCCTTTGTAAAACCATGCTGAGATTCGTTGATTAATTTATGCTTTTCAAGGTGGCTACGAACTGCCTCGGCAATTATTGATTCCATAAATTTTCCCACTATGGAGGTTAGGCTTATTGGTCTATAGTTCGAAACCATACCCCGGCCGGGATTGAACCCGCGTCATAGAGTCTCAAAACTCCAGCCCGTCGCGTTAGCCACTAGACCAGCTAGCCACAATAAGATTCGTCCAACTAGGTATATTTCTACACCGTAGGAAGGTTAGCACAGGCACTACTGTGACCACAAATGCAAGTTTTTACATACGAATCTCCATCTAGCGTGGCCGTGACGAACTCTAGCTCAAGTCCCTTCACGAAATCGTAATGTTGACGGCAGTGAAGGGACTTGAGCTAGAGTTCGTCACGGCCACGCTAGCTGGAGATTCGTCTGTAAAAACTTGCATTTGTGGTCACAGTGGTGCCTGTGCTAACCTTCCTATGGTGTAGAAATATACCTAGTTGGACGAATCTTATTGTGGCTAGCTGGTCTAGTGGCTAACGCGACGGGCTGGGGTTTTGAGACTCTATCACCGCGGGTTCAATCCCGGCCGGGGTATGGTTTGTTTGCAATCGTGTCATTACGATTTCGTAAGTCAAGCTATAGTTCGAAGCTATGGACCTGTCACCTGCTTTGAAAATAGGTATCACATTTGCCATATTCCACTTATCTGGCACCATGCCAGTTTGTAGTGATATGTTGAAAAGATTAGCCAAAGGTTTGCTAAGCTCCTCTTTACATTCCTTTAGAACCCTTGCATACAGTTCATCAGGGCCTGGGGATTTGTTAGGTTTTAATTTATCTATTTGCCTAAGGACCATGTCACTTGTGACCCTAATCGTGCACAGTTTATTATCGTCCTGTTCCACATAATTTTTCATTTTTGGAATATCGCTGGTATCCTCCTGTGTAAAAACTGAGGGGGAAGTAATGTGTTAAAACTTCTACACATTTCCTTATCCCCTGTCAGTGAGCTGACCCCAGGAACTTATGAGTGGGCCTATCTTGTCCCTGATCTTACTTCTGTATACCTGAAAGAATCCTTTTGGGTTAGTCTTCGAATCTCTTGCAACTTTAACCTCATTAATCTCTTTTTGCTTTTCTAATTCCTTTTTTTATTTCTCTCTAACTGAATATTCGATTTCTTAATTGCCCCTCCTCTCCTCTTTGATTTGCCTATATATGCCTCTCTTTTGACCAATTAGATATTTTAATCTATTGTTCATGCATTTAGGATCAATTTTGTTTGATCTGATTTCCCTATTTGGAACATAATTTGACTGAGCAGCTAGAACTACGCCCTGGAAATGGTCATATCGGCAACCATCACCACCTACCTGACCCTTAGTCAGGCCATTCCAGTTCAACCCACCTAAGTAACTTTTCAGTCCTATGAAATCAGCCAAGCGGAAGTCGGGGACAGAGACTTGATTGTCATTATTAGGGGAATTCCATGATATATTAAAACTGAGTGATTTGTGATCACTTTCCCCAAGCTCATCATTAACCCCAAGATTATTAATTAGTGTTTCCCTACTGGCAAGAACCAAGTCAAGGAGGTTATTTCCCCTAGTTGGCTCTGTCACAAACTGTTTTAAAAAACAATCCTGGATCGTATCATGAAAGTCACCTGACTCTAAATTTCCTATCAAATTGCTCCAGTCAATCTGTCTATAGTTGAAATCTCCCATTAGCAAACATTTTCGTATGTAGATGCCTTACGAATTTCGTCCCATAGAAGTTTACTGAACTCCCTATCAAGACTTGGGGCCCTGTAAATCACACCCAAAATTAGTTTTTCTTGGCCCTCGAGAAGCTGTAACCAAACAGATTCAGTGGCTGGCGCTTCTAATTTTATATCTTGTCTAACACAACAATTTAAATTGTCTCTGACATACATTGCTACTCCACCACCTTTCCTGTTGACCCTGTCAGTGTGGAATAATTTATAGCCTTGTATGTGACATTCAGAGGGAATCTCTCTATCTTTCAGATTGAGCCAGGTCTCTGTTATAGCAATAATATCTATGTTTCCTGCACTTGCAATTAATCTTAGCTCATCTATCTTATTTCTTACACTCCTGCTATTAGTATAGTAAACCTTAAGGGAGCTAGTCCCTTGCTGCCCTCTGCTTTCCCCCTTTGTTTGCTGACCTGATCTATTGTTTTTATTTATAACTTCATGCTGAATGCCTTTTATACATTTACTGTTTCCAACCCAAGTGCTGCAACCTGCTTGTTTCCCACACACACCCACACCTCTATCTTCCATCAGTTTAAAATCATAGGCATTTCACCAATGGCCTTCTCAATCGAGTCTGCAAGTGCTACCACCCCAGCCCCATAGAGATGTACCCCATCCCTTGCATACATATCATGTTTGCCATAAAAGTTGTTCCAGTTGTCGATGAATGGGATTGCATGTTCCTTACAGTATCTGTCTAGCCAGCAATTTACACCAATTGCCCTAGACAACCATTCATTTCCTACTCCCCTTCTAGGCAAGATGCTACATATGATTGGGATCCCTCCCTTAGACTTAATGAAATCTATAGCTGACCTGTACTTATCTAGCAGCTCTTCTCTCCTACCCTTCCCAATATTATTTCCACCAGCACTGAGGCAGATAATGGGCTTGTTCCCATTACCTGACATGATATTATCCAGCCTGTTGACTATGTCCCCAACACCAGCTCCAGGGAAGCACAATCTATCTCTCATCTTATTCCTATTACAAAAAGCACGGTCAATAAATCTTACCTGAGAGTCACCAACCACAAGAATGCGCTTACCTCCATTAGCAGGGGCAGTAGTACCCTTACCTTCACTGGCCACTGAAGTACATTCATCCTGAAGAACAGAGAAGCGATTTCCTACCTTCAGATCTTCACTCTTAACTTTCCTTACTCTGATGCGCCTCCCATTACTGTGAACCACTGCCACTTGTAGCAGGTGCTGGGCTGCACCTCACTGCTGGTAGCCGTTGCTACCTCCCCACCTACAGCCTCCTCACAGCGAGAGACAGACTGCACCTCACTGCTAGAAGCCTCATTCCCCACAACTCCAGCCACCTCACACTCTCTCCTCCAGACCCATTGAGGTGGACCTTCAGCCTCCTAATCTCCTCCTGGAGAAGCAAGACCTCCTCCTTCAACTCTCCAACCTCAA
Source organism: Cherax quadricarinatus (assembly GCF_026875155.1). Taxonomy (NCBI): domain Eukaryota; kingdom Metazoa; phylum Arthropoda; class Malacostraca; order Decapoda; family Parastacidae; genus Cherax; species Cherax quadricarinatus. The sequence continues at coordinate 70,003,424 of NC_069407.1, forward strand.
TTTCTAAAACTCTGCAGAAGCAAGCCATGCTTTGTAACCGTCCACGCTAATCCCCAAAGCAGCTCAGGGTCTGTGACCTCACGTGACGACTGACTGATGACAAATACTTTCGTTCTCACGAAATCGTAATAACACGATTGCAATCTACTCACGGAACGGATGAGGTTTGAACCCATGGGATGAAACCCCCACGTTCCATGGTTTGTTGTCTACACTGAAAAATGCAATATCCTACAAAACTAAGTGGTGGAACTAAAGCAAATAATGTTTTGTTAATAAATATAGATTAAAATTATACATTTTTATTCTTCCTACAACCAGAAGAGATTTTTTACCACCAACATATACAGGTTATAAATAATAAAATATTTGTATTTGTGAAATAATTAAATAGGGAACAGAATGAAACAGTAACTAAATATGGGCAAAAAAAAATATTTGGGCAGTCGATTTTCTTTCAAAAATATTTGAATGTTGTACAGACATGTTGATGACTCGAGTCAGTCCATGAAATATAGATCGCAGATGAATTAATTTTCTTGAGAAGGTATAACCAGAGTATGGTGCTGTTTGCTGCCCGTCTTGTGGAATAAAAGCTGTCTGTTCGCTGACCACCAAGTGTAGAGAGGTTGGTTCTTTGATAACATTAGCTATGAATATAATAATAAGACGTATCTCCGATGATGATGGTTCTTAATGAGAATGACAAAACAAACGAAAAAGTCGGCCCGGTGAGTGACTCTTTATTCTGTCCAGAAGTCGTAGGTAAGATAAAGGAGATACTCTCTACCAAAACTGAATCACATTCAACGTTATAGTGTACTTGTGCCCCATGCAGAGTTTTGCAGCCTCTACTGTCGAACAGGTACGAAATATACCTGAGTGTTTTTAAGTTTTCAGCTGCCTTACTTTTAAGAATTTACCATGAAATTCTTCGTAGACATTATGGAAAAAATTTCACTCCTAGGATATCTACCTCATCTCTGGGCTCCAGCGCTCTTCCATTCATTATTTCCACTGCACTAGGATAAACATCGTGCTGTCTAGATACCATCATTATGTTTACTGAGAAAGCAATCATAACTTGTCATCAATTTCTCAGGTTAATATAGCTGCAATCTGGCTATTAATATGCCTGAGTTCGGCAGGCAATTCCTCTCGTACAGTTATGGGCATAGACATGGGATTCTGGAATGAGATATAGGTCATTGAGGAAGACATTCCATAACAATGGACCAAGTATCATTCCTCGTGGAAGACTGACACAGACTGTCGGGTATGTAGACTTTGTCCTAGTAAGGACTTGTCTGTGAACCTACCGTGAAGATAAGAGACGTAGTGCAGCGCTAGAGACTAAAAGTGCTCTCTCTGTTTTTTTCTGTCTTTCTCTCTCTCTCACGAACACACACACACACACACACACACACACACTCACACACACACACACACACACACACACACACACACACACACACAGAGCATAGTCTCAACGTGACGTCATGCTCTCCATAATCAATTCTCCATCCCAAGTCTCCAAATTACCTCATATCTTCCACACCGGAGACAATAAGGGAAAGGAGACTAATTAATTTTAAATTAAATTGGAATTCGACATTTGTGGACGGATGGACGGTATTATAAAGTTGAGTCGTGACACTGAGGTGACCCAGTGATGCCAACGAGGGTAGTATGTGTGCTGGGTATGGGTCGTTTGTTGGTGGAGAGATAGGTATGTAACTTCTGCTGCAAGTGGGCTGCATATGTAACTTCTGTTGTGTATGTGACTTGTTAAGTGTTTTGTATGTAACTCCTGTTAGTGTAATGAGTGATGAACTTTTTATGGAAGTGTGTTGGGTATGAATCTCCATTTGTAGGTGGGCTGGGTAAGAATCTCTCAGTTTGTAGGTGGGCTGGGTAAGAATCTCCAGTTGTAGGTGGGCTGGGTAAGAATCTCCAGTTGTAGTGGGCTGGTAAGAAATCTCCAGTTGTAGGTGGGCTGGGTATGAATTTCCAGTTGTAGGTGGGCTGGGTAAGAATCTCCAGTTGTAGGTGGGCTGGGTATGAATTTCCAGTTGTAGATGGGCTGCTGGGTAAGAATCTCCAGTTGTAGGTGGGCTGGGTATGAAACTCCAGCCGTAGTGTGATGGGTACGAAAACTCCAGTTGTAGGTGTGATGGGTAGAAACTCCAGTTGTAGGTGTGATGGGTATGAAACTCCAGTTGTAGGTGTGATGGGTAATGAAACACCAGTTGTAGGTGTGATGGATATGGAACTCCAGTTGTAGGTGTGATGTGTATGAAAACACCAGTTGTAGGTGTGATGGGTATGGAACTCCAGTTGTAGGTGGGCTGGGTATGAATTTCCAGTTGTAGGTGGGCTGGGTAAGAATCTCCAGTTGTAGGTGGGCTGGGTATGAATTTCCAGTTGTAGATGGGCTGGGTAAGAATCTCCAGTTGTAGGTGGGCTGGGTATGAAACTCCAGCCGTAGGTGTGATGGGTACGAAACTCCAGTTGTAGGATGTGATGGGTATGAAACTCCAGTTGTAGGTGTGATGGGTATGAAACTCCAGTTGTAGGTGTGATGGGTATGAAAACACCAGTTGTAGTGTGATGGGTATGGAACTCCAGTTGTAGATGTGATGTGTATGAAACACCAGTTGTAGGTGTGATGGACATGGAACTCCAGTTGTAGGTGTGATGGGTATGAAACACCAGTTGTAGGTGTGATGGATATGGAACTCCAGTTGTAGGTGTGATGTGTATGAAACACCAGTTGTAGGTGTGATGGGTATGGAACTCCAGTTGTAGGTGGGCTGGGTATGAATTTCCAGTTGTAGGTGGGCTGGGTAAGAATCTCCAGTTGTAGGTGGGCTGGGTATGAATTTCCAGTTGTAGATGGGCTGGGTAAGAATCTCCAGTTGTAGGTGGGCTGGGTATGAAACTCCAGCCGTAGGTGTGATGGGTACGAAACTCCAGTTGTAGGTGTGATGGGTATGAAACTCCAGTTGTAGGTGTGATGGGTATGAAACTCCAGTTGTAGGTGTGATGGGTATGAAACACCAGTTGTAGGTGTGATGGATATGGAACTCCAGTTGTAGGTGTGATGTGTATGAAACACCAGTTGTAGGTGTGATGGGTATGGAACTCCAGTTGTAGATGTGATGTGTATGAAACACCAGTTGTAGGTGTGATGGACATGGAACTCCAGTTGTAGGTGTGATGGGTATGAAACACCAGTTGTAGGTGTGATGGATATGGAACTCCAGTTGTAGATGTGATGTGTATGAAACTCCAGTTGTAGATGTGATGTGTATGAAACACCAGTTGTAGGTGTGATGGATATGGAACTCCAGTTGTAGGTGTGATGGATATGGAACTCCAGTTGTAGGTGTGATGGATATGGAACTCCAGTTGTAGGTGTGATGGATATGGAACTCCAGTTGTAGATGTGATGGATATGAAACACCAGTTGTAGGTGTGATGGGTATGAAACACCAGTTGTAGTAGTAATGAGTTTCAAAATACTATCGTAACAGTGCTGGGTATGAGACTACTAATTTAGGTGTGTTGGATATGACACCGCACCCAAACGAACCCAAGGCTGTTACGAACAAAAACACAGTAAACAACACTGTCTGGCAATTACAGGAATACAATTCCAAAATGATAAGGAAATATCACTGTAATGGACAGTTTCTGAAAATAAGTTTCCCGTTGGCGGCTACGCTTGGTAACAAAGCTTCTTGGTCAAGTATGGTAACCTAGCATGTTGACCAAACATGTTAGCCATGATACTTGACTAAGAACGGTAACCAAGCTTCCGATTTGGTGTTAAGCAGCCAGGGTCAATCTACAGACACACAGCAACATCGTTACTCTCGTCATTATTACCTCATAAACAAGACCATTCACTTTCAGTAATGTGTCATAATGCAGGATGAGGAACTGACGCTGCAAATCAATAGTCTGTATACTACTTTCAAGCAGATTTACTAACAAGGACCGATTAAGTTTCTTCGAGTCGTAAGATTTATATATATATATATATATATATATATATATATATATATATATATATATAAAATATATATATATATATATATATATATATATATATATATATATATACATATATATATATATAATATATATATATATATATAATATATATATATATATATATATATATATATATATATATATATATATATATATATATTCACAAACACTGATCTCAGGTCGAAGGAGACTCGAACTTATGTACCTTGGAACATGGTTCACAGTGCTCTACCACCGTACCACTTTGGTCCAATACCTTGGAGCCCAGCTAACGCTAGACGTTTATGTCCAAGACAGCCAACTTTCAGAGAGATGACATTCAGCTTGTCATCTCATCCCCTGCATGCATCGACCGACGAGAGATTTTTTTTTTCAATATTTAGAATTCGCAGAGCAGTCGAAATATTCACAAACACTAATCACTATTGGACTAGTGTGGTACGGTGGAAGAGCACTGCGTGACATATTCCAAGGTGCATAAGTTCGAATCTTCTTCGACCTGAGATTAGTGTCAGTGAATATTTTGCCTGTTCTGCGAATTCTAAATATTGTAAAAATCTATCGTCGGTCGATGCATGCAGGGGATGAGATGAAAAGCTCACAGCCACCTGTCTGAAAGTTGGCTGTCTTCGACCAAAATGTCTAGCGTTAGCTGGGCACGAAGGTATTGGACCAGTGTGGTACGGTGGTAGAGCACTGCAAACCTTGTTCCAAGGTGCGTAGGTTCGAATCTCTATAGACCTGAGATCAGTGTTTGTGAATATATACATATATTCATATACATACATATATAAATATATATATATATATATATATATATATATATATATATATATATATATATATATATATATATATATA
>NC_069407.1:70013343-70021667 GCF_026875155.1 Cherax quadricarinatus
TCCAAACTTTCCAATGAAAGGAGAATGTTGAACTTCAAGATAACTTATTTATTTTAGCACAGAATATTCCAAAAGAAAATCCATTGAAGGCAATTAAGGAAATAAGTGGTTATCAAATTTGATCCATTGAAATGGAAGACAGTTCCAATTACCTGAATCATCCACACCCTTATAAGGCAGAGAAAATTCTAAGTAGAAATGATGCATCACTAAATTGATCATAAGGCCATTTAGGATTTTTTTTTTTTTTACAAATTCCAATCGATGTTTAAAGTTTTACTTACGCATCCATGAGCAACTTCTACTGGAAATAATCTTCAAATTGTTAACACTTGGTAATTTTTAATGCCTTTTATGTATTTTTTGGGGGGGATGATATTAGTAATATATTTTATATCTGACAGCATGTATGAAGGTTATTTTCAATTAATTTATATATGAGGTATATACTGAAATCTTGACTGGAGCGAATACATGAAGCAGGAAGATGGAACTTAGGGCAAAGGATTCTGTGGGAGAGCTCAGGAGACGGCAGGAGAGGGTAAGAGATGGGAAAGTAATGTGAAAGGATGAGATGGGAAATGAGACGTATGAGTGCAATTGGGAGAGTTGGAGCAAGGTAGAAGCATTTGTGGGGCTCAGAAAAAAGCAGGGTGGGGGAAAGTAGCAGGAATATTTTACTCTTGTCTAATCTCCTGCTAGGGAACCGGCAGAAATTTTCTTGCTGGCAAGCATCATTGCCTACTTGGGTCGGTACTGAACAGGAAACGCATTATTGCTTGTGAAAACCAGTAGTTCAGATGATAATGTTCAAATCACATATACATGATTTGTGGGTGAGACGTATGGGAAAGTCTTCTTGGACGCATTGTCTGTTTACCTATGAGCAAATAGGAACCTGTAAGTAGTCGACTGTAGATAGTCGCATCCTAGGATTTGTAGTGTTCCCTAGATAGAGCTGGGTCTTGATATCAGCTGACGTACTTTAACAGCTCATAAATTGTGACATTAACTGTGGAAAAAATACACAGGCTACCAACCTCTCAGGAGAGATTGGTAGTCTGGACACCGAGATCACAGACAATGAACCTGAGGATATAAGACAGTGATGATCCTGTACTTAGCCGAGAAGTTCCTGGAGGCAAAGAACTTCATACCAGAAAAGGAAATGGTAAAACAAGATGGAAAATATCAACAAAAGTACAAAGTTTAGTTAAAACCATAATGAGTGAAGGTCTAAAGAAAATAAAAGTGTGCAGAAAAACCAGACACGAATATTTAAGGGTGAGAAGAATAGTTGACCAACAGTTTCCATATGACAGAGCAAATTCCTAGTCTGAACCAAATCTGATTCATTATGAGGTCAGGGAAAAAAAACAATAAAAGACCAGGTTACAAGAAATATAAAAAGGGAAAGCAGCGCTCAAGAACAACGACAAGGGAATAAGTGAGGCGCTGTAAATGATGTAAAGAGGTCTTCTCAGAGGAAAATGGGGCAGCACCAGGGAGTCGAAAAGAAAAGTTACACTACCAGGTAATGAACACCATACAGACAACAATAGGTGAAACAACTTTTGAGTTAGCTCGATATATTAAAGCTTGCAATGATACTCAGTAAACTGCCACCATACAGTCGGCAAGAGGGAGCAGAACCTCTGTGTGTAACACTAGCTATAATCAACAATAAATAACGGAAAAAGAACAATTTCCAGTGCCCTGGAAGACCAAATGTAGTCAATATATTAATGAAAGGAAATGGAGAGGATGTATTAAACTACAGAGAAGCATCAGTGGCATTCTTTCTCGGTGTAAGATAACTGAGATTATAAGAAGGAACATGGTTAAAAACAGAGAGAAGTTGTATGACCAACAAAAAACAGCAAGGACTTAATTAAAGGTAAAAAATCTTCACCCCAAACCTGTTTAAGTTCTTTGACAATGAGGCAGAAATGATTGGCTTGCATGTTCTTGTACTGCAAGTAGACATTTGATGTCTACTTTCAGTAGACTGGGATAAGAACAATGATGCTAACATGAATAATAATAAATAATATTAATATTAATAATAATTAATAATAATAATAATAATAATAATAAAATAATAATAATAATAATAATAATAATAATAATAATAATAATAATTAATAATAATAATAACAAAAATAATAATAAAATAATAATAAAAAAAATAAAAAAAAAAATTAATAATAATAAAAATTTAAAATAATAATACTAATAATAATAATAATAAAAATTTAATAATTAATAATAAAAAATAATAATAATAAAATAATAAAAATAATAATAATAAAAATAAAAATTTAATATCATTTTACTTATACAAGTCCATGTACTAGGTTTACAGCCTAGCTGATTCCGGGGACATACAAATATACGGGAAAACCCCCTTGTTATGCAAAGCATTTCGAGAAAATTAGGGGGGGTTTTTTTTTCCCCAGGATGCAACCCAAAACCAGTCGACTAACCCCCAGGTCCCATTTTTACTGATGGGTAAAACATAGACAAACTGGTTGTAAGGAAACTGCCGGATTTTTTCCATCCCATCCCCAAGAATCAATCCCGGACCTCACCGTGTAAGCAGAGCAACAGTGGGCCCAAAAGGGGACCTCATGGGATGGAAAAAAAAGGGATTGCGAAGAGATCTCAGAAAGGAAGTGGGAAAATCGGCAAGAATCGGGTTTTTGCCCGTTTTTAAATTTTGGTTTTATTAAATGATTTTAAAAAAAAAATATAGTCAATGAAAACTTTGCTGGGTAGTGGTTAAAATTTTTTTAAGCAGTAAAAAGCCAACGAGGGCATGGGCGGGTGCCAAGAACCCGACCTTGGGCCATTTTGCATCATTGGTTAAAATTTTAAAGACTACTTGACATTAGTGCCCGTCAATGAAGGTTATATAATTAAATGAAAAGGGAAAAAGAAGACCGGGTACTAAGTAAAAAGACTCGGGGGAGCAGAGGGGTACAATCGTCACTCTGAAAAAAAAAAAATGGAGTGAAAATTTGGCCGTTTAAATCGCAAAATTTAAAAAGAATAAAAATCTACAGCAAATGCTCTTTGGCAAATTTCCTCCATTTTTTTTTTTTTAAAAACCAACGTACATAACTTGAAAAGAATAGGGAAAAATTTTGATTTTGCGAGGGTATACAGGGAAACTTGCCCCAAAACTTAGGTTTAGATAAGTAGCTTAGGGAACTAAAGCTGACGACGCTAGTGGACAGGAGAATTAGGTGAGACTTTCAACAACACACAAAGTACTCAGAGACCCTGACAGGAGAAAACTGCAATAGACTGTTCAAGAGGAGAGGAACGATGGCACTAGGACACAGGTGAAAGCTAAAGAAAAAGATGAGACACAAAGTTTTCAGAAAGTATATTTCGCCTTATGGTTGCCAGGAAGTAGAATGACCTGAGAGACGATGTAGTGGAAGAAACCTCCATACATTATTTTAAGAATAGGTATTTAAAGGCCCACGAAGTAAATCCAGCAAGTGGCAAGATGCTAAACGAAAACCTTAAAGAAACACCCCTTCTGCAATCACAAATTGGTGAGTGCAAATTAGTGAGTATATTCACTCATACCTGACTATGCTAAAATCATTAAAAAAAAATAATATTGTGATCGCGCTATACTCACTTGAAAGGATGATGAAAAAATGTTAGGGAACTCAAAAAAGAATGTTTATGAGAGATGTGGAGAAAGAGAGGAATAACGTTGAACGCAATAAGAATTATTTCTGATAATAAGAATTAAAATGAATTACGTGAACTGAAGGAAGTTGCTGCTCTCTTTGAGACAGGCAAGAAAGAAATGAATAAACAGGTGATTTGATGGAATATATCTGAAAAGAAAGAACCGAAGAAACTGGAAGAGATTATAAAAATGTATTGGCAATACTTCACGTAAATAGTCCATTGGGACCAAGTAAATTTGAAAAGATAATCTTACCGAGAAAAGAAAAAAATGAGAGGAATGATGAGATATGACTTTTTACATAAACAGAGATAGAATGGAAATGGAATGGCAGACACACTTGAAGAACCCACTATTTTGAAGTCTGATAATTTTTACATTCCCTGTTTATTCCTTAGCATTCCAAAGCTCTCCAAACAAGCATAATAATTTTTAACCAACCTTATCACTTATAGTCATACATCCTCACACTCCAGTAACACTCCATTCTCTCGACCTATGAACATGGTACAAGAAACTAAGATATTACTAATCATAATGTGATATTTAGGCAGGAACTGTGAACCTGGTATAATAACACGAATATATATAAAACAAAAATGTGAACGAATAGGAAAAACAATGAAGAGACGATAAATGTAATATTTTCAGCAGGATATCAAGTTCAGTGGAAACAAAGAGAAAATAGGAGTGGAAGAGAGTGACACTTAAAATATTCTAAGAACAACAAAGAATTGGGGCGAGATAAATTAAGGGTGTGAGATAACTGCATTGTAAACACAACGTTGACCATGGCACACACTTTACTCTTTACATTTACACACAATTAAACGGGAAACTTTGGTCGGCAGACAGCAACCACTTAGGGGTTAATACCCTTTCCTGCTAAATGCCTGTAAAATGGGAAGCGCAGTTATTTTTTCACAATGGTAGGAATGCTGGTGTCTTTCTTTGTGTCTCATAAACTCGCAAGAAAACAGGGATGTCTTGCTACTTTAACTTACACTTAGGCCATACATATACGTGTACATGCATGTAACACCTGATGTGAATTTTCGTCATTTTCTAAATAGTTTTTGCCCTTTATTTACTCTATCCATGGGGAAGTGGCAAAAATTTATTTCCCCATAACTATGCGAATCTTGGTGATAAAAATGGATGGACAATATGCGTAACCCTTCCCCTTATAAATTACTAAACAAACAAGAAGAAAAAAATTTTGGGGCCCGGGCCTGGGGGCAAAAGCTTCACTTCACCCCGTGAGGGGCCCGAGTTAAATTTCCGGCAAAAGGGGGAAAACAATGGTGGGTTTTCCTTACACCTTGTTTTTGTTACCTATCAAAAATGGGTACCTGGGTTCAATCGCTGGTGGCAGTCGCACCCTGGGAAAAAAACGATCTTTTTCCCAAAATGCTCTGAAAAAACAAGCGGCTTTCTGTATAGTAGTATGCACTGAGTCAGCTAGTTGTATACCTTGTCTGTTTTTGTAGTAAATAAGATTTTTTTAATTATTTTTTAAAAAAGGGTTGTTGGAATGTTCTTGGAGTATTTCCTTAAAATGGATAGAGTATCTCATTGAAGGGAAATAACCCCCTAAAAAAATGGAATTAAAAAGTTGGTTTTTTGATAAAATGCTAATATTCGGGGCCCGATTGTCTAGGCCCTGCCTGGTAAAGGTTGAAAAATTTTTAAAATGTTGCAAGGAAAGGTTTTAAAAAAAAAACAAAACATTTTTTAATTTATTATAAAAATTTTAAAAAACATCAAAAAGAAAATGGAATGGTTTCCAAACATTTTGTAAATTTAAAAAAAATAAATCGAACCCAAAATAAATATGGAACATTGCAAAGGGAAAAACTATCAAGTTATTTTCCCTGAGTTTTCCTGAGAAAAAAAAATTTTCTGATCGCTAAAGATCAGTGAAAAATTATTTAAAAAATTTCATCCCTTTTTGATAGGAAAAAAGGATATAACATGATTTTTTTTTTTGCGCAATTGGATTGTAAGCTTTTCTTTTTTTTGGGTTTAAATTTGGCTTTTGGATGGGCCCATTTTTTCCCCGTCATCACTTGCACCTCGCATTGGGGACAAGTATTATCCTATGTCAAACAATTCCATGTCATCTGGCTCTGGATCAAATACTTTCCCCCAAAATGCAAAATTTGGGCTTTCCCTTTTAAGGGTTTTACCATAAAACAATTTTCATTCATCGGAAGGAAAAAAAACGTTCTGAGTACCCGACCATACAGAAAAACATATACATTAGAATTTTTTTTTAAAAAAATTTTTTTATGAAATTCAAATGGGCCAAAAAGGCAGGTCGAGTGTTCCCTTCCCGTTTTGTTTTACTTTTTTATTTCTGGTGCACTATTTTTGCTTTTCAGACTCTTTTATATAAAAATATAATATATATATATATATATATATTTTTTAAAAATATATAAAATATTATATTATATATAATTATATAATATTTATATAATATAATATTATTATATATATATATATATAATATATCAGTGGGGCCCCCGGTTTAACGATTTTTTTTCACTCCAGAAATTGTTTTAGGTCCATACGACCGAATTTTTTCCCAAAAAAATATTGTGACTGTTAGCCATTTCAGACCCCCAAAATAACGTACAAACCCTTACAAAAATACACTTTCTTTAAAATTTGGGCACTTTTGGAGGTTTAAATCGTTATGGGGGGCCCTTTATAATATTATGTATTCATTCCAAGTATTTACCCCTACATCCCCACCACAAGACTTACCAGTAATAGAAGGACAGCTTCAAACCCTAAGGGTATACACAATCCCTTTAATGACTGCGCAAATTATAATTGGCGAAACTCCAAAACCTCCAAAAATGTATTTGGAACCCAGTTTCAGGCAGATCTGACTATCCCAAAGGGAAAGCCTTGTTTAACACCGAAATTCCCAACCTTTAATCAATTAACCAAATACAGAAAACGCCAAATCATTGTGAGAAAGGGCAAACCTAAATACCGATGAATCCTGGAATCGTCACTTATCTGTAAATCAAACAACTTCAACCAGAACAACGGCTTATATAACATAGTTGAACCGCTTGCCAAGAAACTTCTTCATCGTTATCCCACACAGAACATAAGAATCGAGGAACACTGCAGGTGTACTATTATACCTATCCAATCTCTTTTTAAAGCTACCCAATGTTCTAAACTCACTATCACTTAACTCCGAAGATTGTCACATACAGCATTCTATGCCTGACTCAGCATTCTCCACCTGACGAAATATTATAAATATTCTCTGAGGCTATGGGTCCCACAATTTGTACCAGAGGTGGACCTCATCATATATGGAGGAGGAGGAGGCGGATGTTGAGGGCTAAGACTGTGTCTCCCCCTTCCCCAAACAGGCGCGCATACACCATGTGCTCGTGTTACAACAATGGAGTGTTTGTTCACCGTGTGTATAGTGTATATTGTGTATAGTGTATAGTGCGTAGTATGAGCATGGTATGCGCATAGCACGTGTAGTGTATAGCGGCGTCTCGTTTATAGTGGGGGCTGTGCACAGAGCATAGTGGTGTATAGTAACAGGTGCACAGAGCATTGTGTTGTATAGTGACTTGTCCTGGGAGGGAGTGAGTGCCCTACTCCGCCTCATCAAACATCTTCCACCCCCTCCCTTCCTCCACCGCCCACCACAATGGGGGGAGACCCTCGCCTCCCCCCACCCACCACCATGAAAACCCCATGCGGTATGTACCATGCGCCATTTTCCCTTCAGCCTGGGCTTACCACACAGTTTGAGGTATGGCAATGATGAAGCCAGCCAGCCACAAAGCCAGGGAAACAGTGCAAACCCCCAATGAAAGAAGAGGCACATGTCAGGTATGTGGAGAGTTTCGAGCACGCAACAGGGATTGGTCGCATTCGTGCACACAATGGGTGTGCAGGAAACACATTTGCCCCAGCAGAGAGCAGCCCACAGCCTCCACAGGCAGATGAAAAATTCCAATGGCAACCTCCTCACTTGTGATAACCTTCTGTTGGCATTCAAATCCACTGCTAACAGTACCTATCCCACATCCCTAAAGCAGCTCGCCCATATGCAGCAGGGAAATTCAAAAGACCTTCTCAAGCAGGTGAATGGAGGTTCCACCAACTTAGAAGCCCGAGGCACCATCCAAGCATGGCGCAACCTGCTCCTGTTCGGCAATGTCTGTCTTGCAGTTCCTGAGAGACGAGGCAAACTGCTAACCACGTCAGTTATCAGGCAGTGCGCAACTACCCAAGAACGGATAAATTTTGTCCCTCTGCCCCATCATCGCAGGAATCACAAAGGTAGACCCAAAAAAAAGTCCCACTGAAAACGAGAAAATTTGCGCACAGGTTAGCAAAAAAATTGAAGAAGGTAACACAGTGGGAGCAATAAGAATAATTACAAGTGACGACACTGTAGCCCCCAAAGATGAGACCACAGCCCAAGCACTAAGAGACAAGCATCCAACCAGGCACACATAGCCATCAAAACAACCCTGAGGAAAACCCCTCACTGAACAAATTTAAATTTTTCCCGAATCGGAAGTTATAGGGGATTGTGTCTTTCCTGCCCGGGGGGGGT
>NC_069407.1:70022167-70047071 GCF_026875155.1 Cherax quadricarinatus
AAATAATGTAATCTTAATATAGGATTGCAAGAAGATTTAGGAGTTCGGGTTAGCAGTAATCGAAACCAAGACAACAGTGCATAAGTTTTTTAAATAAAGCTATAAAATTCCTTGGCTTCATACAAAAGCTAAAAAATAGAGCCTCGGTTGTTCTTCAACCTATAATTTTGTTAGGCCTCATTTAGATTTGTGCACAGTTTTGGTCACCGTATTAAGGATGGATATAAATTCTCGGAAAATGTACAAAGGAGGATGACAAAGTTGCCCCAGTATCAGAAACCTTCCATGAGATGACAAGGGGCCCCTAAAAGACCTCAGAAAGACGTAGAATTAGGGGGATATGTTGAGGTTAAAAGGGAAGACGGAATAAAAAAAGGGGGATGTAAATAGTGTGCTGAAAATATCTGCCTAGCAGGACTCGCGCAAGGGTTTTTAAATTGGGAAAAAATTCAATTCAGGAAGGATATAGAAAGTACGGTTTTGGGAAATTGAGTTGGGGAGAGTGGAACAAACTCCCGGTACATTTATAGAGGCCAGAACGTTGTGTACTTTAAAATGGGTTTGGGTAAATAAAATTGGTTTGGGTGGGTGTGATTGGACCTGATAGCTTGTGTCCCAGGTGGGGTTCCCCCGTGTTCCCCCCTTAAGTCAATGTCCCTCCCTAAGGTTGGGTGCTTTGGCTTAAGCCGGGGTAGGAGATTGGACCTCCTCCAGGGGCCCAGTAGGCCTTCTGCAGTTTTCCTTCGTTTTAGTTCTTATGTAGGACAAAGGACATAAAAATACTTTGTAAAGTAAAAGGAAGTGATCTGATTAAAGTATTACAATTAGAAAATATCCGGGGTTTAAAGAATTTTTCCAAACTTCCAATGAAAGGAGAAGTTGACTTCAAGATAACTTATTTTTTTGCACAGAATTTTCCAAAAAAAATCCTTGAAGGAAATTAAGGGAAAAAATTGGTTATCAAATTTGATCCATTGAAAGGAAGACGTTAATTACCTGAATCTCCACACCCTAAAGGCAAAAATTTCTAAGTAAAAAAGATGCATCAAAAATTGATCCAAAGGGCCATTTGGGTTTTTTTTTTTTTTTTTTACAAATTCCAACGATGTTTAAAGTTTACTTCGCATCCAGGCAACTTCTACTGGAAATAATCCAAATTGTTAACATTTGTTTTTTATGCCTTTTAGATTTTTGGGGGGGGATGATATTAGAATATATATTTATATCGACAGCATGTATAAAGGTTATTTTCAAAAATTTTATTGAGGTAATTGAAACCTTACTGGGGCGAATACAGAAGCAGGGAAAATGGGAAATTAGGGGGAAAAGGGTTCTGTGGGGGGCTCGGGGACGGGAGGGAAAGGGGAAAAGATGGGAAATAAGTGAAGGGGTGAGAGGGGAAAAGAGACGTATATGCAATTGAGGAGTTGGAGAAGGTAGAACATTTGTGGGGCTCAAAAAAAAAACACTGGGGGAAAAGCGGAATATTTTTTTCTTTCTAATCCCTGCAGGGGAAACCCCTGCAAAATTTTTTGCGGCAAGCTCATTGCCTACTTGGGGCGGTACTGACAGAAACGCATTATTGCTTGTGAAAACCAGTAGTTCCGATGATAATGTTTTTAAATCACATTACATGATTTGTGGGTAGACGTTGGGAAAGCTTCTTGGACCATTGTCTGTTTACCTATGAGCAAATAGGAACCCGTAAGTAGCGACTGTAGAAGTCCATCCTAGGATTTGTTGTTCCCTAGAAGAGCTGGCTTTTATCAGGAAGTACTTTAACAACCCAAAATTTTTGACATTTCTGTGGAAAAAAACACAGGGTACCAATCCTTAGGAGAGATTGGTAGCCTGGACCCGAATCACAGAACAATAACCTAGGATAAAGACAGGATGACCCTTACTTAGCCAGAAGTTCCTGGAGGCAGAAAACTTCATCCCAAAAAGGGAAAAATGGTAAAACAAGAGGAAAATACAACAAAAGTAAAAGTTAATTTAAAAACCAAGTGAGGAAAAGGTCTAAAGAAAATAAAAGTTGCAAAAAAACCCAACACGAAATTTAAGGGTGAGAAAAATATTGATCACAGTTTCCATATGACAGAGCAAATTCCTAGTCTGAACCAAATCAAATTTCATTATAGGTCAGGAAAAAAAACAATAAAAGACCGGTTACAAGAAATAAAAAAAGGGGAAAAGCGCGTCAAGAAAAACGAAAAGGAAATAAGGAGGCGGTGAAAACATTAAAGGGGTTTTTCTCAGGGAAAATGGGGAAGCACCGGGATCAAAAAAGAAAAGTTAAACACCGGGTTTAATGAACCCCATACAACAACAATAGGTGAAACAACTTTGAGTTAGCTCGATTTAAAGCTTGAAATTTAACCAGTAAACTGCCACAACATCGGCAAGAGGGAGCAGAACCTCTGTGTGTAACATAGCATAACAACAATAAATAAACGGACAAAGAAAAATTTCCAGTGCCCTGGAAGCCCAAAATGGTCAAAATTTTAAATAAAAGGGAAAATGGGGGAGGATCTTAAACTACAGAGAAGCATCAGGGGCATTCTTTCTGGGTGTAAGAAAATAGATTATAAAAGAACATTTTTAAACACAGAGAGAATTTTTATGACCAACAAAAAAACAGCAAGGACTTAATTAAATAAAAAAATTTTCACCCCAAACCGTTTAAGTTCTTTGCAATGAGGAAAAATGATTGGCTTCATGTTCGTGACGCAAGTAGACATTTGATGTCTACTTGCAGTAGAGGGGGATAAAAAAAAATATGCTAACATAAAAATAATAAATAATTTAATATTAATAATAAAAATAATAATAATAAAATAATAATAATAATAATAATAAAAAAAAAAAAATAATAATAATAAAATAATAATAATAATAAAATAATACAAATAATAAAATAATAATAATAATAATAATAATAAAAATTTTAAATAAAAAATAATAATAATAATAAAAAATAATAAAAATAATAATAATAATAATATCTGTACTTATACAAGCCATGACTGGGATACAGGCCTGCGACTCAGTGACATACAATATACAGAAGCCCCTTTTTAGCAAAGCATTTCGGAAAATTAGGTCAATTTTTCCCCCCGGATGAAAACCCCCACCAGTCACAACCCCAGGTACAATTTTACGAGGGGGGAAAATAGACAACTGTGTAAGGAAAAGTCCGAGTTTTTCCCTCCCCCCGGGCCGGAATCAACCCGGAACCTCACCCTGTGAACGAGAGCAACGTGGACCAAAGGGTACCTATGGGGTGGAGAAAAAAAAGGGGTTGCGAAGAGACTCAGAAAGTGAAAAACTAACAAGTGAAACTCGGGAAGAATCGGCATTAGACCATTTTTTAATTCTGGTATACTTAAAGATTTAAAAAAAAAATATAGTCGACGTATCTTTGCTGGGTAGTGGTTAAAATTTAAAAGCAGTATAAAACCAACGAGGGGCATGACGAGCTAAAAACAAAACCCAACCCTCTGCACATTGGTAAAAAGGGTATACTTGACATTAGTGCCAGTCAATGCAAGGTTATATATGTATGAAAAAGGGAAAAAGACCGGGAAAAAGTACAGACCGGGGAGCAAGGCTCAACGCACTCTAAAAAAGACTAGGAGGAAAATAGGGCAACATATCGCAAAATTAAAAGAATAATACTACAGCAAATGCTTTTGGCAAGGGGACCCCCAAAAAAAATAGATCGCACGATAACTTGATAAGAATGAAAATTTAGAATGTGCGAGGGTTTTTCAGGGGAAAATTCCCCAAAAATTTGGTTTAGATAAGTAGTTAGGGAACTAAAGTGACGACCCCTAGAGGACAGGAGAATTAGGTGAGACTTTCAACAACACACAAAGACCCAAAACCCTGACAGGGGAAAACTGAAAAAAAACTGTTTAAGAGGAGAGGAAAGATGGCACAGGACAAGGGGAAAGCTAAAAAAAAAGATGAGACACAAAGTTTTTTAGAAAGTATATTTCGCCTTTTTGGGTTGCCAGGAAAATAAAAGACCGAGAGACGATTTGTGGGAAGAAACCCCCATACATTATTTTAAAAATAGGGATTTAAAGGGCCCACGAAGTAAATCCCGCAAGTGGCAAGATGCTAAACAAAACCTTAAAGAAACACCCCTTCTGCAATCACAAATTGGTGAGTGCAAATTGGTGAGTGCAAATTGGTGAGTGTATTCACTCATACCTGACTATGCTAAAATCATTAAAAAAAATAATATTGTGATCGCGCTATACTCACTTGAATGGATGATGAAAAAATGTTAGGGAACTCAAAAAAGAATGTTTATGAGAGATGTGGAGAAAGAGAGGAATAACGTTGAACACAATAAGAATTATTTCTGATAATAAGAATTAAAATGAATTACGTGAACTGAAGGAAGTTGCTGCTCTCTTTGAGACAGGCAAGAAAGAAATGAATAAACAGGTGATTTGATGGAATATATCTGAAAAGAAAGAACCGAAGAAACTGGAAGAGATTATAAAAATGTATTGGCAATACTTCACTGTAAATAGTCCATTGGTACCAAGTAGTTTGAAAGATAATCTTACACGAGAAAAGAAAACATGAGAGGAATGATGAGATATGACTTTTTACATAAACAGAGATAGAATGGAAATGGAATGGCAGACACACTTGAAGAACCCACTATTATGAAGTCTTGATAATTTTTACATTCCCTGTTTATTCCTTAGCATTCCAAAGCTCTCCAATACAAGCATAAGAAATACTTAACCAACCTTTCTTCACATTATAGTCATACATCCTCACACTCCAGTAACACTCCATTCTCTCCGACCTATGAACATGGTACAAGAAACTAAGATATTACTAATCATAATGTGATATGAGGCAGGAACTGTGAACACTGGTATAATAACACAGAATATATATAAAACAAAAATGTGAACGAATAGGAAAGACAATGAAGAGACGATAAATGTAATATTTTCAGCAGGATATCAAGTTCAGTGGAAACAAAGAGAAAATAGGAGTGGAAGAGAGTGACACTTAAAATATTCTAAGAACAACAAAGAATTGTGCGAGATAAATTAAGGTGTGTGAGATAACTGCATTGTAAACACAACGTTGACCATGGCACACACTTTACTCTTTACATTTATACACAATTAAACGGGAACTAGGTCGGCAGACAGCAACCACTTAGGGAGTTAATACCTTCCTGCTAAATGCCTGTAAAATGGAAAGCTGCAGTTATTTTACACAATGGTAGGAATGCTGGTGTCTTTTCTTTGTGTCTCATAAACTCGCAAGAAAACAGGTATGTCTTGCTACTTCTACTTACACATAGGCACACTACATTTACGTGTACATGCATATGTATACACACTGATGTGAATTTTCGTCTATTTTTCTATATAGTTCTTGCCCTTTTATTTCCACTCATATCCATGGGGAAGTGGACAAGATTATTTCCTCCATAAGCTATGCGAATCTTAGGTGATAAAAATGGATGGAGCAATATGCTAGTAACCCCTTCTCCTGTATAAATTACTAAACAAGACAAGAAGAAAACATTTTGTGGTGCCCCGTGGCCTGGTGGCAAAAGCTCTCACTTCACACCGTGAGTGTCCGAGTTCAATTTCCGGCGAAAGGGTGGAAACAATGGTCGAGTTTCCTTACACCGGTTGTCTTTGTTCACCTATCAGTAAAATGGGTACCTGGGTGTCAATCGACTGGTGGCAGTCGCATCCTGGGACAAAACTGACCTATTTCCCAGAAATGCTCTGCAAAACAAGCGGCTTTCTGTATAGTAGTTTGTCACTGATGTCAGCTAGTCCTGTATAACTATTTTTCTAATTTATTATAGAAATTGACAACATCAAAAACATAAATGGAACGTGTTTCCAAACATTTTGTAAATATTAAAAAAAATATAAATACGAACCAAATAGTAATATGGACACATTGCAAAGGGATAAAACTATCAAGTCTCATATTCCTGAGTTTCCTGAGAAATAACAATTATTCTAGATCGCTAAATGCTACAGTGAAAGTCTATTAAACAATTTCTATCCTTCTTGATAGAAAAAAAGGATATAACATTATTTTTCTTTTTGTTGCAATACCTGGATTGTAATGCTTTTCTTTTTCTTGGTTAATTTTGGCTTTTTGCATGGCCTATTTTCCTCCTCGTCATCACTTGACACCTCTGCATCTGGTAGCAAGTATTCATCACTACTGTCAAGCAATTCCATGTCATCTGGCTCTGGATCTAAGTCACTTTCCTCCAAAATGCAAACATATTGGGACTTCTCTTTCAAGGGTTCACCATAAAACAATTTCTCATTCATCTGGAAGGACAATAAAAACGTTCTGTAGATACCCAGACCATTACAGAATTCATATACATTAGAATTTTTTTTAGAAATATTTATTTACTGAAAATTCAAACTGGGCCTTAAAGGACAGGATCGAGTGTGCTCGTTCCTTTTTTGTTTTACTTTTTCAGTTTCGTGGTGCACTCATATTATGCTTCATACAGACTCTATATAATATATATATTTATATATATAATATATATATATATATATATATTTTATATATATATATATATATATATTTATATATATACATATATATATTTATATATATATATATATATTTTATATTAAAATATATTTTATATATATATAATTTATATATATATATATATATATTTATATATATATGTCGTGCCGAATAGGCAGAAATTGCGATCTTGGCTTAAATAGCAACGCTCATCTTGCCATATAGGAAAATTAAAAAATTTGTGTATAAATTTTTTCGCCAAAATCTTCTGAACCTAACGAAAAAAAATATATTTCACGTGTTTGTTTAGTTTTAAAATTATTGTAAACAAACTAAATATATTTAGTTGGGTTAGGTAAAAAAAATTGGGGTTGTTATTAAGGTTAGGTAAGTTTTTAATTTCCCTTTTGGTGCAAAATTTAAAAAATTTTTCACTCACCATTAATGAAAAAAAATATATTTTTAAAACGTATAAGAGAAAATTTTAGAAAGGACTTAATTTTAAATGAGTTCTTGAAATTTGACCAGTTTTTACATTTTCGGCACGAATTATATATATATATATATATATACATATATATATATATATATATTAATATATTTTTTATAATATATATATATATATATATAATAATATATTTTATTATATATATATATATATAATATATATATATATTATATAATATATATAATATATATATTAATTATAATATATATATGTTAATATACATTCCAAGTATTTACCTCAAATCACCCCCAAAGGACTTTATCGAAATAGAAGGACAAGTTCAATCCTTACGGGGGTAACACAACCCCTTGTAAGACTGCGCAAATTATACATCGGCGAAACAAATCCAGAGACCTCCAAAGATGTATTTAAGAACACCAGTATGCAGGCAGATCTGACGATCCAAGGAATGCCTATGTTTAACACCGAAATTCACACAACCATTTAATCAATTAATCAACTACAGAAGCGCCAGACTCATTGTCAGAGAAGACAACACTAAATACCGAAGAATCCTGGAATCTTCATTATTTAAAAATCAAAAACGTAAACCCAGAACAACGGCTTATATAACATAGTTGAACCCCTTGCCAAGAAACTTCTTCATCGTTATCCCACACAGAACATAAGAATCGAGGAACACTGCAGGTGTACTATTTTACCTATCCAATCTCTTTTTAAAGCTACCCAATGTTCTAACTCCGAAGATTGTCACATGCAGCATTCTATCCCTGACTCAGCATTCTCCACCTGACGAAATATTATAAATATTCTCTGAGGCTGTGGGTCCCACAATTTGTACCAGAGGTGGACCTACTATTTGGAGGGGGAGGAGGCGGATGTTGGGGGGTAGTGTGTCTCCCCCTTCCCCCAAACGGGCGTGCTTTACACCATGGCTCGTTTTACAACAATGGGTGTTTTTTCCCGTGTGTATAGTGTATGTGTATATGTTTTGGCGTAGTTGAGCAGGGTATGGGCTAACACGTGTAGTGTATACGGCGTGTGTTTTAGTGGGGTGTGCACAGAGCATGGGGTGTAAGTAAAGTTGCAAGATATTGTGTTGTATGTGATTTGGGTCCTGGGGGGGGAGTGGTGCCCTACCCTCTATCACACATCTTCCACTCCCCCCTTTTTCCTCCACCGCCCCCACAAGGGGGGGAGCCCCTCGCCCCCCCCAAACCACCCCCTAAACCACATGCGGTGTGTACCATGCGCCTTTTTCCCCTTCACCCTGGGCTTACCCACATTTTGAGGTAGGGCAGAGATAAAGCCAGCCACCCACAAAGCCAGGGAAACAGTGCACCCAAACAATAAAAAGAAGAGGCAATGTAGGTTGGGAGATTTTCGAGAGCAAAAGGGATGGTCGCTTTCGTGCACACAAGGGGGTGGAGGATCAATTCCCCCAAGCAGAGAGCAGCCCACAGCCCCCAAGGCAGATGAATTCCGGGAAACCTCCTCATTTGTGATAACCTTCTTTGGGCATTCAAATCCATGCAAAACATTACCCTACCCCACATCCCTAAGCAGCTCGCCCAAATGCGGGGAAAAATTTCACAGACCTTCTCAAGGGGGAAAAAGGAGGTTCCACCAATTAAAGCCCGAGGCACCACCCAAAGCTGGCGCAACCGCTCCTGTTCGGCAATGTCTGTTTTGCATTTCCCTGAGGACAGGCAAACTGCTAACCCGTCGTTATCAAGGCGTGCTCAATTCCCAAAAACGGATAATTGGTCCCTCTCCCCCTATCGCAGGAATCACAAAGGTTTGCCCCAAAAAAAGTCCCACTGAAAAACGGAAAATTTGCGCACAGGTTAGCAAAAAAATTTTGAAAAAGGGTAACACAGTGGGACAAAAAAAAAATTACAATGACGACACGAAACCCCCCAAGATGAGACCCCACCCCAACACAAAGGGAAAACAAGCATAAAACCGGGGGCCCACCTAGCCCAACAAAAACCCTGAGGAAGACCCATCACTGAAAAAATTAATTTTTGCCTGAATCGGGAAGTCAAAGGCGATTTGTCTTTTTTCCTGCAGGTTGCGGGGTTACACGGGGAATTCAACCCCGCACCTCAAAGGGGAAAGGTAAATCCCGTACCGGTGCTCTCATACTTCTTCTCACCCATTAACCAAATTTCGTCAAAAACTCTGGCTGGGGGGAATCCCCGAAGTTAAACCTTTCTTTTTTTTGGGGCCCACTGTGTGGCCCCTTTAAGAAGAAGGTGGGGGGAACAGCCCCCTTGCGGTTGGAAAATCTTTTTGCCCTCTCGTTGCCAAAGCAGCAATAAAACATTGCCCAAAGCTGCCCTTTACTCCAGCACACCAATGGGTTTGGGGTCCTAAGGGGAGTGAAGCTGAGCTCATGCGGGGAAAGGGCCCCACACAGGGACCCACCAGAAGACAAGGCCATATCAAATTTATTTTTAAAATGCCCTTTTAATATGGTAAAAAGGATTTGTCTTGCCAGCTGTTCGGGGTCGTTCCCAAATCTTTTTTCCCTTCATTTCAGCCCGGGTACAGCAAACCCCCAATTTTTTGTTTGGAGAAAATGAAAATTTTCTCTCAGAACGGTTAGAGGGGACCCCTCGCTCCATTCTCTTCGCTTGGCATAAGAGAACTAATTCCAGGGCCCCGGACGAGTCAAATCTGGTACCTGGATGATGGCACTCAGGCAGGGACGAAAGTCCCCGGTAGGGACCTACAATGGTGAAAACACAGGGGGAAACTTAATCATCCTCAATCCCTCCAAATGTGAAATCATCAGCAAACCCGGAAATTTAACAATGCTGTGCGAAGAAATTTTCCCGAAGCTCTCTACCACTCCCGTCCAACAATACCCCCCTTTTGGGAGGAAAACCCCTGGGTCACCAGGCCTTTGACACAGTCCTCAAGGACAAAATTTAATGACTATGAGAATGGGGGAGAGAATAAGCAAAACTTGATGCCCCTGATGCTCTGTATCCCTCACAAGGTGCCTTACTTTCCCAAAACTATTTTTCCCCCAGGGTGCACCCCTTTTGCAACCCAACTTACGAATATGACGCACACCTGAGGTCAACCCTTAAGAGGCACTGAAAATGTCACTAGAGGACAGCAATGGGGTAGGGAATCCTCCCAGTACGACTGGGGGGTATAGGGGTGCGCAAAGCAACGCATGTTGTTTACCTGCTTTTCTGTCTTGTGTTGGCTTCCCGTGCATTAGTCAAGAGATTTTTCCCGAACGCTTGAGGACATGGTAGAAGCTCAAGACCCCCGGTTTTTGAAGGCGATTCGGTGGAACCCCTTTCAGATTCCTCCGTAGACCAGTCCCCCCAAAACCAAACGTCCCACTGGGACAAACCCATCTGGAAAAAATCGCCAAAAACCAAAGCTCTCCAACGCCTCAGGGAAGGACAAAAACCTCTCCCGGCAGGAAGGCACCACACTAGGAGTTTCCTTTTTCTGTTCCCCAAATTCCCCCTTGGGCACCCCTAGACCCAAGGGGCCATTCGGATTGGTGTTTTCTCTTCGCCTCCCCCCCATCCTCACCGAACATAGGGGGTATTTGCGGCAGGGCGACAGCTGATCAAATTTGGACTTCATGGTTCCTGTGTCCACAGCAGAAAGGGGAATATGCCAGGGATGAGGAGGTCAATGAATCAAAAGGAAGCCCCGCCCCAGCCCCTTTCCCATCAACGGGAACCCCAAAATGCAGAGGTCTGACGGAAGCAAAAACGTCCTGATGGAGCCATATGCTACCTTGGGAAAGGGTGGAAAACAGATTGCCTGGGACTAACATGTGCCGCCACATTTGGGAGACCCTATTGCCAACTCCGTATGGAAGGGGGGGGGAGCTGCCAGCACCGGAGATCAGGCCCAAATAGAAGACCTTCCCCCCTTCCCCTTTAATTATTCCAAAAGGGTCGGAGACCCTTGGCAAGGGGGGAAGGTGTTAAAAATTTCCCCAAAAAGGGTAGGTGAAAAAACTATTAGAAACCAAGGACCACAGGGGCCCCGCTTCCTCTTTTAGAGACTCAGTGTTGCGATCCAGAGGGAAAGCCCGCAACATTCTGGGCACGCCGCCCACCCGGGAATTGGGGGAGGTATTCGAGATTAGCTCGAGTTTCCTATGGGTTGTTTTTTTTTGTTCATATTTTTGTGAATGTTTGTCAAAGTATTTTGTCTTTAAATAAAAATATTATATATAATAAGGGGGTGGGGGAAGAAAATTCTCAAAAAAGCTTCAGGGGGAATCTTGAGTTTTCCCGAAGCAAGTTTATTCTTTTCTTGGGATAGGGTTCCCCCATAACGTTCTAGGGGGTACCTCTTTTTTTTATTTATTTTTTTTTTAAATATATATTTTTATATATTTTTTAATATAATATATTTATATATATATATATTATATTATATATATATATTATTATATATAATATACATACATATTTCAACAAACCGGTCATATCCCACCAAGGCAGGGTGGTCCAAAGATTCTCTTTTTAAATTTAGTAATTTATACAAGAGAAGGGGTTACTAGCCCCTTTTTTCCCGGCATTTTAGTCGCCTCTTACGACACGCATGGCTTACGGAGGAAGAAGTCTGTTCTACTTCCCCATGGAAATAAGAGGAAATAAACAAAAACAAGAACTAGAAAGAAAATAGCAGAAAACTCAGAGGGGTGTGTATATATATATGCTTGTATATGTATGTGTAGTGTGACCTAAGTGTAAGTAGTAGTAGCAAGACGTACCTGAAATCTTGCATGTTTATGCGACTAAAAAAGGACACCAGCAATTATACCATCATGTAAAACAATTACAGTATTTCGTTTTACACTCACTTGGCAGGACAGTAGTACCTCCCTGGGCGGTTGTTGTCTACCAACCTACTACCGGCCATGGTTACCCTTAGTCTAAGGGTAACCATGGCCAGTGACAGCTACTCTTCTATGAGACCTCTCTTCCTGCTATGATTGCTCCCTTGCAACACTGCACAGCTCCTGATGACACACTGATAAGTGTGAAAGTACTTGAGATAAAGATTTCCACCACTGGCTTGTCCTGCATAGTTAACATCGCCCGTCTGCGATTGTTTGCATATATATATATAATATATTATATATATAAAATATATATAATATATATATATATATATATTATATATATATATATATATATATATATATAATATATATATTATATATATGAAATGGTGCACTAAGTGGTTAGGCGACCACAGGGAGATAAATGTTCACTTAAGAAGTGTTTTAAATGCAGCTTTATGCCCAAGCACTCGTGCTGACCAACAGCTGACTTCCACAGAAATCGAAGTCACCAAACAACAGCACTTAATATAAGAGAAAAGTCTTAATCGACTGCTCTCCCAATAGCTCAAAATGAATTATTTAATAAATTATACAAAACAAATATGCTAACACTATACACAAATAACCCGCACATAGAAGAGAGGAGCTTACGACGACGTTTCGGTCCGAATTGGACCGTTTACAAAGTCACACTGCGGGTTATTTGTGTATCGTTCCACTCACGGTATTGTGCCTTTTTTGTTATTTGTTATGCTAACACTGTTTGATCAAGGCTCGCTAAGGTCCTTCATAAAAAGAACAGTGTTGCAGAAAATGAGTAAGCAATCCCATGCCAAAATCCAGCTTGATATAGCTGGTTTCTTCAATTATCTGGTTAACAGACATATGACCTAGCCAAATTCACTGTTGGTCTGGGAAACAGGAAAAAGACAGTGGAAGCTGTGGTAGTAGATGATTTGCCTAAGTCTGTGCAGGTCAGGGGACTAAAAGCATCAGTACAGCACTAAAGGCAGCCAAGGTCAAGTTAGCCTGTCCTGATATACAGACGGACACTGTTAGCCCAACTAATTTAATCATTGGAAGTGACTATTATCACTGTTTTGTGCAAAATACAGTAAGTAAACATGATGTTCACTCGTAAAAGCAGCTGGGGGCCACATGATACTTGGTCCATTCCCTCTAAAAAAAGGGGACAGAAGATGATATTGATTCAGTGGAAAATGTACTGGTTACAAGAATAACTAATGATCAGTACCACAACAAAAATTATCATTACTCGAAGAAATGAATGAGCCATTTGATAAGCTGTTGAATTTAGATGCAATAGGCAGAGATGTAAATAAATCAAAGCCCACAGGTCTCAGCCTTATAACCAATATCCGGAAACTGTCCAGTATGAAGGAGGACAATATTGGGTAAGGTTACCATGGAAATTAAACCCACCACTTGTCGTTTGGCTTTCGCACAAATGAAAACACAAATACACAAGCTCAGGAAGAGTCCAGAGCTACTGACGATATATGATAATATCATACATGAACAGCTGGACAATAACTTCATTGAGGAAGTAGTCGAAGACAAGTTAAAAACAGAAGCTCATTATCTCTTGCATCAAGGAGTCAGAAAGGATTCTGATACCACTCCACTATGTGTTGTATACAATTGCAGCGCACGTGCAAATAAAGATGTAGCAAGTCTTAATGATTGTCTGATGACCGGACCCTCACTAACTGAGAAGCTTGGAGACGTGTTTATGAAATTTCGGACAAATCCATATGCCTACACGGCTGATAGTTCCAAGCTTTCTTAAGAGACGGACTACAAGAAATAGATAGAGATTATACTGGATTCCTGTGACCTGAAAAAGCACATTATTGTCAGAGCGCTGTGAAAACATATTGGTTCCAGTCAGTTTTGTTTGGTGCAACAGTCTCTCAATTCTTGCTAGAAGTTACTCTAAATATACATCTGAAGAAATCTGAAAGTCCCTTCAAAGAAACCTTAAATAAAAGTTTTTATGTGGACAATCTTCAAGGTAGTATGAATAATGAGGAGGATTTGAAATCCTTATAAAGAGAAGCTAACAACTAAATAACAGATGCAAATATGCCTCTAATAATGTGGAACACTAATTCAACTCAATAAAGGTAACTTATCAAAGAATATTTGCCTGAGACACGCAGGAAGACACATGGTACTTCAAAAATATAGACAATAAACCATGCAGTACACTCACCAAACGTAGTTTACTGTCAGAAGTATCACAATGTTTTGATCCTCTGTGACTCGTCTCACCTATCACCATAAAAGGTAAAATGCTTGTGCAAGATGCATGGAAGCTCAAAATAGGTTGGGATGAGAACTTGCCTCTAGAAATAAGTCAAGCATGGGCTGAAATATCCAAGGAGTTTAAACAACTTCAGCAAATTCAATTTCCAGACAAATAGGTGAAGAGGGAAACAAGTACACAGTACATGTGTTCTGTGATGCGTCAACCAGAGGTTATGGCGCTGTAGCTTACATGAGTAATGCTGAAGAAAGTACACTAATTACTTCAAAGACCAGGGTAGCACCCTTGAAGGTTAGAACAGTACCACAATTGGAACTGACAGCACTCTATGTAGGTTCAAAACTAGCTGTCTACCTCAACAAAGTACTTGATCATCTCACTATTGAAAAAACCATTATCTGGAGTGATAATGAAGCAGTTCTCCAGTGGTTAAGAAATAATAAGAGTAAGTTGGTCTATGTACAGAAATTTGTGGATAATAAATTATGGCTCCACGGACCGAACTGGCTCTCTGATGAAAATAACTGGTCTCAGTAAAAAGCTCACATGCCAGAAGAAACAGTCTGCTTGAACACAGCAGAAATAATCTGCTTAAATACAGCAGACACACCAGAAATAGTCAACGATGGATCTAAATCCCCAAAGAAACCCAAAATGATTCGCTCTTTAGGACTTTTTCTTGACTCAGAAAAAATTATAAGAAGTCCGGGAAGAATTCATAATTCTTCACTACCTGAAGAAGCAATACATCCAATATTGATCCCCAAAAATCATTGGCTAACAAAACTGTTCGTTAATAATGCCCACAGTAGCAAATTACATGGTGGAGTAGCTGACACACTTTGACATATGCAACAATCCTACTGGATACCTCAAGGTCGACAAAGTGTGGAAAAGCAAATAAGGGACAGCATCACTTGTCCTCACTTCAATATGTGACCATATCAGTATCCAGGTCTATATCCCGCTCAGGGAGTATGTCATGTCACTCCACTTCAGGTGACAGGTGTAGATTACACTGGACCAATAATATTAACTAAAACTCTCGACAAAGTTCCTCTTAAGATATACTTCTGTTTAGTCACCTGTGCTACAAATACATCAGTACATCTAGAAGTAGCCACTGACATGTCTACCGAAACCTTTATCAAATAAAGGGGACAAAAGAGAGTGTAAAAATTATAGAGGAATAAGCCTGTTGAATATACTTGATAAAGTTATTATTACAAGAATTAGGAGTAAGACGGAGAGTAGGATCGCAAAGAAACAAGGTGGCTTTGGGAAGGGTATGGGGTGGTGGGTGTAGACCAGGTGCTCACAGTGAACAGCATTTAGATAAAGGTAAAGAAGTTTTAGTTGTATTAATGGATTTGGATAAAGAGTATGATAGGGTGGATAGTGGAGCAATGTGGTAGATATTGTTGATAAATTAGACACATGTGCAACTCTTGGGTATATTTATTGAGGAAACGTTTCGCCACACAGTGGCTTCATCAGTCCATACAAAGGAGAATCTTGAGAAAAGGGAGGAGGGAAAGAGGTAATCAGTCCCTCAACCTTGAGTCGATGTGGTCAGTCCATCAGTCTTGAATAGAATACGGCATACGTGCTGAGAAGGAGCTTATAAACCGTTGGCAGGAGAGGTTCAGAAGTCATAGGTCGTGTAACATTTGTTCAATGTTGAAGTAGGTCGTGCCCAAGAATTAGGCAAGCGAAGAATTCCCAAGTATTAAGATCCCAAGAAGTTGCAGTGTCTGTCAGACACTGGACTGATGAAGCCACTGTGTGGCGAAACGTTTCCTCAATAAAGATACCCAAGAGTTGCACATGTGTCTAATTTATCAACATGTCGATTCTCTGAACCATTCATCTACAAACCTGGTAGATATTGTAAATGTATGGAATAGAATGTAGGCTAATGGAAGCAGTGAAGAGCTTTTAGGAGAATAGTGAGGCTCAGGTTAGACTTTGTTGGGGAAAGGGAGATTATTTTCCAGTAAAAGTAGGCCTTAGACAGGAACGTGTGATGTCACCATGGTTCTTCAATATATTTATAGATGGAGTTGTAAGAGAAGTGAATGCTCGGGTGTTGGCAAGAGGCGCAGGATTAACAGATACAAAAAATCTAACACAAAGTGGGAGTTGTCACATATGCTCTTCGCTGACGACACTGTGTTTTTCAGAGATTCTGAAGAGAAGTTGCAGAGGTTGGTGGATGAGTTTGGTAGGGTAATTGAAAGAAGGAAATTAAAAGAGAACACAGGAAAGAGCAATGTGATGAGGATAACAAAAATTTAGGCAATGAAAGAATGGCTATCGGATTGGAGTTAGGACTATGGAGGAAGTGAACATATTCTGCTCTTTTTGGGACTGGACTTGTTAGGAGATGGGTCTATGGAAGACGAGGTGAGTCACAGTATTGTTGAGGGGGAAAAAGGTGAGTGGTGCACTGAGGAGTCAGTGGAGACAACTTTATCCAGTATTATCAAAATGGGAATTGTATGAGAGAATAGGCATACCAACGCTGTTATTTGGATGTGAAGTATGTGTGATGTATGTTGAAACAAGGAGAAGGCAGTGGAGATGTCGTGTCTGAGGACAATGTGTGGTGTGAATATAATGCAGAGAATCCGTAGTTTGGAAATTAGGACGAGGTACGGGGTTACTAAAAGTATTATCCAAAGGGGTGAGAAGGGATTGTTGAGATGGCTTGGAAATTTAGAGAGGATAGAACGAAACAGAATGACCTGGAGAGTGTATAAACCTGTAGTGGAAGGAAGCAGGGTAGGGGTCGGCCTAGGAAAGGTTGGAGGGAGGGGGTAAAGGAGGTTTTGCTTATGAGGGGCTTGAACTTCCAGCAAGCACGTGTGAGCATGTTAAAAAGGAGCGAGTCAAGACAAGTGCTTTTTAGGACCTGACGTGCTGTTGGAGTTTGAGTAAAATATCATTTATGAAGAGATTCAGGGAAACTGGAAGGCCCAGGAGATGGGAAGTACAGTGACTGCACTCTGAAGGAGGGGTATTGATAAGTTGCAGTTTTATAACTGTAGTGTAAGCACTCATCTGGCAAAACAGTGATGAAGTGATTGATGATGAAAGTGTTTCTTCTTTTCCGGGCCACCCTGCCTTGCTGGGAAACAGCCGATGTGTTAATAAAAAAGATGGGGGGGGATGTTTCAAGAAGAACAAATGTAACTATAACAAACCTTCGTATAATGAACAATATCAATTCAAAAATTGAAAAAAAAGTACAATGCAGTGAAGACCAAACACGTACCAAAAACATTTATGAAGGATTTGTTAGAAAATATAAAAAGTAAGATGGTAACGACACAGCAAGAAGTGAGAACAGTGGAAGAACTAGTAAGACAAGCCATATTTTTCACATTAAATTCTTTAGATATGTGACATAATCTACAGAATGTCAGCGACCATAAAGTCCGAAGGTAAGAAAAACTAGGTATTAAAGATTGACAGACTTCTTGGTAAGAATTTATCTAAGAAAATATGTATTGAAGGAATGAAATAGAGATCTTTATGAGTCAATGCCATAAGAGGAACAAAACATACATGCTAAAATTGAGACATAATATGATTTATGTACAGATTTAATGATTTTTTTATTCAAAGCATTTTAGAATGAAAAGCTACAAAATAAGAGAATCGTAGGAAAAGCAGAGAGAGCAGAAGATCCTGCATTAAGTACTTATGACATGCTGAGCAATAAACTGAGAATATCATAGTGGCAAAATATAAACATGAAATTAAATTGATACATTGTCATTTCTAAAAGAATAAAGAAATAAAACACCAAATATTCAACTTTAATGAAGGAAATTGGAAAGTTAACAAGGAATGACAAAAAATGTTTACAGAACTAATGATTCTCAGATGTTAACGCCATCCAGACAATCAGAAAGGGTTTACTACTGAAGAATAAATTCCACTAACATATCAAGGGTTAGTTAGTTAAAGATTAGCCGGTATTCTCCCGGCCAGGGCCTTTTCCAAGTGGTGGCCCGGCCTTGGCTCCCTCTTTAGGGAGTGTCTGAGACCTAAGTCTCCCATGGGAGGAGGCACAAGCACCTCCTCATCTTTGGGACCAACTGTCCCCAGGCCTAGCTACAAGCTAGGCCTCTCTGGTCTGCCATCCCCGCCACAAGGGGGCAAATGGGAATGAGTCTTATGAGCTAAAGGCTCGGGCTCAGGCACCTACCCTACCCTAGAAGGGTTAGGTATGGTATCGATCAATATCAAGGGACGAGGTGAAGACACCACTCAACAATGACACGTGACTCTGAACCGCTGGGTTCTGAGAGAAAGAACAGACGCATTGTGTGAAATGCCAACGAAAATTTATAACAAGCCTAAAATGATAAGGCGAGTGCCGGAAAACTAGAAGAAGAGAATGCTACCCCAGTAATCAAGGAAGTGGATAGAAAAATAGCTTTGAACTGAAGTTTATGATTTGAACACTGTCCTAAAAAATATAAAAATATAATCACATGGAGAGTGACAGTGCACCAGGAGAAAAGACTGATTTATAAACCTGTTGGAGTTCTATAACAATATAAAAGTGAAAATGAAGGGGAAAAAAGGTGGATCAGTTAAGAATTTCTGGAAGTTCAGAGGTATTTTGTCCTACGAAAGAGATACATCTATTATCTAGAAAAACGTGAGAGAATAATGATAATGACACAACAACGCATGGAAAGTCTAATAAGATGGTTTTGAAAACCAACAAGTTGAAGATGGAGACACTTATACAACATATGGGAGTCTTTATATAGGAAACGTCTCGCCAAACAGTGGCTTCATCAGTCCAATACTAAGCAGAAGGGTGTAAGGAGAGGAGAAGTCTGAGGTAATCAGTCCCTCAGCCTAGAGTCGACGTGTTCAGTCCCTCAATCTTGTAGAATGTACAGCATAGGGCCGTAGACGTGGCTTATATACTTGTCGGTTGTCAAAACCAATCATCACAACTGTCAGACACTGCTTCATCATGGGATCTTGATACAAAGAATTCTTCAACACTTGTCCAACCTTTGGACGAAGACCTACTTCGACTAGTGGATGGTACCACTATGGCCCCCCCTCCTCCTGCTTCGCCTCACCTGACTACAGTATATAAGCCACGTCTACGGTCCTATGCTGTACATTCTACAAGATTGATGGACTGAACACATCGACTCCAGGTTGAGGGACTGATTACCTCAACCTCCTCCTCTCCTTACACCCTTCTACTTTGTATTAGACTGATGAAGCCACTGTGTAGCGAAACGTTCCCTAAATAAAGATTCCCATATGTTGCATAAGTGTCTCAATCTTCAGCTTGTCGGTTTTCAAAATCATTCGTCAGAAGACCTACTTGCTCAGAAGTATGGTAAACCAGTAATACCTTGATCAGAAGTATGATAAACCAGTAATACCATTGATCAGAAGTATGGTAAACCATTAATACCTTGCTCAGAAGTATGGTAAACCATTAATACCTTGCTCAGAAGTATGGTAAACCATTAATACCTTGCTCAGAAGTATGTTAAACCATTAATACCTTGCTCAGAAGTATGGTAAACCAGTAATACCCTGATCAGAAGTATGATAAACCAGTAATACCTTGATCAGAAGTATGATAAACCAGTAATACCTTGATCAGAAGTATGGTAAACCAGCAATACCTTGATCAGAAGTATGGTAAACCATTAATACCTTGCTCAGAAGTATGATAAACCATTAATACCTTGCTCAGAAGTATGGTAAACCATTAATACCTTGCAAAGAAGTGTGGTAAACCAATTATACCTTGCTCATAAGTGTGGTAAACCATTAATACCTTGCTCAGAAATATGGTAAACCAGTAGTAACTTGCTCAGAAGTATGGTAAACCATTAATATCTTGCTCAGAAGTATAATAAACCAGTAATAACTTGCTCAGAAGTATGGTAAACCATTAATACCTTGCTCAGAAGTATAATAAACCAGTAATACCTTGCTCAGAGGTATGGTAAACCAGTAATACCTTCCTCAGAAGAATGGTGAACCAGCAATACCTTGTTAACAAGTAGAGTAAACCCGTAATACCTTGCGCAGAAGTATGGTAAACCATTAATACCTTGCTCAGAAGTATGATAAACCAATAATACTTTGCCAGAAGTATGGTAAACCATTAATACCTTGCTTAGAAGTATAGTAAACCGATTATACCTTGCTCAGAGTGTAGTAAACCATTAATACCTTGTACAGAAGAATGGTAAACCAGTAATAAATTACTCAGAAGTATAATAAACCAGTAATGCCTTGCACAGAAGTATAATAAACCAGTAATACCTTGCTCATAAGTATTGTAAACCAGTAATACCTTCCTCAGAAGTATGGTAAACCAGCAATACCTTCTTAAGAAGTATGGTAAACCAGTAATATCTTGCTCAGAAGTATGGTAAACCAGTAACACATTACTCAGCAGTATGGTAAACCAGTATAATTTTGCCCAAATTATGGTAAACCATTGAGCTCTTGCCCATCATTATGGTCAACCAGTGTAACGTTGCCCACCTTTATAATAAACCCATATGACTTTGCCCATGCTTTTGTAACCAATCTCCTACCCATATTGGTACCGTATATCTTGCCTGCATTATGGTAAACCATTATCTCCTTACCCATCATTTTGGTAAACCGGTATATCCTTGCCTAGCATTATGGTAAACCAGTATCACCTTGCCTAGCATTATGGTAAACCAGTATCATCTTGCCTAGCATTATGGTAAACCAGTATCACCTTGCCTAGCATTATGGTAAACCAGTATCACCTTGCCTACCATTATGGTAAACCAGTATCACCTTGCCTAGCATTATGGTAATCTAGTATCACTTTGACCATCATATTTCACTATTTTCTCCATTTTTCCTGGACATTTCAGAGCGTCATTTGATAAACATCTCTAAGAAAGAGTAAGTTCATTATAGTCAGGATTTTTTTGAGGGGTAAAGGAGGTCATGAAAAACACTGGGTTGCATGTTCCCCAGCTTCTTAGCCGTTAAATAAACAAGGTAGGGACATGCAACAAAGTCGTAAAAAATTGGTTTAGAGTTTTTTCGTGACTAATAGTTCCAATCCTGCTAACACCTACTGTTTTCTGACTGTCGATCTTACAACTGTTGACACTAGCTCGGTTCCTACTGCCAATCTGCTGCTGTCGGCACCTCGCCAATCATCGATTACCAATACTATATATATTTACACTTAATTACCTCCGACTGCCAATCCAAAAGTAGTGCTTATCGTGTTGTGGAGACTTCATTCCAGTATTTACATAGTTACCCCAATAAAATGTCGAATTCAATTGCACTTGTGTCGCTTTACATAACATATGCACAGTAATTCTACCAATATTATTACAACACTGTATATCATGTACAAATTATAGTTCTCTGTCCTAAGATAAAGTACTGGGTGGTGTGTGTATGGTGTCGCCTCGCTATATTAGGCATGTCTACACAGTCCTGAGAAGGTGCAGGTGACAATCCAGGATGCAATGTTCAGAACTTTGCTATGTACCAATGTGAGCTTCATTCACTGCCACTAATATATTTCGGACAGCTTGAAGATAAATTCTAAATTCGTGCATCATTAAGAAGGTTTATAACCATATTGTATAATACTGTTCCTCAAATATGTATTATAATGCTTTTATATAACCAGGAAGTGTAACACTATATTCTGCAACCATGACCTGTATCTCTGTGCTTTTCAACCGTGATAAGTGACGCCGTATTCTACAACAAAGAGGTGTAGCACTAAATTCAACAACCATACCGTGTAACACTATAATTTACAAGAGTATAGTGTAACAAGGTGCTCTAGAACCATGAAGTGTACTACAATTATACCACTAATCAACAACAACGGAGTTTTATACAATACCAGAAAACGTGTCGTATAACACTCTATTCTAATATCAGGAGTAATTTGTGGTCTTCAACGATGAAGTATAACACTATATAACAAACATGTAGTGTAATACTATACAAGAACCATGTTGTATAGCTTATATATATATATATATATATATATATATATATATATATATATATATATATATATATATATATATTATATATATATATATATATATATATATATATATATATATATATATGTCGTGCCGAATATGTAAAACTGGTCAATTAGCAAGAACTCATTTAAAATTAAGTTCTTTCTAAAATTTTCTCTTATACGTTTAAAGATACATTTTTTTCATTAATGTTGATGTAAAAAATTTTAATTTTGCTCCAAAAGAATCTTAGAAAACTTACCAAACCTTATTATAACAAGCGCAATTTATTTTAGCCTAACCCAACTAAATATATTTTAAATACGTTTACAGTAATTTAATACTAAACAAACACAATCAAATATATTTTTTTGATTAGGTTCAGAATGACTTTGGCAAAATTACTGCATACACAAATTTTCTCTTGTCCTGTATGGCAAGATGAGCGTTGCTATTTAAGCCAAGATCGCAAGTTCTGCCTATTCGGCACGACATATTATATATATTATATATATATATAT
This sequence comes from Cherax quadricarinatus, assembly GCF_026875155.1. Lineage (NCBI taxonomy): Eukaryota > Metazoa > Arthropoda > Malacostraca > Decapoda > Parastacidae > Cherax > Cherax quadricarinatus. The sequence continues at coordinate 70,044,906 of NC_069407.1, forward strand.
ATATATATATATTATATTATATATATATATATATATATATTATATATATATATATATATATGTATATATATATATATATATTATATATATATATATATATATATATAATATATATATATATATATATATATATATATATATATATATATATATATATATATATATTATATATATATTAACAAATAGGCTGTTTCCCACCATCACTCCATCATTGTCTTGCCTGAAACATGCTTTCACTACAACAGGGGCGAAGGAACATTTTTTGTTTGTTTTTGTTTTTGGTCCAGTTTCTAATAAAACTTTATCCTGTGATTTAAAAAGCAGTTTGCATCCTACACACTTGTTTGTATTGACTTCTTGTTGCAAAGTTGCAAGATATTGAAAAATTGTATTTATCATAAAACCCTCACTGGCCTAAAAATCGGTAAGATGTACAATGTTGTAGTCAACATCAGATGAAAGATAAAGAGTTAAATTTTCTAAATTTCAAAGTTTTTTTGCGAGAAATATCAATAGATTGCATTACAAAAAAATTTGAAATTTCTGTTTTTTTTTTTAGGAGTTTTTTGGGAGAATAAGAGTCAATAAAAAAGCAAAATAGTAAAACATTCCAAATCATATCTGAAGATTAATAGAACCATCATTCATCAGTATTGAGTGAAAAAATCATGACACTCCTATTATTACTCTTAGAAAAAAAATAAAACAAATGTCAATAACTTATTCTTGAGTTATTCATATTTTTGCTTCTATAAAACTCTATGGACATGGCGCGCCAAATTTGAGTATGTTACAAACCCATGTCATTGTTGACAGGGGTTTGTAACACACAAACTGAGCAGCAACAACTCTGTGCTCTTCACTTTAGTCCTCACAGAACTTGCCATGTTGAGTATTTAGAATGAAACAATCATAACAATAGTAATTTTTGGAGTAAAAAAAAACAAAACAAAAAAAACAATAAAAACACTAATTGCCAACATGTTCTCTTGATAACTGCAAAAACATAAAAATTACATTTTTGGAAAAACATAGTTAGAAATATGATAGAAACAAGCTGATTGCATCAACACGTTGCCAGAATTTGGCACAATATTTTTTGGTATGAAAACCTTAATTTTCATAATTTTTCAACTTCAGTTTTAAAATCTCTAAAAACAAAAGGCATCATCCCCTTAACAGCCCTCATTCAGAGTTCAGGCCCTGTACTTCCCATCTCCAGGAGTCAAGTCCGGGCTGCCGGTTTCCCTGAATCTCTTGCTTACACTCCAACAGCAAGTCAAGTATTAAAAACCCATTTGTCTCCATTTGCTCTTATCTAACACGATCACACACACTTGATGGAAGTACAAGCCACTCGCACACAAAGCCTCCATTACAGCCTCCCTCCATCCTTTCCTAGGCCGACCCCTTCACCGCCTTCCTTCCACTACAGATTTATGCACTCTCGATGTCATTCTATTTCGTTCCCTCCTGCCTCCATATCCAAACTATCTCAATAACCCCTCCTCAGCCCTGAGGATAATAGTTTTGGTAATCCCATACATCCTCCTAATCTCCAAACAATGGATTCTCTGTATTATATTCAAAACACACATTGCCCTTAGATATGGCATCTCCACTGCCTCCAGCCTTCTCCTAGTTGCAACATTCTCAAATGTCTCACCCATACAAGAGCGTTAGTATAACTATACTCTCATACATTCCCCTCTTTGCTGACATTGATAAAGTTCTTTTTCTCCATAGACTCCTCAGTGCACAATTCACTTTTTTCCCCTCATCAGTTATGATTTTCCTCATCTCACATAGACCAATTTACTGATACGTCTGCTCCCAAACATCTGAATACATTCACCTCCTCCATACTCTCTCCCTCCAATCTGATATCCAATCTTCCGTTACCTATTTTTCTTTGTTATCCTCAACACCTTACTCTTTCCTATATTCACATTTAACTTACTTCTTTTAAATTCCTTTCCCAACTCATCAACCAATCCCAGCAGCTTCTCTTCAGAATCTCCCAAAATAATAGTGTCACTGTGACAACTCCCACTTTGTGTTGGTTATATATCTAAATATTTATATAGTAGTACGGGAGGTAAATTACCGTCCTGCCAATGATATGTTTAAAAACGAAAGCCTGTAATTGTTTTAATGATGTAGGAT
>NC_069407.1:70047571-70095625 GCF_026875155.1 Cherax quadricarinatus
TAGCACTGTGGGGCGAAATTTTCCTAAATAAAGATACCAAGAGTAGCACATGTGTCAAATTTTATCAACAGTCGGTTCTCTAAAACAATTCACTCAACCCTGTCAGACACTGCATTTTTTGGGTTTAAATATTGGGAATTCTTGGCTTGCCTAACCCGGGGCACGACCTACTTCACATTGGACAAATGTGAACCCCCCTACGACTGCTGCCCCTCTCCTCCCTACGGTTTATAGGTGCTTCTGCGCATATCCCTTTATTCTATTCAAGTTTGTGGACTGACCGCATGGGATAAAGGTTGAGGGACTGATTTCCCTATTTCCTCCGTTCTTAAGTTCTCTTCGTTTGGATGATGAAAACCACTGTATGGGAAACGTTTCTAAATAAAGACACCGCTTTTGGGTTTGGGTTTTGAGACATGAAGACCGAGTACCCAAATCAGATTGTTTCTGGAGTGAAAAATGGCGCTTTCCCTTTTAAAAAGTTGCAGTATTATTTTTATTATATAATAGCATGATTTTCCCCTTTTTTCAAAAAATATTTTCTCCGGGACTGAGCATCTTAAAAAAAATATAATGCTAAAATAGTTTTTATCTTCATAGATTAAAATTTCCCATTTTTAAACAAGCTAAAATTTAAAATTTTTTGGCTGCGGAATTAATTGAAAGGCCTTTTCTGATAATAAAGCTGCGTGTGGTGGACTTTACTCAGGGAAGGTTCGCATTGTATTGGGCATGTGTATTTATTTTTATATTCATAACAATAACGGGCATTATTAGTGAATGATCTTAATTACAGAACTTTTTTATTGATCTTGTTAAGTTTAGTCGGTTCATGTCCCTGAGGGTTCAGGTACCGGGTTCCAAGATTTTTCTAGTCAAAGTTAGGTATTGTCCTTGTTCGCGATGTGAATTCTTCTGAGAATCCAAATTAAAAAAAGTGTCTTAATTACGGATTTTTAAGGCTTTTTCAAGTTTTTCCCTCTACTATTTTTGTTTTGGGGGAAAAATTTAGCCCAGTTTTCTCTGAGTAAAATGTTTTACAAGATCTCTGCATGTTATATAGATTAACTTTCATTTTTTAAACTTTAAAACCCTTTTAAAGTCTCTTAATGTGTTTTTTATGAAGATCGCAAGATTTGTACGTCCCGAAAGAAAGGCCCGAAATTTCGTTATATTGTAAATTTGCTTAAAGGGGCATTATGAGTGCCCTCCTTTGGGTTTTTTGTCTGGGGGGAAAATCTTTAAAGGTTGAAGATTGCCGGGGTTTCCTCTGGTGTGTAGTGATACGGTGCTTTGGAAAACTCATTTATGACTTTCTAATTTCCGGACAGTTTTTTAATGGATTTTTTATAAAAATAAAAAATCATTACCCTTTGGGCATGAATAAGTTGACATGAGAAAATATTATAAAAGTTGACAGACGGGGTAAAAGGTGTCTGGAAAAGGAAAAAGAAAGCTTTCGGTGGGAAGGGTCCTATCTACAGAAAAAGTAAAGTTATAAAGTTGCGTCGTTGGTCCCCCCGATTTTCCTTGGAGTGAATGTCTGTTTTTTGACGGTCGAAAAAAATTTAGTTCGTTGGGGTTTTTTGCCCGGCTAAAAGAAAAGCTTTAGGGGTAGTGATGAAGAGTTCATTATGCAAGTATGAAAACTTCTGTTGATCCCCCCGTTTTTCCCCGGCCCCGGGGCTTTTCCCAAATGGTGGCCCCGGGCCTTGCTCCCGTTCGGGAGTGTCTGAGACTAAAGTCCCCATGGGGGGGGCACAAGCACCCCTATCTTTGGGACCCAATGTCCCCCGGCCCAGCCACATTCCCGCCCTCAAGGGTTGTAGGGGGAAGTAGGTCTTCTGGTCTGCCATTCCCCTCCCCCGGGGGGGTAATGGGAATGACAGTCTTGTGAGCTGCAAGGTCTGGTTCAGGCACCTACCCTGCCCTACAAGGGCTGGGCATGGTGTCGATCAAGTATGACAGCTTCATGGAAGGAACATCTTAATTAAGTTTATTTCGTTTTACAAAGGCTGCACTCATATATATTAACAACTAAACCGGAAAAATTAAACAGTTAAATAAGTACATGCTTTTTCTTTTTTTAAAAAAAACTTTTATCCTTTATCTGATGACATTCAAGCTTTGGAACTGCGAATTTTCTTAGACCAGAAACTTAGGAGAAAAATCAGACGCTTGTGTAACAGTCAGTCATCTTTATTGCGAGAAGTTTTGCCTACACAATAGGATTCATCAGTGGAATACAGATGTCGCAATTCTGGACACAACAGAAGCAGTGGGAAGGTAAAGATGATACACAAATAACCCGCACATAAAAGAGAGAAGCTGACGACGACGTTTCGGTCCCTCAGGGGTCTGTCCCTCAGCCTGGAGAAGTGTTCAGCGTCATAGTTTTAAACAATGTGAAGGTAAAGCCTTGTTGAGCTTAAAGGCCATCGACCCGTGGCCATTAGGCCAGCAGCGCCCTGTTTAATGAAAGTCACAACGCCACCTAACAGCAAAAGCAAAGGAGAAGGAAAAAAAACTGTAACTATCTAACTTTTAAGAACATGAATGTGAGAATGTAGTGTGGGAGAGTGGCTCGTCAATGTGAATGTAAGTTGAACAGTGTAAACTAATGAATGATGTAGGGTATCCGTATCTAAAGTTTCGCAGATGGAAGCATGAGAGAGGTGCTTAGGGAGAAGCGAAGACAGAAATCAAGCTCACATGTATGGCATGCAGCAAAAGAAAGAGATCACGACTCTTGAGAAAAGACAAGGCTAAGCTGAAGCCTGATAATGGAGCCTTCTATAATGCCACTGTTAGCCAGGAGAATGGAGATGGCGTCACAGGAAACAAGGCCTTCTAGAAGATCGTAAAAAAATAAAAATTGAGGATCGCCACAGCATGCCTACTGGCACATGCTAGGCAAGTCCTCAAAATCAACTCTTCTCACTCACAGCTAGTGGTTCAGCAGTCAAGTTGTAGATGAATTTTTCGGTACCAAGACATTGTTGTTTTGCTGAGTCAGGCAGGTATCAATACAATAATGGCTTTTAATACAGAGAGTTTGATAATTAAGACACATATGCAACAGTTAGGTATTTTTATACCCAGCTGTTGCACCTGTACATAATTTATCTGCTCGTCGATATTATATACCAGTATTATACTGAAACATATGAGAAATTTTATAGGAACTGTCAACTTCATTCGTGGTTTTGTACACAACTTATCGATTTTTTATTTCATATTTTATCTCGTTGCTAAGATATGTATAACAAAGGGAGTATGTAATTTTTAAAGGAATGCTAGGGAGTTCCTTGACATCAATTATTCATATCCTAAGGAATCTCGAAAATACATTGGCAAACTCACCGTCTGGATCACCACACAGGTGATCGACACCATGCCTAACCCTTCTAGGGTAGGGTAGGTGCCTGAGCCCGAGCCTTTAGCTCATAAGACTGTTATTCCCATTAGCCCCCTTGGGGCGGGGATGGCAGACCAGAGAGGCCTAGCTTGTGGCTAGGCCTGGGGACAGTTAGTCCCAAAAATGAGGAGGTACTCGTGCCTCCTCCCATGGGAGACTTAGGTCTCAGACACTCCTTAAAGAGGGAGCCAAGGCCGGGCCACCACTTGGAAAAGGCCCGGGCCGGGAGAATACCGGCGAATCTTTAATAATAATAATAACCACACAGGTAGTCCCGCCCACTAAACAAAATGGACACAGACTGCACAAAACACTAATCACTAGCATAAAAAAGCTGGATATATAGTTTACAATATTCTGTACGAGTGACCCCCAACTTCAAAATATATATGGGACTTACAGTAAGTTACTTGCTACTATCCACAGGACCAACATGAGATGAACAATAAAAATATCGCTATTGTTTACAGAATGAAACTAGGGAGAACCTTCAAAAAGTCAAAATCGTTCGTAAGGTAGAAGTGGGTGTAGAGCAAACTAGCAGAAATAATAATTATGATGTGATGAATGGTTTTCAAAACCGACAAGTTGAAGATTGAGACACTTATGCAGCATATGGGAATCTTTATTAAAGAAACGTTTCGCCAAACAGTGGCTTTATCAGTCCTTTACAAAGCAAAGAGGGGTAAGGAGAGGAGTTTGAGGTGATCAGTCCCTCTGCCTGGAGTGATGGACTGATCACATTGATTCCAGGCTGAGGGATTGATCACCTCGAAGTCCTCCTCTCCTTACCCCTCTCTGCTTCGTATTGGACTGATGAAGCCACTGTGTGGCGAAACGTTTCCTTAATAAAGATTCCGATATCTTGCATAAGTATCTCAATCTTCAATAGTCAGGATGTTTAAGGAGTGTACAATAAACGAGCAGATACCACCCACACGATAGATTTATGTACAATATACTACCTGCTTCAGACAGAAAAAAAAGTCACATAATCGTCCAGTTCCAAATTCACATACGACAGTCCCAGTGATGTTAAAACATTCTTTATAATGTGCTATAGAAAAATATATATTATCTGTTAATGATTCTGCAACGTGGGTATTAAATATTCCGCTCACGAGCATCTGATTGCTTTTCCTGATTGTTGGGTTAATTAGCGAGATACTTATTAAAAGTTGCTGCATTTTCAGTCATAATTATTAAGTTAATTAAGTGTGAGTTTCATACGAAAATTGAAGAGAGAGAGAGAGAGGGAGAGAGAGAGAGAGAGAGAGAGAGAGAGAGAGAGAGAGAGAGAGAGAGGAGAGAGAGAGAGAGAGAGAGAGAGAGAGAGAGAGAGAGAGAGAGAGAGAGAGAGAGAGAGAGAGAGAGAGAGAGAGAGAGAGAGAGAGAGGAGAGAGAGGAGAGGAGAGAGGGAGAGAGAGAGAGAGGAGAGAGAGAGAGAGAGAGACAGACAGACAGACAGATGTTATTTATTTTCAGTGGAGAGTTAATACTTACTAGTAGTTCCTATCTTTCTCGTGGCTTTCAGTTTGTTATTGTCATCACAACACACGCTGGATTTTCTCCTGCGCTGAGTTACTGTATTCATTTACGAAGACCTAAAGATTCAATAGTGGGCAGCCCATCTCCTTGCACTCAAGCTTCCTGCCAGGGGTGACCCATCTCCTTGCACTCAAGCTTCCTGCCAGGGTTGGCCCATCTCCTTGTACTCAAGCTTCCTGCCAGGGGTGGCCCATCTCCTTGCACTCAAGCTTCCTGCCAGGGGTGGCCCATCTCCTTGCACTCAAGCTTCCTGCCAGGGGTGACCCATCTCCTTGCACTCAAGCTTCCTGCCAGGGTTGGCCCATCTCCTTGTACTCAAGCTTCCTGCCAGGGTTGGCCCATCTCCTTGCACACAAGCTTCCTGCCAGGGTTGGCCCATCTCCTTGCACTCAAGCTTCTGCCAGGGTTGGCCCATCTCCTTGCACTCAAGCTTCCTGCCAGGGTTCGCCCATCTCCTTGTACTCAAGCTTCCTGCCAGGGTTGGCCCATCTCCTTGCACTCAAGCTTCCTGCCAGGGTTGGCCCATCTCCTTGCACTCAAGCTTCCTGCCAGGGTTGGCCCATCTCCTTGCACTCAAGCTTCCTGCCAGGGTTGGCCCATCTCCTTGCACTCAAGCTTCCTGCCAGGGTTGGCCATCTCCTTGCACTCAAGCTTCCTGCCAGGGTTGGCCCATCTCCTTGTACTCAAGCTTCCTGCCAGGGTTGGCCCATCTCCTTGCACTCAAGCTTCCTGCCATGGTTGGCCCATCTCCTTGCACTCAAGCTTCCTGCCAGGGTTGGCCCATCTCCTTGCACTCAAGCTTCCTGCCAGGGTTGGCCCATCTCCTTGTACTCAAGCTTCCTGCCAGGGTTGGCCCATCTCCTTGCACTCAAGCTTCCTGCGAGGGTTGGCCCATCTCCTTGTACTCAAGCTTCCTGCCAGGGTTGGCCCATCTCCTTGCACTCAAGCTTCCTGCCAGGGTTGGCCCATCTCCTTGCATTCAAGCTTCCTGACAGGGTTGACCCATCTCCTTGTACTCAAGCTTCCTGCCAGGGGTGACCCATCTCCTTGTGCTCAAGCTTCCTGCCAGGGTTGGCCCATCTCCTTGCACTCAAGCTTCCTGCCAGGGGTGACCCATCTCCTTGTACTCAAGCTTCCTGCCAGGGGTGACCCATCTCCTTGTACTCAAGCTTCCTGCCAGGGGTGGCCCATCTCCTTGCACTCAAGCTTCCTGCCAGGGTTGACCCATCTCCTTGCACTCAAGCTTCCTGCCAGGGGTGACCCATCTCCTTGTACTCAAGCTTCCTGCCAGTGTTGACCCATCTCCTTGCACTCAAGCTTCCTGCCAGGGGTGACCCATCTCCTTGTACTCAAGCTTCCTGCCAGGGTTGGCCCATCTCCTTGCACTCAAGCTTCCTGCCAGGGGTGACCCATCTCCTTGTACTCAAGCTTCCTGCCAGGGTTGGCCCATCTCCTTGTACTCAAGCTTCCTGCCAGGGGTGGCCCATCTCCTTGCACTCAAGCTTCCTGCCAGGGGTGGCCCATCTCCTTGTACTCAAGCTTCCTGCCAGGGTTGGCCCATCTCCTTGCACTCAAGCTTCCTGCCAGGGGTGGCCCATCTTCTTGTACTCAAGCTTCCTGCCAGGGGTGACCCATCTCCTTGCACTCAAGCGTCCTGCCAGGGGTGGCCCATCTCCTTGCACTCAAGCTTCCTGCCAGGGGTGACCCATCTCCTTGCACTCAAGCTTCCTGCCAGGGGTGGCCCATCTCCTTGCACTCAAGCTTCCTGCCAGGGTTGGCCCATCTCCTTGCACTCAAGCTTCCTGCCAGGGGTGGCCCATCTCCTTGCACTCAAGCTTCCTCTCAGGGGTGGTCCACCTCCTTGCACTCAAGCTTCCTGCCAGGGGTGGCCCATCTCCTTGCACTCAAGCTTCCTGCCAGGGGTGGCCCATCTGCTTGCACTCAAGCTTCCTGCCAGGGGTGGCCCATCTCCTTGCACTCAAGCTTCCTGCCAGGGGTGGCCCATCTCCTTGCACTCAAGCTTCCTGCCAGGGGTGGCCCATCTCCTTGCACTCAAGCTTCCTGCCAGGGTTGGCCCATCTCCTTGCACTCAAGCTTCCTGCCAGGGTTGGCCCATCTCCTTGCACTCCAGCTTCCTGCCAGGGTTGGCCCATCTCCTTGCACTCAAGCTTCCTGCCAGGGGTGGCCCATCTCCTTGCACTCAAGCTTCCTGCCAGGGTTGGCCCATCTCCTTGCACTCAAGCTTCCTGCTATGGTTGGCCCATCTCCTTGCACTCAAGCTTCCTGCCAGGGTTGGCCCATCTCCCTGCACTCAAGCTTCCTGCCAGGGGTGGCCCATCTCCTTGCACTCAAGCTTCCTGCCAGGGTTGGCCCATCTCCTTGCACTCAAGCTTCCTGCCAGGGGTGGCCCATCTCCTTGCACTCAAGCTTCCTGCCAGGGGTGGCTCATCTCCTTGCACTCAAGCTTCCTGCCAGGGTTGGCCCATCTCCTTGCACTCAAGCTTCCTGCCAGGGGTGGCTCATCTCCTTGCACTCAAGCTTCCTGCCAGGGTTGGCCCATCTCCTTGAATTCAAGCTTTCTACCAGAGGTGGTCCACCTCCTTGCACTCAATCTTCCTGCCAGCGGTAGCTCATCTTCTTGCACTCAAACTTCCTTCCAGGAATGGCCCACCTCCTTGCACTCAAGCTTCCTTCCAGAGGTAGCCCATCTCCTTGCACTCAATATTCTTGCAAGGGATGGTTCATTTTGCACTCAAGCGTCATGACAGTGGTGGCCCGTCTCCTGACACCTGGTTTCCCAGCAAGGGTGTGCTATCCCCTGACATATGGCTTTCCATTTTGGGGTGGCCCTTACGCTTGACTTGAGACATACTGGTGTACCCGGGCAAGGAAGAAATAAGGGTTATAAAGCAGGCTGCCTAGATTTGAGGCTTCTGTACCCTAGTGCTATAGAGCACTAGGGTACAGAAAGCCAAACGCCCCTACCTTGGTTTCGAATCTTTCTAACTGCGATGTATCTCTGTATATCCACTTGCAGGAGAAAGAAAGAGCTTGAAACCATGCTTGAGGCCCATTGGTGGCCCTGGTCTAGGACGAAATATGATAAAATGATATGATTTTTTTTAATTTTTGGACCAAAACTAATTTGAATCCTCCTCTAACCTCACTTCAACTAACATAATTTTTATATAAATTCTAATATATATATATATATATATATATATATATATATATATATATATATATATATATATATATATATATATATTTATATATATATATATTACATGTAAGTGTATATAACCTCAACAATGCTTCAGAGTGTGTCAGCGAAGGATAGAGCCCGCCTCCTAGCAGTAAGAGCTCCTTATGCAGGGGACTTTCTGTTGACTGTTCCCAACTCCAGCCTTGGCACAAGCCTCGACCATCCGCATTGGTGTTGCCCTTCGACTTGCTGCCCCTATTCTCGCCGAACACTGGTGTATATGTGGCAGTGAAGCAGCAGACCGATTTGCGTGCCATGGTCATGTGTGCTATAAATTCGAGGGAAAGATTGCAATATACGAGGATGTTAATAACATTATCAAGAGGAGCCTCACAACAGCCAGATGCCCAGCAGTAAGGGAGCCACCTCAACTATGCTGATCTGATGGCAGCCAGAAACGTCCAGATGGTATCACCCATCAAGCCCGGGCAGACGGCAAGCAGGTGGTGTGAGACTACACATGTGCATCTACCTTGGCTGATACCTACGTCCAATATATCAGGGAAGGAGGGGCAGCTGCCAGCTTCAGGGAGTCCCAGAAGTCTAGAATGTATGGAGAACTTGCCCATCATTATATGGGTGTTCCCATAGGCTAGGAGACACTTGGATAATGGGGAAAGAGTGCATCTAAGTTCTTTAAGGAGCTAGGCAAAAGACTCATTAGGGTAACTAGAGATCCCAGGGCAGCTGGTTTTCTGTTCTAGTGACTCAGCACTGCTGTTCCGAAGGGTAACGCCTGCTGTATTTTGCACATGCGCCTCAGCTCTGAGGAGCTGGATGAGATTTTAGCATTATAATCAGGGACAAACACAACAATATGTACTAGACATATATCTCTCACACCTCATGTATTGTAAATGCTATCTTTATATCAACAATGTATCTCTCAAATCTTTTGTACCATAATATGTGACAAAATATATCAATTGGTAAAAAAGATTGAAAAGCAAGGGTGGTAAGGGAAGTGGAATATTCAAATAGCTTCAGGAAGAAATCCAAATATTCTTCCATGAAGTCATTTTTATCCATTTCTCCAATACCATGGGTCCCATAATTTACATCAAGGTGGACCCCATATATGAAATATTATATATATATATATATATATATATATATATATTATATATATATATATATTATATATTATATTTTATATATATATATATATATATATATATATATTATATCAATTAAGATAAACAGTAAAAACAGGTGATTTCAGAATATGCAAAACAACCACTCTGAAAGAATAGAGAAATTCCAAGCGCTTTCGTGACTACTCACATTATCAAGGAACTATGAAAGTAAAGCATCCAAGGAAGCTATATAAGGGGTCTGGCCAGCACCTCACTATCAGATCCCACAACGGTTAAACACCTGGCGCGCGCCGACCCAACTTGGATAGGTCCTTTGCACAACTCACCCCACAAACTATTCTACCCAAGAAAATTAAAAAATTATTTGTCCAGTGTATTATTAAATTCTTCCCAAATTCTATTAATTATAAATGGATCTAATTTATATAAACCAAAGGAAATATTCATATTATTGTCAAAACTGCTTTTTATGAAACAAGATTCAATTATATTCCTGTCGACCATGGACTTGCTTGATACTACTTTCTCAACTTTTTGAAAATCAATTGGATGGTTAAAATCTCTTACATGAATAAATAGAGCATTGGAATCTTGTCCAGTTCTAATGCTATATTTATGTTGTTTTTTACCAGTTTAACCGTAATAAACTTTATCGCAAATTTTACAAGGAACCTTATAGACACATCCATCAGCATTTTGGGGGGAATTCTTTATCAAAAGTTTTTTTTACTGTATCAAGATTTTTGAATACAACTTTAATATTAAAAGTCTTAAGAAGAGAAGGCATATCAACCAAGTTTTCATGGTAAGGGAGAACCAACATATTTTTAGTTGAATAAGGCTGGTTGTCCCTTTTTGGATTGTAAAAAGTATTTCTAGCAACTTTAAAAGATTTATCAATTACATTTCTTGGGTATTTTAAATCATTACCTATTTCATAAATTTTGGATATTTCCTCATCTATGAACTCAGGACTACAAATTCGTAAAGCTCTCAAAAACATTGATGAGAAAACAGACAGTTTGACTCTATCTTGATGCGAGGAATAATAGTGGACATAGGAACAGTTATTTGTAGGTTTTCTGGTAAATTTTAAATTTGAATTCATTATTACCCTTAATAATTTTAAAACATCTAGAAAAGGCAATGAGTTTTTTCTTCAAACTCAACAGTAAAGTTTATAGAATGGGCTAAGCTATTTAATTTTCCTAGGAAATGGTGTATATCTACATTTTTGGGCATAAGACACAAAATATCATCAACATATCTGAACCATTTAGCTTTTATTAGGGAGGATTGTGTTAAGTACCTTGTTTCAAAAAATTCCATGTATAGGTTACTAAGAACAGGTGAAAGAGGATTTCTCATTGCCATACCAAACTTCTGAGTGTAAAACTTATCATTAAATACAAATTTTGCATCAACAATGCAAAGTTTAATAAGTTTAATGATAGTAGGAACTGGCAATGGTAAATCATAGTTAACGAGTTCTTCAGATAAGAAACTTAATAAATCATCAACAGGTACTTTCGTAAACAAGGAAGTAACATCAAAACTAACCATGTTAAATTCATTTAAGTCAGTCAAGGAGCTTAATTTATCAACCAAGTCTATGTTGTTTTTAACATTAAAGTTAGAAATTTTGCCAACAATAGGGCTCAAAATATCAGAAGCCATTTGGATAATTTATATGAAACTGACCCTATGGAGCTAATAATTGGTCTGACTGGATTCCCTGGTTTGTGTGTTTTTATTAGTCCATACATGTAAGGTAAAGATGGATTAGTGGAAGTAAATTGTTTGACTAATTCATCTTTGCCTTTCAGTAGAAGTTTTATTGTTTTATTGAAATTGCTGTTAACGGTTTCTAGGGGATTTTTCCTAAGTTTCGAATAGGTTTCAGTATCATCTAAGAGATTATTCATTTTTCTTGGTAATCATTTTCTTTCATAATTACTATTGCATTTATTTTGTCTGCTTTAGTAAGGCGCAAAATTTTATTGTTATTAAGTGTATCATAAGACTTAAAGAATCTTTGAGGGCTATTGGGAATGTTTGGTTTTAACATAGAGCTATATACCATTCCTTTACTAATATTAATTTCATCAGAGGATAAATCAGAAAATTTTTCAAAGTTACAAAAGGCTTTTGCAATTTCAACATTATTAAGCTTTTTTGAAGTTGCAAAACTTAGGCCAAAACCTAGAGCAGCAGTTGTATGTTTGTCTAAAATTTCATCTGATAAGTTAATTACAAAATTGTTATTAGCATGCTTTGTCCAATCACTATTTTCAATTAAAATGTCTAATTTTCTTTGTAGTTTGCTCTTGAGTTCATTACAAATTCTTCTGAGTTCAATAGACTCCTTGACATGAGAGATCGTCCTTTTGATGATTTTATGAGAATTATTCTTCAGAAACATATTGAAATAACTAAAATACAGGAGAAGGAAGCATTCAAAATATTGAGAAACAAAAAAATACTCTTTTAATCAGGCCATTCCATCAGAATGGAAACACAGTATGTTGGATCATTGCTATAATAAACTCAGAAGAATTTGTAATGAACTCAAGAGCAAACTACAAAGAAAATTAGACATTTTAATTGAAAATAGTGATTGGACAAAGCATACTAATAACAATTTTGTAATTAACTTATCAGATGAAATTTTAGACAAACATACAACTGCTGCTCTAGGTTTTGGTCTAAGTTTTGCAACTTCAAAAAAGCTTAATAATGTTGAAATTGCAAAAGCCTTTTGTAACTTTGAAAAATTTTCTGATTTATCCTCTGATGAAATTAATATTAGTAAAGGAATGGTATATAGCTCTATGTTAAAACCAAACATTCCCAATTGCCCTCAAAGAATCTTTAAGTCTTATGATACACTTAATGTCGTCAGTCCCTTAACCTTTCCTCGTACGACATTCCCTTGAGCTCACGGACTAGCCTTGTTGCAAACCGTTGTACTTTCTCTAACTTCTTGACGTGCTTGACCAGGTGTGGGTTCCAGACTGGTGATGCATACTCCAGTATGGGCCTAACATACACAGTGTACAGTGTCTTGAACGATTCCTTATTAAGGTATCGGAACGCTATTCTCTGGTTTGCCAGGCGCCCGTATGCTGCAGCGGTTATTTGGTTGATGTGTGCCTCCGGTGATGTGCTCGGTGTTATAGTCACCCCAAGGTCTTTCTCCCTGAGTGAGGTCTGTAGTCTTTGTCCACCTAGCCTATACTCTGTCTGCGGTCTTCTTTGCCCCTCCCCAATCTTCATGACTATGCATTTGGCTGGATTGAATTCGAGAAGCCAGTTATGGACCACATGTCCAGCCTGTTTTAGGTCTCTTTGCAGTCCTGCCTCATCCTCGTCCGATTTAATTCTTCTCATCAACTTCACATCATTTGCAAACAGGGACACTTCAGAGTCTATTCCTTCCATCATGTCGTTCACATATATCAAAATAGCACTGGTCCTAGAACTGACCCTGTGGGACCCGCTCGTAACAGGCGCCCACTGTGATACCTCTTCACGTACCATGACTCGTTGCTGCCTCCCTGTCAGGTATTCCCTGATCCATTGCAGTGCCCTTCCTTTTACATGCGCCTGATCCTCCAGCTTCTGCACTAATCTCTTGTGGGGAACTGTGTCAAAAAGCCTTCCTGCAGTCTAGGAAAACGCAATCTACCACCCCTCTCTCGTGTCTTACTTCTGTTACCTTGTCATAAAACTCCAGGAGGTTTGTGATACAAGATTTGCCTTCCATGAACCATGCTGGTTTTCGTTTATAATCTTGTTCCTTTCCAGGTGTTCGACCACTCTCCTCTGATAATCTTTCCATGACTTTGCTCACAATAATGTCAGGGGGCACAGGTCTGTAGTTTAGTGCCTCGTTTCTGTTTCCTTTCTTAAATATGGGGACTACATTAGCTGTCTTCCTTTTCTCAGGTAGTTCCCCAGTTTCAAGGGATGTGTTGAAGATTGTGGTTAGAGGCACGAAAAGCTCTCTGCTCCTTTCTAGGCCCATGGGGGAGTGATGCCCCGGTCCCTCGCTTGAGGGTCAAGGTCACTTAAGAGTTTCTTCACATCCTCTTCAGTTTTTTGTATGTATCCAACTTTATTGGTATATTCCCTTTGATGTTCCTTCTGTGCTGTCTTCCCAATCCCTTCCTTCTCTACTTTTTAAAAAAATTCCTTAAATTCCTGTTCACTCCTCAATACCCCCTGTTCATTTTTTGAGTTTCCACTTTGCCCTTTAAATCTGATCACCTGGTCTTTGACTGTTGTCTTCTCTGATGTGGCTATAAAAGTTTCGGGTCAGTCTTGATTCTCGATGCTATGTCTTTTTTATACTGTCGCGGGGGCCTCCTCTTACCTGTGCGTATTTTTCCTGGCTCTGCGACTGTTCTCCCTATTTTCGTGTGTTCTCTGCCTTCGTAATTTTTCCATTCTCTATTGTTTTTTGTTTTTGCCTCCTTACACCGTCGGGTAACCAGGGGCCGTTCTGGTCTTCCGTTGTTTCTGTTCCCCTTGGGAAATAAACTTTCACTGCCTCCTTGCATTTTGTTGTTACATATTCCTCATTTTTATTTACTGGTTTCTGGGAGTTCTCTGCCCACTGGCCTCCCGCGGAAGTTTTTAAACCTATGTAGTCCCCCTTTTTTAAGTCGGGTTTTTTCCCCTTCAAATCTGTTATTCTCTCCCCTTGCAGTTTACTATGTATTCAAAGCACAAACCACGTGGTCGTAGCTCTGGGGGACTTCTACTTGTGTCCTCAATGTCTGAGTGCCCAGGGTGAACAAAAAGGCCCCAATTTTTGCGGGGTTCACCCTCCCTTTTTCACAGTGGTGACGGGGACTTAGCCTAAAGTGGGGGACGTGTCTTAGCTTGTGAAGCCCGGGTTTGTGTGTCTTGAGTGGTGCCTGTATTTTTGAGTGCTGACCTATATTTTAACTTGTAAAGAAGTGTTTGTTTGCCCCCGGGGAAACTAAACCAAAGATCCCCTCCATGAGCACTTTCCCAGCAATTAAGGAAGAATTGGGGCGGGCGAGATGGAGATACGGGGGGTTTTTGCCCGGGGGAAAAAAAGAGGTTCGTAGTAGTCCTCCTTTTTCGAGCCCTCAGGTCAAGAAGGGATCGTGGTCATTTGGTTTGGACGCGGGGAGGGACGAATTTGACGATCAAAAAGGACAAAAGGGAAAAAGGGGGCCAGAAACGATGAAGAAAAAAGGGAAAAATGGGGGGAAACTCCCGGGGAAAACCCTCCAACGCTTTTCTCGGGGGCTCCCGACAAAATGTGGTCTTTACGGGGCATCGTCACGACAAACGACAAAAAAGGAAAGGGTAAGAATTTTTGTTGTTTTGGGGGATAGCCAGGTTGAACATGGATGGGGATTCTGCTTAAAGGGAAACGGGGAGTGGAGAAAAAGGGGTATGCTTTCCGGGGGCTGGGATGGAGGAATTGTTAGCCGGTTTACAACATCATAAAAGGGGTAATGGGACCCCCCCCCCCCTATTTTTTGGGCCTCAGGGGCTGGAGGCAATGATGTAGGCAAGCGTAGAAGTGAGGTTTTTTATTTTAAAAAGTTAAGGACAGTATGCATGATTAGGAAAAAGGGGGGGGCGCCCGGGTTATATGTGGATTTTCCCCAAAAAAGAGGTGTTGGTAATAAATTTGGTTGTCCGGGCAATTGGTTTTAAAATTGTTGGCGGAAAAAAACCCCTGTAAGGTTAAGCAGTCCCATTCATTGAAAAAGGGGAAACAACTTCTATGGCCGGATGCATGTATGCCGGGGGAGGGGGTTTTTCACTTATCCAGGGCAGGTGTGGGTTTTCTTGCAAAATAAAGTTGGGGGGGGTTGTTGGGATTTTAAAACTAGGTTTTTTAGGGTAGGGTTTTTAAAAAGGTTTAATAATGAGTATGGATATTTTTGACTTATGCTCTGATATTAAAAATTCTTAAAAAGAAAACTGTCATGGAGAAAAATTTTGGGTAATAAATAATTTCAGAAATTGGGGTTAAAAAAAAAAGATGAATAGGAAAAATGTGCCCGAAGAAAAAACCCTATGTGGTATTTTTTGCTAACAGTCGAAAATGCAAGAAATAAAATTTTAAAAAAATACGTTTGGTAGCATGTGCTGGGAACTTTTTAATCTTGATTAAATGAACGTGGTTGATTTAAAGAAATTTGGGATATGACTGGTGAGTGTTTTATTCAGGGATTTTTAAATTATTCAAAGTGGGTAGATGTAATGGGGAAGGGGGGGGGGAGTTTCATTTTAGTTCGAGAAAAAATTTTAATTTTTGCATAAAAAACAGGGATAAAAATAGATGGGGGCAAGGGAAAAAAGGGGTTGTTTGGGTTTGGTTCGTGGAGGGTTTAAAAAAAAATAATTTAGGGGTAAAATTACCGGCCTCCAGGCTTGGGTCACGATAGAGGGGGACTTTTTTGGGACCGGGAAAATTTTTTAGGGCTTTTTGGACACGGGGGAACGTAAATCATTTGTAGGGGGCTTTAAAATTTAGTCAAATTGACGGATTTTTTTGAAGGTAATCTAGAGTCCCGTGACTTTTGGAAACAGTCCCGGACTGTTTTTGAAAAAGAGTGTAACTGAACTTCCAGGGGTTTAAAAATTTTTGGACCTAGTCTTTTTCCAAAAAAGGAAAAAATCGTGGGAAAAATCTGGAGGGTCACTGAAGGGGCTTGGCGCAAGTGATCACAAAACCCCTACCTTTAGCATTAATTGGGAATGCAAGAATTAAAGATAATTTCAGTAAAAATCCCCGATTTTCGTTTTTGCCGATTTAAGGATTAAGGGGAAAATTTTTGTCTAATTTGATTGGGGGTTTTCTAGCTAATGATTTTTTTTTGACGATAAACTACTTTTGAATTTTAAGGGATCTGCTTTTATGATTGTTTTTTTTAATAAAGTACACAGTGCCCAGAGTATAATAATTCCCCAGAGAGAAAATTTGGTCTAATAATAAAAGATCCCAAATGGGTTAACAGGAGGCTAAAACTCTATTAAAGGGGGGAAAAGGGGAAATTTTTAGGCGCAAACAGAAAAGGGGGGAGGTTAAAAATTAATGGCCCAATTTTGTTTTAGCTTAAAAGAGAAGTAAAAAAAGGGATTAGGGAAAAGGGTAAAAAGTGAATATGAAATTTTTGGTCGCTAATGGAAACAAAGACTAATCCAAAAAGGGGGTTTTTTTCAAATGTATAGGACGGAGGGTGAAGGAAAAAGTAGGACCTCTGAAAATCTGGGAATGGGAAACTGAAAGGTAATGAAATGGAAATATTGTTCCTTATTTAATGACTATTTTTTGTCCGTTTTTAACCCGGAAGATGTAAAAGAGATTCCAGTAATTTAAAAATTATTTAGTTCCCGATGAATTTAAGTTAACTAATTAAAAAATTTTCACGAGGGACATGGTTATTAAAAGATAGGCAAGCGAAAAAAATAAATCCCGGGGGCCCCATGAGTTGTTTTCAGGGTACTTAAGGAATGCAAGATGGAGCTTAGTCAGCCATTAAGGTTTTATTTAATGCGTCTTCCTTTCCAGGGGTTGTGCCAAAAGATGTGGAAGATGGCTAATGCGGTTCCTATATTCAAATCAGGGGATAGGTCCACTCCTTCAAATTACCGTCCAATAAGCCTGACATCTATAGTGGGCAAGTTATTAGAATCAATTATAGCTGACATTATCAGAAGTCACCTTGAAGAGCATGACTTGATAAATGAATCTCAGCATGGATTCACGAGAGGTCGTTCCTGCCTGACAAACTTACTGACGTTCTTCAATAGAACATTTGAAGCAGTTGACAGTGATAAGGAATATGATATTGTTTATTTGGATTTTAGTAAAGCCTTCGACAGAGTACCTCACAAGAGACTCTTAAGAAAAGTGGCAGCTCATGGTATAGGAGGTAAAGTTCTAGCATGGATTGAGGCATGGCTTACCAACAGAAAGCAGAGAGTTACCATTAATGGAGTGAAATCTGAGTGGGGATTAGTCACTAGTGGCGTTCCACAAGGATCAGTTTTGGGCCCTCTCTTGTTCATAATTTACATTAATGACCTTGATGAAGGGATTGCTAGTGACATGAGTAAGTTTGCTGATGATACAAAGATAGGCCGTATAATTCACTCTGAGGAGGATATCAATGAACTCCAGGACGATTTGAACAAATTAATGTCTTGGTCTGAGAAGTGGCAGATGAAGTTTAATGTGGATAAGTGTAGGGTACTTGCCCTTGGTAATCAAAATAACCCTCGAAGCTATAATCTAGGTGAAGTAGAGCTTGGTCATACAGAATGTGAAAAGGACTTGGGAGTCATGGTAAGCAGAAATCTAAAGCCAAGACAGCAGTGCCTCAGTGTGCGCAACAATGCCAACAGATTACTTGGATTTATCTCAAGAAGTATAAGTAACAGAAATCCAAAAGTTATTTTACAGCTCTATACATCACTAGTGAGGCCTCATTTAGATTATGCTGCTCAGTTTTGGTCCCCTTACTACAGGATGGACATAGACTCATTAGAGAACATACAGAGAAGAATGACTAAAATGATTTACTGTGTAAGGAACCTCCCGTATGAAGATAGACTTAAAGCCTTAAATCTCCACTCTCTGGAGAGGCTTTAGAATGAGGGAGATATCACTGAAGTGCATAAGTGGATGACGGGCATAAACAAGGGAGACATTAATAAAGTACTGAGGGTGTCGAACCAGGTAAGAACCAGGAATAATGGATTTAAGTTGGATAAATTTAGATTTAGAAAAGACATAGGTAAGTACTGGTTTTCTAACAGAGTTGTAGATGCGTGGAACAGTCTTCCCAGTGGGGTGATAGAGGTTAGGACCTTGGGTAGCTTTAAGAAGAGACTGGACAAATATATGAGTGGGAGGGGCTGGGTTTGATTGGTGTCAAGGGGTACGGGAGTTATTTGGCAATATAAACACAAATGCAGTATAATGTGATCCTTTATTGACTACGTTTCGCCCACACAGTGGGCTTTTTCAAGTCACAAACAGAACTACCTGGGGTGGAAGGAACGCGAGTATTTATAGTCCGGCTGAGGTCAGGTGAAGAATGCTGCATCTGATGATGTACCGAGTTGGGTTGTAGAGTCTAAAAACTTGGGTAGCTTGGAAAGGAGACTGGACAAGTTTGTGAGCAGACCTTCTACAGTGTTCTTATGTGGGATAGCGATGAAGAAGTTTCTTGGCAAGTGGTTCAGCTATGTTATAGAAGCCACTATTCTGGTTGAAGTTGTCGGATATAGAAATAAGTGATGATTCCAGGATTCTTCGGTATTGAGTGTTGTCTTCTGTGGCGATAAGTCTTGAGTTTCTGTAGTTTATCAAGTGGTTGTGTGAATTACGGTGTTGTACGCAGGCATTCCTTGTGTCGTCAGACCTGCTTGCGTATTGGTGTTCTGAAATACGTGTTTGGAGGTCCCTTGATGTTTCGCCACGTATAACTTGTTGCAGTCATTACAAGGGATTATGTATACCCCTGCAGAGGATGGAGGCTTGTCCTGCCTACTACTGGTGATGTCCTTGATGGTCGTGGTTGTGGAGGTAGATACTTGGAATGATGTTTTGGCAAGATGTTGGAAACATGTTTGCAATGGAGTTGGTGGGAAGGACTATGTATCTTTCTCGGCAGTGTCTTCTCTGGGTGTGTTGAGATGTTTAGTGCTCGCCGTCTGCAGTCTCTGATGAAGTGACGAGGATAGTGGATTTGGAAAATACCTGTTCAATTATAGTGCATTCTTCCTCAAGGAACTCGTTGCTGCAGATTCTGAGTGCACGCAGGAGAAGCCTATAATTACACCACGTTTGGTTTTGGTGTCGTGGTGAGAGTAGAAGTGGAGAAGATCGTTTTGGTTGGTGGGTTTTCGATAGACTTTAAAACGAAGTTCGTGGTCAGCTTTGCAGAGTAGAACATCAAGGAAAGGAAGAGTGTTGTCGACCTCTTCTTCAAGTGTGAACTGGATTGAAGGCTCGACCTGGTTGAGCTTGTCTTGGAGAGCTTGAACGTTGAAGCGTTTAGGAGTTATGAGGAGAATGTCGTCAACATAACGGAGCCAGGTGACAGACGAAGGAATAATGGTGGAGAAACGTTCGGCTTCTAGATGTTCCATGTATAGGTTCGCTAGGACTGCACTGAGTGGCGAACCCATGGGTAGTCACTAAAGTACCTACTAAACAAGCCATCGATCTCTTGCGCAAGAAAATTGACGATTCACTTGATCTTCCCATTCCAGCCAGCGACTTCATCGACCTGGTTGAACTATGTGTTGGCTTTACGTGTTTCTCTTTTGAAAATCACCTCTTTCAGCAGACTTTTGGACTACCCATGGGTTCGCCACTCAGTGCAGTCCTAGCGAACCTATACATGGAACATCTAGAAGCGAACGTTTCTCCACCATTATTCCTTCGTCTGTCACCTGGCTCCGTTATGTTGACGACATTCTCCTCATAACTCCTAAACGCTTCAACGTTCAAGCTCTCCAAGACAAGCTCAACCAGGTCGAGCCTTCAATCAGTTCACACTTGAAGAAGAGGTCGACACACTCTTCCTTTCCTTGATGTTCTACTCTGCAAAGCTGACCCGAACTTCGTTTTAAAGTCTATCGAAAACCCACCACCAAACGATCTTCTCCGCTTTACTCTCACCACGACACCAAACCAAACGTGGTGTAATTATAGGCTTCTTCCTGCGTGCACTCAGAATCTGCAGCAACGAGTTCCTTGAGGAAGAATGCACTATAATTGAACAGGTATTTTCCAAACTCCACTATCCTCGTCACTTCATCAGAGACTGCAGACGGCGAGCACTAAACATCTTCAACACACCAGAAGAAGACACTGCCGAGAAGAGATACATAGTCTTCCCACCAACTCCATTGCCAAACATGTTTCCAACATCTTTGCCAAAACATCATTCCATGTATCTACCTCCACAACCACGACCATCAAGGGACATCACCAGTAGTAGGCAGGACAAGCCTCCATCCTCTGCAGGGGTATACATAATCCCTTGTAATGACTGCAACAAGTTATACGTGGGCGAAACATCAAGGGACCTCCAAACACGTATTTCAGAACACCAATACGCAAGCAGGTCTGACGACACAAGGAATGCCTGCGTACAACACCGTAATTCACACAACCACTTGATAAACTACAGAAACTCAAGACTTATCGCCACAGAAGACAACACTCAATCCCGAAGAATCCTGGAATCATCACTTATTTCTATATCCGACAACTTCAACCAGAATAGTGGCTTCTATAACATAGCTGAACCACTTGCCAAGAAACTTCTTCATCGCTATCCCACATAAGAACACTGTAGAAGGTCTGCTCACAAACTTGTCCAGTCTCCTTTCCAAGCTACCCAAGTTTTTAGACTCTACAACCCAACTCGGTACATCATCAGATGCAGCATTCTTCACCTGACCTCAGCCGGACTATAAATACTCGCGTTCCTTCCACCCCAGGTAGTTCTGTTTGTGACTTGAAAAAGCCCACTGTGTGGGCGAAACGTAGTCAATAAAGGATCACATTATACTGCATTTGTGTTTATATTGCCATTGTGTCGGTATTTTATACCATTTATTTCGACGGGAGTTATTTCTTGAGTAGCTTTAGGTAGATGTCGTTTTGATAAGGACCTGCCTCGTATGGGCCAGTAGGCCTTCTGCAGTGTTCCTACATTCTTATGTTCTCATGTTCTTATGTTAACATGTTGGTGCATGAGGTTTTCCAGCACCATGTCCAACATCCTGGCTCTCCATGTTTCGGGACCCCCATGTGGCTCCAGGTTTTCCCAGTCAATCTCCCTGTGGTTGAAATCTCCCATAACCAGCAACTTTGCTCTGCTGGAGTGAGCTCTTCTTGCCACCTCAGCAAGTGTGTCCACCATTGCTCTGTTGCTCTCTTCATATTCCTCTCTTGGCCTCCTGCAGTTCTGTGGTGGATTATACATCACTGCAATGTGTGTGTGTGTGTGTGTGTGTGTGTGTGTGTGTGTGTGTGTGTGTGTGTATGTGTGTGTGTGTGTGTGTGTGTGTGTGTGGGTGTAATGTGTGTGTGTGTGTGTGTGTGTGCGCGCAGAACAACCACTGTGAAAAAACAGCAAAATTCCATGCGCTTTCCTGACTTCTCACATTGTCAAAGAACTTTGAAAATGAAAGGTTAACAGGAAGGCATGTAAGGACGAGACTATACCTCGCTGCCACCCAATAACAACATCTGACTTTTTATGATGATGTAGGCCACATCGTGTATTTTACACATTTTCTTTTTAAAAAATATAAATGAATTAATAAAATTTAAATGGATTAATAAGTTTTTTTTTTTTGGATATTTTTTTGTAATCAGCATTACATGATTCAGAAGAAAAGAGAAATTTGACAATTACGAAGAAACAATACCGTGTTTACAATGAGAAATGATATATAATGATATATAATGATATATAATGATAAAAATGTTAAACATAAGCCAGTACTTTGAGAGTATAATTAATTACAAAACTGTATATTAGAAAAGTTGGCACAACATTAATTTGCACAAGATTAATGGGAATGAGGGAACTGTTTTTTTTTTAATATCAAAGTATTGCTGAACTGAGGTTTCAAGCTTAGGAGCCAATTATTAGAATGGACTTCAAATATTCATCAGTAAATTTGTGCGATATTTGGACTTGACATACTTCATTTTTGAAAATGTTTGTTAACAAAGTCGCGTTGAACCAAAAACTGATTCGAATCCACAAGCAAATCGCTTCAAATTGGAAACTGTTGAGGATGTAAAGATTTATAAAATTGGATCAGATTTCCTTCTTTATACGTTTCTTTCAGCATGTTATTTGATTGGAGATCAATAATTTCCATTTGAAATTGACTTGGGAGTGTTTCAACATGGTAGTCAAATGTTTTTTGAAACAGCTTTATTTCACCTGTTTTTCCATCAAGATCAGAAAATCGTATCTGAAATTATTTATGAAAGTCATTCATGATTTCTTTTGCAAATGAACAAGGAAATTCTGCTTCACTTTCTTCATGAAATTTTTCACAACACGAGTTAAGAAACAAGTTAAAAATTTTCACCTGTCCTTCAAATAGCAACAGTTTTGCCATGAATGCCTTTACATGCATGACTAGATCACAAATCAAATTAGTTTTTCCTTGCAACTATATTTTCAACTGAGACATATGGCTTGTCACGTTTGCAAAAAAATCTCAATATCGAAAGTTAGTCAGGGTTTTATAAAAGTGGTTCAGGTCGATTTTTTTCTGTGAGAAATTAATTAATATATATAAATTAATTCCCTTTCTGAACTAAAAGAACCGTGATAGAACCTATCCACAATAAGCCATTGAACTGCTATATAATAAGGCAAGTCAACGAACTCAGAATAAGTTTCTTTCAGATGATTATGCCCATGAGATCGAATGAAATTCATTGTTGAAACAATAGGTTTCAGAAAAGAAGACATACCCACATATTTTCCGCATGATGCTTGCTGATGGATAACGCATACCGGAAACATGGGATCTGAGAATCCACCATCCTCACAAGCTTTTGTGAGTTCTCCAAGCAGACCTTTTTTAATCCCAGATATGTTCTTTCCTCCATTAGTTGTCTCGCATTGCAGTTCATTCCACTCCAGGTTATATTCTAATACAGTGTTTTGCAATTCTTTGAAGTGTCCTGTCCGGTTCCTGTGCTGTGCATGTTATGCACTGATGCTAGTTCTTGTGTGACTTAAAATTCATTGTCGACGCAACGGATGACTACTAGGAGTTGTGATGTGTCACACATACATTATTCCATTCATCAAGTGCGAGAGAATAAAACTGAAAATCTCATGCTGTGATTGCAATTTGATGAAATATATTGCTTCCTATATCCTCAATTCTACGAGCAACAATATTTGAACAGATTAGCTTTTCTAGGCATAAGTCTCCCACTGTTTCTATCATACTCTCTTTGATCAGATCTCCGTCGGTGAATAGCTTTCCTCTTTTAACTAACCCATAAGCTGCTTTATAAATGGCTCTAGTTAAAGCTTCATTTTCAGCTCTCGTCTGCATACGAAAATCTTGTTAGGGAAGCAATATGCGTTGCAGTGATTAATTTTTCCGAACGCTGTGATCCTGTGAACTGGGAATAACTTGGCTTATGTTTGGTTGCATAGTGCCGACATGCATTGTACTCCTTCAAAACTGCAACAGTTTCGTGGCAAACGACACGAGGGTTTATCACCTGCGCCACTCACTCTGCACTCTTCTTTTTTTCTTTAAAAACTGAAAACATGAAAAGATTTGAACTAAAATTTAAAAAAAAAATTGATATATAAATTGTTACAAGCAACAAAATCCTAACTTTAAGTGACTGAAAATGAGAGTTTATTAGTTTTACTACTAATAAATATTTCAGGTTGCTGCGTGACGCATAAAATCTTTTGGTGGGCCGCATACGGCCCGCGGGCCGCAGTTTGGAGACTCCTGCCTTATTCGATTGTATCAGATTTTCAATGTTTTTGGAATATATTCTGGGTAAGAATAATGGGTCTACTAGCATGCGTGTGTTCATTATGCACAATGGTACATGGGCTACTCCCAAATTTTGTTATCGTGTTATAGATGGAGACAGGAATCTCTGATCGGCTTCAAATTTTTAATACTCGTGTATCCTACTTAGTTGAAGGATGGTATATTTAATGGTTTGTGTTGATGCCATTTGGCTCCTTGTAGTTTCGATATGGTATAGCATTATTTTACCTTATTGCAATTACTTGATTTGATGCCGATGAAAGGCTCCTGATCCAAGGAATTGCATATATTTTTCACGTGATTCGATCGAATATGAACTACTCCCATTCCACAGGCTACAGAATTCCTACAAGTTTAGCGCTATCTTCTCATTAAAATGTAACAATTGCGAACAGCATCAGTCTTAAATTGATGATTCATTGTTTGAAATGGATGGAATGTTTCATGGGTTTAGGTTCCAATTTTGTACGATTTTGCACAATAACCGGAAAATACATCTTCTTTCCCACTTTAGTGCTGGTGTATTTTCAGGAAAGCAAACAATATCTTGTTGCCAGGTTGTGTAAGTTGTCAACTATTAATTACATTAATAAAACTGGTTTCTATGAGAAATTAGTCAGAGTATGTGACTATTTGGTTATCCTACGTTAAATTACTCAAAGCTCTTTTTTTTGTGCCTAAAATATTTGTGTGGCCTACAAGATCATTGTTAAAAATTTGTACGTTATGTACACTATGTTTACATAAAGCTCACTTACATACTTTCCTAAACGCTAGTCAGTCTTACATTGAGAAAAGTTTGGATTTATTTTGCCCCCTGTAGGTTTTCAAATGCTTGTGTTTGAAAGAAACTTTAAAACCTTATGTTAGGCTTTCTGAGCTTTGTATCTGATTAGCTTCAACCCTTCTATGCTTATTGGATAGCTCAACATCTAAGCCCTGGACTTCAGACATAATGTGATTGTGTATTTTAAGATATTGGTTTCTTTGGCCCCTCTAAATGATTTTGAATTAGATTTGGTAGGTGCATACCATAATTTACCATTTTTATTGAACATGTTTGGATACTAGTTTCAGGATTATGACTTGTGAATGCCTCTTCTGATTCTGATTGAAGCAGTCGAAGCCAGTATTAACTAAATTATAACTTACGCAGCACTGCAATATTCCACTAGCTTTCAATGAGACAGGGGGAATGAGATTAAGGAATACAGGGATACCTTTCTCGGATCACGCATCGACCAAAATGAATCTTTATTATTTTAATGACCATTGACAACTCACCACCGTGTAAAGAAGACTCAGACATGATAACAACAGAGACAACAAAGTAGCAATAAAATAATTTAGAATTCATAATCAGTGGAATTAGGGAATTTTCAATGCAATGACGTAAACTAGGAGAACTGAAATTCAACAAGGCCGAGAAAGGCTGATTAGAAAGTAGATGCAGCGTGTTAAAAATAATGACAAACGTGAAAGTGAAGAACCAGAAAGGTTAGATAATGTATTTATTTTTATCCAGATTGACATGCAAAAGATTAATTATAAAATGATTATCATCGCAATCAGTTACTGTGTTTTGACATTCTGCTTCCTGGCTGAAACGGTACCTAAGCAACGAGGAGAAATTTGAAGAGACTAATTTACATGAAAGAAAATTACTAGAGAATTAAATTTTTCTAGTTGAATTACATGGAGAAGAAGACTTCACGCAACAGTGCCGTCAGAAAATGATGTAAGTTTTCAACCAGAAGGAAAAGAAGTGGCAGACAAGTTTGTTGCAACTTTCCACCAACAAGTTGGTGCAAAATCCAGAAATACAAAAAAAGTAGCAAATACAAAATGAACAAATCTCCAGAGAAAAGAAAAGTTAGCAAACAAATCAGGACATAAATATCTTCAGGCGAGGATGAAAGTCGACGAACAATTTGAAATAATCATGATAGCTAAGGAAAACGTATATTTTCTTCATAGCAACATCAAGAAAACATTACATTACAATATCCAGAAATAACACTGAGACATGAAATATGTTTATAAAATTTGTTATAACAAACACCAGTGATAAAAAAAAAGATGAGGCGCATAAAACTACTAATAGGGAAGTGAAAAGACTGCTGATGGAGCGAAACGTTAGAGGAATCACAACCAGATGGAATGTAGTCACGAACATTAAAAGAAGAAGCAAAAATCGTTTACAAATATAGTTTTTATCAGATCAAAAATAATTAGTGAAGTATCAGGCACCCGGAAAAATAAATATAAGTCCTATTTCGAAAACAATAGAATGTAACGAACTCATGATTATAGACATGTGTCCATGAAGAATATAATGTACAACTTGCTGGAGAAGATTATTAGGATATAATGAAATGTATTGTTGAATGTCTTATACACACTAAATTTCTCTGAAAAAGCAGAATGGGTGTAATTGATTAAGATTATAGAAACAGGATAAATAAAAAGTTGTCTTACTGAAAAGATTGGGATGATAGAACTTTTGAACTCGTGCGTATAGAAGATGGCTATATAGTGAAATTGAAATCAAAGCTGTGAAACAAACACAGTAATGACAAGGAATCAAAAATAATTGGTAAAACTAAGTCACAA
This sequence comes from Cherax quadricarinatus, assembly GCF_026875155.1. Taxonomy (NCBI): domain Eukaryota; kingdom Metazoa; phylum Arthropoda; class Malacostraca; order Decapoda; family Parastacidae; genus Cherax; species Cherax quadricarinatus. The sequence goes on from NC_069407.1 coordinate 70,074,090, forward strand.
CAAGGGTGAAACACCAGCAAAGGATATTTGAACTAATGCAGATCCACAGGGATCTATGTTCGGATTCTTATAGTTTCTGAAGTATTTAAATGACAAAATAGCAGGAATTTAATCTTGCATATTCGTATATGTTGATAATTACAAAATATTGAAAAGAGTTCAAACTAGAAATAATGAACAAGGGTTTAGAAAGATATAAATAATCTGCTGGAAATGTCGAAACATAGTTGCCACATTTCAATTCGATCAAAGGACACCCTATAAAGTTTCACTTAAAAAGAACAAAGTCTAAGATCGACGTGAACATAGCTCGCAGTAACAGTTTAAAATAGACATCGAAATAATTACTATTCCGATTCTTTCTTTTAAATTTATTAATACCTCAACAGAACTGCTGTAGAAGAAAGGTTAACGTTCCAAAAGAAATGTGGATTTCTGGAATATGCTTCATATGTTCAGCCTCTTGTTTAGTGACATCACTGGTTTGAAACCGCGAAAAATCCAAGAGAAAATCAGGCCGAGTTGTTGGCTGTGAGATAAACGGATATTATGCGAGCGAGACCTTATGTCATTCAAGGTCAATAATATAATAAGGAATTAACAGGTTATTTACCTGTCTTTAACTGTTACCTACCCATAACTGTTTCCTACCTAGAACTGTTACCTGCCTAATACTGTTACCTGCCTATTACTGCTTCCTGCCTATTACTTTTACCTGCCTATTGCTGTTTCCAGGCCTATTACTGTTTCCTGCCTATTGCTGTTCCCTGACTATTACTGTTACCTACCTATGACTGTCTAGAGAGCTGGGCTAGAAATTGTATATTAAGCCACAAGGACATACAAAAATGTTTATTTAACCTTAGAGTGATTATAAAGAGAAACGAACTCAACAAAGACAAATGAGAAGGGATCATCTCTTACAGTGAGAGTTAAATTGTGGGACCATCCTCCTCCTTGGCTACCACGACTTCCTTAAACCCTTCTTCATCACCACCACGACTTTCACCCTCCTCTACCCCGATGACCCTCACTCTCCTTTACCACCACGTTGACCACATAACCTCTTTCACAACCACGAGATCTATCACCCTATTTCACCAATATATCGATAATTACCACCACCAGCCTTATTCATCCTACTAACGACTACTTCCCTCCCTCCCTCACCCTCACGATCTTCATCATAAGCCATCACAGCTAATACGACTGGGTCACTATCACCCACCGCCTCAGCAACTATCCCTGTCTTTCTTCAAGTCGATTTTCCCCGCTCTCTCACTCCACGACCAATACCACTCCTTTACTAGCACGAAGCAACGACCCCTACCAACTTTCAACGACTTCCCTCACCCTCGCTCCGTACTCTAAATCCATTTCTTTCCAGCTGTCGCCTCCACCATCCATCACCTTACCTGAAGTTAGCGGTTCAGAACGTCACTAACATTTTGCAGTTTTCTTTAAGGGACTTAAACTCGGATCTCGCACAAAGTGACATTTTTTATGTGTGGCTCTGAGTGCGTACACTGTAGAAAAAGTCTTGTGAGCAAGCATTTAGCATATTTTATTAGGAACCTTTTCAGTTCTCACTCGTATGTTACACAGGGTATGTAACAGACAGTATATAAAACCGGAACACTTGTCGGTATCCTGTACCTGGTTGTTACTGTGTACACCAGATTAAGAACTGCTGTGCGCCGGGATGTCTTCACAGTAATTAGTGTGGAGAATGATTGGAAGAAAAAATATGTTTTAGTAGGATAATAAAAAGACAAATATTACATAAAAAATATATATTAGGAATCCTTAAAGGGCATCCGTCAGTAGCAGCACGTCTTGTGTACTAAGCTGTCAGGGACTTGGAAACCTTACTTTAAGTCATGGCACGTCATCCCCCCCCCCCCCCCCCCCCGCTGAAGTCGCTGTGAGGGCCTGCCTTGGGCCTCCATTGTACCGCACATCAGCCGCCATTAGTGCATACTAACTTTTGGTACGTCATTTGCCCATACAGCCGGAGAGGTACCCCCCCCCCACCTTCCCGCTGAAGAACTGCCACGCATGTACAAGAAAAGAGAAACGACACTTCCCTACCCGGGGAGCCAATGCCGGGTCACCAAATTGGAAGAGACCCGGGCCGGGATCCATACCGGCAAATCAAATAGAATAGAATGGAAAATAAAACAATTCTGAACGGTATCAACCTTTCATGGATGATGCATCGTATGAAATGGATGAAATCATGTTTGTGAATTAGCAGTTATCGTGAAATTTTGAGGGTATTCTCTGCAATTACTGAAGAATGCATCTTCGGGTCGGCTTCAAACTACCTGTGCTCATGTGATTTCTTCAAGGGAAGCATAGGTTATGTAAGTTTCTTCTTGCCTATTCGATTAATAAAAAGGTTTCTGTGAAATATTTGGTAATTGTATCATCTATTCAGAAATAAGTCACAAGGATTGACTTTATTGCGAAATCCGGGTTTAAATCTACATAATATAATTTTTATTGCGAAATCCGGGTTTAAATCTACATAATATAATTTTTATTGCGAACTCCGGGTTTAAATCTACATAATATAATTTTTATTGCGAAATCCGGGTTTAAATCTACATAATATAATTTTTATTGCGAAATCCGGGTTTAAATCTACATAATATAATTTTTATTGCGAAATCCGGGTTTAAATCTACATAATATAATTTTTATTGCGAAATCCGGGTTTAAATCTACATAATATAATTTTTATTGCGAAATCCGGGTTTAAATCTACATAATATAATTTTTATTGCGAAATCCGGGTTTAAATCTACATAATATAATTTTTATTGCGAAATCCGGGTTTAAATCTACATAATATAATTTTTATTGCGAAATCCGGGTTTAAATCTACATAATATAATTTTTATTGCGAAATCCGGGTTTAAATCTACATAATATAATTTTTATTGCGAAATCCGGGTTTAAATCTACATAATATAATTTTTATTGCGAACTCCGGGTTTAAATCTACATAATATAATTTTGCATTAGCATATCACGTGTACCCTAAGAAACTCAGTAAGGAAAATGCATTGTGAATCTGAAGCTGAAATGAAACTTTCATAATTACTTTATTCCTACAACATGAAACACAGATCAGTCTCGCTTAGTCAAATTTTGGATTGATTTTGACTTTTATGACCCAATTTTGACTGTTTTAATGGAAGGAATCGGAAAATTTTGAAAATTGCTATTCTTGTGATAATTTTTGCGCGCTGAATCCGAAAATGCAGGATGCATTCCCAGTCTAGATGGCCACATTGAGATGCTGGAACGTGAAGGAGGTTGCCTCTGAGCCCTCCGTGGCGTCAATGATCCTAGAGTCTTGTTCTCTGAGGAAGCGTGTTGCAAGTGTTCCCTATGGTCTCAGTGTCTCTAATCCAACTTGAACAAATTGATACAGATGGCCTTTGATCCTATATTTGCTGAGTGTATTCTTCCCTGTGATCGGCAGAACCTCCCTGTTGCTGAACTCTGTGACAAATACAGATGTCAGCTAGAGTGGATACACAGGCATAGTCCCATGCTAAGAGTCTGCAACCATTCGAGGGATAGATTGTGAATCCATCAAGGCAGTTAGTAGGATTGTGGGAAATGTTGGATGCTAGGAATACTGGTTCTCTCTCAGCCAGGTATTAAACTGAAGCAAGGCTTCTCTCGATAAATTATTGGGGCTCGCATTCCAACCATTAGTTTCAGAACAGCTTAAACAATTCAGCCTATATTAGTTGACACTCAAATCGCCACTAATACATGTATATTCTCTGATGTACACTCACAGCCCCTTCAGACCCTCCAAGAGCATTTGAAAGGACTTCATATGGAAAGAAAACATAAAAAAATTACTTACAACAAAATAAGATAAACAAATTTTATTAAAGACTGGCAAATCTCATAAAATATTAAACAAATAAATATGAATTCGTCCTATCTGAAGGAAATGATGAAAAAAATCAATAAATAAATCAGTGAAGCAAGGCTAATGTACACATATCAGAAAGATGGTCTTCTGATTTTGCCGATGTTATTGGCAAGACGCTCATACGTTCAGGAATCGCTGGGGTGGACCGAGAAGCCAGCTTCAGCAGTCTTTGGTCACTGGTGGTCGTGACTATTGTGAAGTTCAGCCCTGGAAGGTACCAGCGGAAATCAAGATATACAGCTGGCAGTGTAATTAATGGAGTTTGGCTGCCGGCCATTGTAGAAATCTGGAGATCAGCCTCAGGTGTATAGGGAAAATGCAGAATTCCCTAAACAAAGGATGTTGAAGAAATAGTTGATCAGTCTCAGGATATGAGAAACAGCATAGTTCTCAAAATGAGGACGTTGAACAAACTGCTGATCAGCCCAAATGCAGAGGAACAGCAGTTATCTCAACGAAAGAGGTTGAAAAATATAGTTGATGAGCCCAAAGGTGAAAAAACAGCAGGGTTCCCAAAATGAAGACGTATCATGTTTTAGATCTATGTCTAGATCATACAGCTCGCCAAGGCAAGGCTGGGGAGAAGCAACAAAAAATTACAAGCTGGACAGTCACTCACATGATAGGCTGAAGGCCTTTAAAAGAAATATTGAGGACTAAGAAAATTACGTTAATATAGTAAGTCATGTCTAGTCCGGTTAACTCAAACGATAACCCCAACATAATCTACCAAACAAGGGTAGAACTCTTGTCAACATTAAATTAATTGAAAACCAAACCTTATATAACAAATAACCAAGAGCAGAATTCCATACTTAAAAACTTGATGAGAGCAGAAAGCCAAGTGATGTTTGTCTTTGTTATTTCCCACCGGGTGGAGAAAGGGGGTAAGTAAAGGTAACGACTCACACACCCGTTTCAGAACACTTATACTAAGAATTATACTACCTCTACCACTCATTCATAACTCCACTCTTATCTAGTGAACCACCTCAACGGTGGTTTACAGGATATTGCTCATTAGCTCGCCTGATGTTAGGAAGTTAGCTTGCAGGTTCATGAAGGCATTGAAAGTGAACAAGTTACAAGGTACAAATAACGAAGGTAAATTGAAATCTATTGCAGGTTCTCGACCTAAGACTCCTCTGAATTAAACACAGTCCATGTTGACGATTAAACTGCAGACCAAAGAAAAAATGTTTTGTTGTAATAACAAGACTTAATATGAAAGTTAAGAGGGTTAACAAAGACACTGGTGCCTGTCTAAATACTACTTAGAATATGAGGATGATTATGTGAAATCTACCTTTAGTGTCTAATTCACTAGCAAGATCTCATTGAGTGTCTCACGAAATCGTAATGACACGATTGCAAACAGTGGCAAATCAAATCATTTCAGTGTAAAAATATTGAGAAAAAACAGAGCAAAAGAAGAGAGAGAGAGAGAGAGAGAGAGAGAGAGAGAGAGAGAGAGAGAGAGAGAGAGAGAGAGAGAGAGAGAGAGAGAGAGAGAGAGAGAGAGAGAGAGAGAGCAGGATTTTTTTTTTTTTTTGGTTCTCGGATGTGTGCTTTCTGTCTTCAACTATTTTGTAACATCCAAGATTCTGGAAATATTATGAGCAGCCAGGTACACTTTCCCTTAATATTTACAAAGAATTAATTATCTTAAAATACACTCAATGAGAAACCAAAACAAACCACGGGTGGGGTTTGAACCCGCGGTCATAGTCTCAAAACTCCAGACCGTCGCGTTAGCCACTGTGCCAGCTAGCTTCAATAAGATTCATCCAACTAGTATGTGTCTGCACCATAGGAAGGTTAGCATAGGCACCAATGTGGCCACAAATGCAAGTTTACGGTCACAGTAGTTGGACGAATCTTACCGAAGCTAGCTGGCCTAGTGGCTAACACGACGGTCTGGAGTTTTGAGAGTCTCTGACCGCGGGTTCAAACCCCACCCGTGGTTTGTTTTGGTTTCTCATTGAGTGTACTTTAAGATAATTAATTCTTTGTAAATATTAAGGGAAAGTGTACCTGGCTGCTCATAATATTTCCAGAATCTTGGATGTTACAAAATAGTTGAAGACAGAAAGCACACATCTGAGAACCAAAAAAAAAAAATCCTACTCTCTCTCTCTCTCTCTCTCTCTCTCTCTCTCTCTTCTTCTTTTGCTCTGTTTTTTCTCAATATTTTTACACTGAAATAATTTGATTTGCCACTGCTCGCTTCAGGGCCCATTTTCTTTTTCAGTGGTGTTTTGAGCTGTAGAATACTCGTTGATTGGTGCCTCAACGAGGTTCTACATCGCCTGACAGCTATATAATGCTGCAAGGGCAACGTATGCAATACTCGTAGAATGATGCTTCAACGAGGTTCTACATCGCCTGGGAGCCGTACAGTGCTGCAGGGGCAGAGTATAATGAAGTTGGGACAGTACTGTGAAGAGAGAGCAGTATAGAGGAGCAGGAGTTACATAGTTCAGTAGCAGGACGAGCAGAATTGTACGAAATGGGCAACTGTAAGGTACAGCTTGGGCAGCATTAGTGTGCAGTACGTTCAGCATTATGCTATGTCGGATCTGTTTACTCCTTTGCAAGACAAGTGAAGAGTTTAATACAAGATAAAAAGCAGGATAACTCAAAAATAGTTTTCTAGATGAAAAACCCATTCATACAGAAATCAGTTTAAATTACCCTAATTGATGCTATGCTAAATTTTAACGAATGAAAAGGAATTCTTAAAATTAGACGTGGTAACAAAATATGCAGTGAAAAGCAGATTGTAAAACCGAGGTTAGTCAGGCATTTATGCAACAGCCCAGACACTCCTTCACATCAACGCACTTGTAAACAAGGGATGCTATCATGTGAGTGAAGGAATGCACGCCAAATCAGTGCTTCCCAATATCCTTCTGTCAATATTCATAGCACTTTCCTTTTTTTCACATGACGATAAGTCAATCTGTATACAACAGAATCCACACTAATCTAAACACATTAATATCCCAGAATGGGTAGCCAACTATGAGATGCCATCAAGCACTAAGAGAATTAATTCAAGAAGCTTCGTTCTTACTGTCTCTATGGAAAAATAAATTTACCTGGATGAATCTCATTAGATACATACCAGTAAATGGTAACAAAGATAATTATTCTTTATCACTGTTGCAGAGACATGTAGGAATTTTAGGACACCTAGGTCGGAAAAAATGTTCCCCTTCGATACCTACTACACTCTCTATCTCCACAAGTTACTCTGGACCTATATTAATTTCAAATGAAATATACATCACCAGGAATTCTTGTAAAACATTAATATAAATTGTGGACTGTATGTTAATTTTAATAAATGACTACATATACATTGAAGGATAATTTATCTTAATACCACTCACCAATTAGTCTGGAGATTACATGGTGTGTCATACACAAACCCCCTGCCTAAATTATGAAGAAAATACTGGCCAGTATTTCAACATACTGTAAATATAGACATCATTCACCTGTGGCAATTTTATCCTGTTTCCATCTAATTACGGAGTCCTGTCCAGTCGCCTAATTCTCACGTACTGCAGGACTGCAATTCCAACAATTTCGGCTCCTATTTGAGACGTTTTAAGCCCAATATAACCTCTAGAGCGACGAAAATTCTTCCTATTTTCACTAACGTTTCTCTTGGCGAGTTCAAAACAATGGCGCCTCCTTCCACAGCGACGCTCACCAATTTCGCTGGTTCTTTATTTATTTACAAATTAATTTTTATTACCTACAATATATTACTCTAATTTACATACAAAATACACTGTATTTTCGGGAAATATACAGTATTTTCCACAGTATCTGACTGAATACGAATCTCAGCCAGTCGCCGTATGTTCTTTACTCTATAGTCACTTGTTTCTGTGGCTACATTAATATCTGTGCTGCTCATTGTGGTTGGCTTTAAAAAAAAAGTATGAAATTGTTCTGTTGCTATTCAATCTCGAACTGGGACCAGCGTTAAGGTAAATCTGGCTAGCAATCTGGCTAGCTGCATAACAACATATGGCTTAATAATGATGTGGATTGATGTGTAATGCTTCTGCTTTGCTGCTGATATGTTGCGTGTATCATATGTCTGGGATCGTATGTTGGCCATCTGCAGTAAGTTCTTTGCTCTATAGCAGTGGTTCAAAAACTTTTTCAGGCTCCCAGACCACATCCCTGGCGCGCCCCATACACATACGAACACACTTTTATCTTGGTATTAGGTTTACTGTAAATTCAAAACAACAACTAATCTAACACTATAAACAAACTTATTTATTTCACAAATAAAAATTAACTTAATAAACCAATTTACTTAACAAAATGAAAGGGTTAATTTACATCTCATCTGTAACTACATTGTCTTCACAGGTTTAATGAGATGAACGTGCTTTGTGCTGGGACATCATCTTCTCAACATCAGGCATGAAGGCACTGTGAAAAAGTCTCATATCCAAGCGTTTCGTAATTTTCAGTCCGTTTGTTTGCTTGGAAAGAAGCGTGGCTACTGCACTGAAGCCTCGCTCAACTAAATATGATGATGGGTAGGCAATGAAGTACATGTTTACTTTGTTCCACAGTGCAGGGTAGCAGTCAGAATTTTTGTAAAACAGTGTTGATACGATTTTTTGAACTTTGGCCTCAGCTCAATATCATTTTTGAATGAAATCAGTTCTTCATCCACCATTCCTGTTTCTTATTGCTGGAACCAATCATGCCAATCAAAACAACATCTAGCAGAAAAAGCATAAGGAAATATATTACAAAACATTTACTAGGAAAAATACACGACACAATAATGAAAGTATGAATATTAAATTAAAAGAACTACAAATTACAGTCTTAGCACGACAACAATTCCACACTCTTTGGCGTCCCTCCATTAATCACTCAATCGTATCTTTGTCATATTAAACTTTAAAATGTACATTACAAGACTGAAGACGATATATATACATGTATATGCAAACAATCACAGACGGGCGATCTTAACTATGCAGGACAAGCCACGGGGGGGGGGAGAGGGGTGGAAATCTTTAGCTCAAGTACTTTCACACTTATCAGTGCGTTATCAGGAGCTGTGCAATGTTACAAGGGAGCAACCAAAGCAGGGAGAGAGGTCTCAGAGTAGCGCAGGTGTCACTGGCCACGGTTATCTTTCAGACTGGGTTAGTGATCTGTGCCAACCCCACCCTACCATCATCCCCCCACTACCCAAATGGGGTAGGAGGGTTTCTGAGATGTCAAGTATGAAATTATAAGATATAAAAAGCCAGCCCCAAGCTTTTCCTAATCGTTTATAACAGGTCATATAGTTTGAGAAAATAAGTTTCTCGTTAGATATTGTAGACATTGATAGCTATTATTCTGTGTGACCTTTTCAAATAATGAAAGGAAAGCATACAATGTGCTCTTTGTCCGTTTAAATGCCCTTCTCTGGAGTGCTCGAATGTTCTACCGATGTACTCAGAGGTATCCCCTTCTGAATATTCTTGAATGTTCTGCGATACTGGGTGACAAATGAGGGATTTTCCCTCTGTTTCGTTAGTTAGAAGGTTGTAAATGAAGGCATGTAATGATCCACTATTTTAATGTAATTTTTTTACGTCACCTGACCTGTTCCCAGTGATTAGAAGCTTAGGGCTGGCTGTTAACTATCTTCTATTAATTTTCATCATGGTATCCGCAAACTGTGAAGCCTACTCCACCTGACCCCATGTGGAGTGGGGTGTAGGGAAGACCGGTGTGTAGTTGGCATCCGCTTCCTCTCAGACTGAGTCTGGCTAGTGCCTACACACTACCATTCTCTGTACCATACTCCGAAAACTTACCCTACTTCTCGTTTTTTTCCCTTTGCAAAATTGCACAGCTCCTGATGAGAGCACCGAGAAGTGTGAAACTACTTGAGCTAAAGATTTCCACCCCCATGGTTTGTCTTGCATTGTTAAGTTCGCCTGTTGTGATTTGTTTTGCATATATATATATATATATATATATATATATATATATATATATATATATATATATATATATATATATTATATATATATATATATATATATATATATATATACAATGCAAAACAACCACAGGAGAAGCTGAATGAATGCTAAAGGCCTTTCGTGTTGAAATCAATACATCATCTGGAGCGAGGCCTTGCTAAGACTCAGGGTGGTGGAGGGAAAACATTCAGTATCCTAGGCACAACGAGTACCTATTACCAGACAGATTGTGTTTTATAGGGATAGATGATAGCCAGCTCATAAGTAAGGGTATTGGATTGGTAACTAGCAAAATTAACATTGGTAACATAGTGGTTACCAAATTATCAATAGAACTTCAGGGCAATATAAAGGGCTTAACATTCTGAGTATAAATATGTCTAGCAATTGTCTTAGGGAAATTCCAAACACAAAACGGATCAGCGGCTACCTCACCTGAAGGGTAGACTAACGGTCGAACCTCAAATGGAGACAAACCCCAAGCTTTTGCGCCCACTAGTAAGGATATTAATTACGTTGACCTTACCAAGTTGTTTTGCAACCTGGAAAAACAATGAGATCTACCCCCGGAAACATTTAATATTTGCAAAGGCATTGCATATGGGGCCTTGCTCAGACATGTGGAACTGAATTGTTCTCAGTGATTTGTCATGTCATACCATGAATTAAAAAAAGATCCTAGACCTGACCTTACGAAATCTGACAAAGCAACTGTAGGGATAAAATTAATCTTGTTGTTATTTTAGATAAAGTTGAATACTTAGGTAAAATGAACCATTTATTGAGGATAATGAAACTTATGAACCGCTCGTTAGGAACCCCATTGAACAAGGTCAATAGCCATTTCAATAAGCCTCTCAAAACGTTATTGGAAGGATATGATAAACTAATTAAAAACCTGTCGGCGAGGTCCGCATCTCTACTGTATCTCTATGGGTTGATCAAGACCCATAAACCTGGCAACCCAGTTCGTTCTTTTATAAGCTCAGCATTGGTAATGGTTGTGCATGAAAGGTATACATACTGACAAAATGAAAGTTAAGACACATGTGCAACATCTGGTTATCTTTATTGTAGACGTTTCGCCATCCAGTGGCTTTATCAATTCAGATTCTAGGACATAATTAGAAGACAGTAGAACTATATACAAAAGATGAGGTAATCAGTCCCTCAGCCTTGGAGATGGTCTGAAGAGCACCGTGGTGTGTAGAGATTCTGGAACACAGGCAAAGAGGCTGGCGCTTACGTAAGCGTCAATGGATAGGGACTGGTAGCAGACGAGAGCATAGTCACTGGTAGGCGGGATTTCCCAGTGGAAGTAAGTCATGCCCAAAGGGATGGGTTAGTTGCAATAGCCGTGAATATGGTCATGTAGATGTCGTCTGAACCAAGATCCATGATGTTGCTACCCATTCCTATCCACTGACGCCTACATAAGAGCCAACCTCCTTGCTTATGCTCCAGAATCTCTACAACCACGGTGCTCTTCAGACCATCTCCAAGGCTGAGGAACTGATTAACTCATCTTTTGTATATAGTTTTACTGTCTTCTAGTTGTCCTAGAAGATCTATTGATAAAGCCACTGGATGGTGAAACGTCTACAATAAAGATAACCAGATGTTGCATGTGCCTAAACTTACTTCTTCTAGTTATATCCTAGAATCTGCATTGATAAAGCCACTGGATGGCGAAACGTCTATAATAAAGATAACCAGATGTTTCATATGTGTCATAACTTTTATCTTGTCCATATGTATACCTTTCTTGCACAATGTAAAACTTATAGAACAGTGGAAGTCATATATGGCTGAGATATCACCTCACACACGACTTTAAACTCAATTCAGTATCATGTGGGTGGGAGTGCTATTGTACCTGTCAAGTGAAAATCATGCGAGTCATCTCACGCATATCTTAAATTTCTCTTATATTCTATTAATTATAAATTAATCTAATGTATATAATTCTGAGCGAATATATTAAAATCAATACCATTTTTTAAGAAACTTGATTCAGTTAATTTCTCTCAACAAAAGACCTGCTTGATACAGGTTTCTCAGCTTTTGAAAATCAACTGGGTGGTTAAAATCTCTCACATGAATAAACAGAGTATTAACTCTTGTCCATTTCTGATGTTATATTTATGTTGTTGTAATCTTAGATTAAGGCATTTGTCCCACATGACCGTGAGAAACTTTACTGCATTTTTTGCATGGAATCTTATGGACAGACTCACGATTTTTTCGGACAATTCTTAGTCAAGAACCAGCATATTTTTAGTTGAATATGCTTGAGGAGGTGGGAGACACTGTGTTGCAGGTAGACAGTGGTGGTGAGAGATAGACAGTGGCAGTCGGAGACAGTGAGTTGCAGGTAAGTGTTCGAGGTAGACAGAGTGGTGGTGGGAGACAGAGAGTGGTGGTGGGAGACAGATATTGGTAGAGGGAGACAGTGGTGGTGATGGGAGACAGATAATGATAGAAGGAGACAGATAATGATGGCAGTTTGTAGTTAGTCAGAGCTGGTAGAAACTGAGACTTGGCCATACCATAACTAAAGGCCTTCCCGGGAAAAAATATTTATAGTATGAACTGTAACAAGAAAAGCTTCTTGAATATTTTGATCTTAAATTTCAATAAATTTTCATTAGATTAATTTTCAGAGCAAAACTATCCTCAAATGTGGTATCATATATAATCTTATTCCAAACTGAGAACAGTTCAAAGGAAGACAATTGTTCTTGTCTCATAGTTGATCGAAGAAAAAAATTTCATCAGCTGTAGCCTAGAAAAAGAGCTTTGTCTTTCATAATTCATTCCCAGTGTTGGATGACATATCTTTTAAGCAAAGTAAAAATGCTGCTGATCACCTTATCAGATATTTAAGATTAGGAGGTATCTGCCACTGTCTCGACTCTGTATAAATTTGCAGGAATAACACAAATTCATTAGTGAATGATTTTCCATGATATGCATCATTATACAACAACTAATTCTGTAATCAGCAAAACAATTTCCCTAAGGGCCGTCATATTTCTACAATTAAAATGAGTTGGTAACTCAGTATAGAGTATGAATCTCGTGGAGTCTTCATTTCCACTGAGCGGTGCGTAAGGAACATGTCCATGGAGTGCTATAATGATTACAGTGTTAGTTTCGTCAATATGATACACAGTACTGAAAAGTTGATGAGGAAGACAAATATGTAGCACTTAAATATCGCTATTATTGAAATCTTTTGCTTGCTTAGTTTGTGTCTTCAGTCCATACAGGTGGTTGTGGCAGTGGCTATAGTATAGGTGATTCGGTAAATTTTAGGCGACCAATCCTATAGACTTGATAGAAGGTAATTAGAACCTTAACCTAAATCAAAAGCATTCGGTCAGACTTAAAGTGAACTATCATGCATATCTGGTTTATCATGCATTGCCGTTCTATCATCCTTTCCTGTTTTTTTACTATTCAATAAACGTTTTGGTAGAGCTGTATCATGGAGAGATCTTGATGCGATCTTTAACTCTTCAGAAACAGCAATATAGACGTTTCTATCATCAACTGCAAGGCAGTATCTACTGCCAAGTAGACACTCATACATGGGTAATCATACATGGCAAGTGAGAGGATATGTATATGAGTAAATAAGTCACTCTCTTTTGAATAAAGAGAATAGATCCCCCGTCTCTGTGTACTTACGTGATCAAAGGGAGTGTCATACACTCCTAGAAACAGACCAGTGTTCATATATAAATAAAATAAACAGCCATTATTCGGGGTCTTTTCCGCTGCCATCGGCATCCCTTCCCTTCAGTATGATCATACCTAGTGTGAAGACTTTATACTTCTCTGTGCTTGAGGTAGACAAGTGTGTCCCTTCCTTCAGGGAACTTCTCTCTCAAAATCTTGTGTTTGTTGGGTTATTCAGTAGACTGGCTGGCTCGAGAGGTCAACAGTGTATGTCATTAGAGTAGAGAATTTTCGTACAAAATGCAAGAAAATCAATGTTGGTTCTATAGAAATGTTTACTATGTCATTGAAATATTAAAAACGTCGACTGGTAGCAAACAGTGCCGTGATACTGACCATGAATATAAGGATTTAACAACTTTTTATGCGTGTGATCACCTCCATAGAAGGGTCATGAACCTGTCCAGAATATTCACTGAGACATGTAGTAATCACTCGCTACAGACTTTATTTTCTACGTGAGTACATATAAATAAATTCTTTCAAACTGGTACCTGAGACAAGAAGAGCATAGCCAGTGTAAATTTATGATAGCCCAATTACAGATATAAGTAACCAGCTTGTTTCAGATATATAATAAACATATTTTTATAAAATACTAGTCTACCAGTGAAACTTCCTGAACCTCCTGAACTCTTCATAACATTGCATGTTCACTTTAGTGGTAAATCGTTTTAGTTATGTCCATTATTACGGACGGTATACAGTTACATCACAGTGAGGGGTGTTATTCACCTCAATAGCCTTGGTGTGGTGGTGAAGGTGGAGGTGTGGCGGAAGTGGTGAAAGTGTGGTGGTAGTGGTAGAAGTTTGGTAATAGTAGTTGAGGTGTAGTAGTGAATGAAGGTGTGGCTGTAGTGCTAGTAGTGCAGGTGTGGCAGTAGTGGCATTGGTGGCGTGGAGGTAGTGATGCAGGCCTCCTGCTACTGGATGGATGGCAATGGGGAAGATGAGCTAGCAGTGATGGTGGATGTGTGGAGGTAGTGGCCGAGGTGAGGTGGAAGTGGCTAAGGACTGGTGCTAGTGGCAGAGCTGTAGTGGTTGTGGTGGAGGGATGGATGTGCTAGAGGGGTATGGTAGTGGTAGAGGTGGAGATTTAGTAGTGGTGGAGATAGAGGTGAGATAGTAGTCGTGGAAATCAGTAGTGATGATGTGATGATAGTGGTGGATGTATGGTGGAAGTGGTGATGTGGTGGTAGCGGAAGAGGTGTAGGGGGTAATAATGGAGGTAAGGCGATAGTGGTGGATAAGTTGTTGTAATGGTTCAGGTGTTGTGGAAGAGGTGGAAGTGATGAGGTGGAGACGAGGTGACAGTAGGTAAGGTTTTATGGTAGTGGCATCATTGTGGTAGTGGTGGAGTCTAGGTGGAAGTACTCACCTATTTGCACTCACCTATTTGTGGTTGCAGAGGTCTAGTCATAGCTACTGGTCCCGCCTCTTCACTGATTGCTGCTGGTTGTGTGGTGGTAGTGATGGAGGTTTGAGGGTAGTGGTGGAGGTGAGGTTGTAGTGGTTGATTTCATGTAATGCTAGAGGTGTAGTGGTAGTGATGACGGCAGTTGCTCAGGTTTGGTGTAGTGGAGATGTTTTGACAGTGGTGGCGGTGAGGTGGTAGTCATAATAATAGTAGTAGTACTGAAGTGGTGGTGGCAGTAGGTTGTTGTATTTAAGTGGTGGCAGTAATGAGATTGTGATAGTCGTGTTGAATGTGTGCTAGAGATGTGGTGAGAGAATGGTGGCAGTGATGGTGTGATGATAGTAGTTGTAATCATGGTAGTGGAAATAGCAGTTGTGTGGTGTTGATGGTGACAGAACAATGATTGTGGTGATACCTGTGGTCATGTTCTTGTGGTCAGGAAAATACAACAATAATAAAATATTCTGACAAAAAAAAAATACGATTGGCTTTATATTCACATGATTGTTGTAGGAAGTTCTGAGAGTATACATGATTATAATTCATGTGATTGTACAATTTTTAAATAATATATAATATCTCTTCAGTTAAATAGCTTAGAGTAACATTGGTTTCGTCTTCAAGAATACAGCACAAGGTACTTTATCTGAATTTTTTTTTCAGTTTTGCTGCTCTCATTTCTCAACATTTATTGCAATACTGCATGTTGCTGTATATACGCAGAATTTATATCCTGCAAATCTTGTTAAAACCAAAATGCTTGTTTCTTCACATTAAGTTCAAATATTTACACCAGGAATATCAATTTGCAATTTGGGCTAAGGGAATTATTTAAAATTTAGCAAATAAGAGGAGTTAGCTCTTTGCTCACAAAAATAAAGAAAATAGTTAATGGTCGCAGGTTCACGCTCGCAACTTGCAAATGGTCATCACGTGAGAGCTATCGTCCACACTTAACTTATAACAAATACTCAGAAAACACATGTACAATGACTGCTCGGGTAACAATAGACACGCACATGTACAATGAATGCTCGGGAAACACTGGACACCCACATGTACACTATAAATATGCTACCGCTTGGTTTTTATGTTATATACACTATGTATATGTCCGCATTAATGCATTCCTGCATGTTACGAGATAAAAAAATTATGTATGCTTCTACATTCATTCAAGCTTGAATGTTGTGAAATATATACATCACATGAGTGTCCATGTTGAAACTAGCTGCATAACACATATAACTCACATATGTGTACAAATTAAGAAAACTTACTTGTTGAGTGAGATGAACATTAATTCAAGCTTAAATGATTTAAGATATGATTGAAAATATATGCTTTCTGTATATATACACTTTTAAAGCACCGGGAGTATATACGCAAGCTACAGGTAGGATCTATTATTTTAAGTTAATTAACTTAGCATGTATAATAAAGTATGCTCAGTATTTAACTAGATAAAATAGTTCTGGACTGTAATAGAACCGAAATGTAGATGTCGCATTATAATATTACTTAAAGATGGCAAATACTGTAATAACACATCTAAATTAAATCTGCTTTTACTTAACATAACTAAGCTTTACAGTTATATAAACATGCGAAGGCAAACAATCTCTCTATAGAAAACCTATTTTCCTTTAGGTGACTTTTGGAAGTGACAAACTTGAACTTATAAATTTTCTTGGGGACTGAAGGAGAGGAAGGGGCCCTATTTCTAGACGTTTTCCTCGCTCATTTTCTTTTCTTTTAAATTTTCTTTTTATAATAATTAAATGGGCGATGGAATTTAATGAGTGTTAAATAGAAAGAAAAACCGGAGAATTTCTATGTGAAAAAACGTCACTCTCTGGGGCAATTTCTTTAAAACTCCAGTCAGCGGGTCCACTTTTTAAAGCCTTGCCAATTTTTTATTTTTTTGGTTTTAATTTTAACAACTCTTAGAAAAAATGCCGTAAAAAGGGAGAACCCCGTTCAATATGCTGTTTGAAGTGAAAAGGCAAATAACATTTGGGCCTTTCCGGCTTAATTTTTGCAATACATGCTATTGAGGGAATACTTCGCCAACACTCTCCCTACCACTCATCCCCTCTCTTTCTCTCTCTCTTCTCTTCTCTCTCCCCTCTCTCTCTCTCTCTCTCTCTCTCCTCTTCTCTCCTTCTCTCTTCTCCTCTCTCTTCTCTCTCTCTCCTCTCCTCTCTCTCTCTCTCTCTCTCTTTCCTCTCTCTCCAATAAAAAATTTTAAAATTATATATTATATTTTAAATATATATATATTATATTATATATATACATATATATTTATATATAAATATTTAAATATATATATATATATATTTATATATAATATAATTAATATTAATGTCGTGCCAAATTTGTAAAACTGGTCATTAGCAAGAACCATTTAAAAATTAAGCCTTTCTAAAATTTTCCAAAGGGTTTAAAACATATTTTTTTTCTTAATTTTTTTTGTAAAAAATTTTTTTTTGCACCAAAAGAATTTTAGAAAACTTTCCTAACCTTATTAAACAAGAACAATTTATTTTAGCCTAACCCAACTAAATATATTTTAATTTGTTTACAATAATTTAATACTAAACAAATCACAGTGAAAAATATTTTTTTCGTTAGGTTCAGATGATTTTGGCGAAATTTTTTGCATACACAAATTTTCCCCTTGTCCAGTTGCAAGATGACGGTGCCATTTAAGCAATAACGCAAGTTCTGCCTATTCGGCCCAATAAAAAATTATTTCTTAAATTGCGTGGATAGTAGCGGGATGACAAAGAACAATGATTGCTGATGTTAAAATGAAAAGAAGTTGGGATGTCCTGGCCTAACGAAAAAAAATGAAAGGGGGTAGGGAGTTTCATGGGGGAAAAAATGGATAAATCTGGAGTATCTGAGAGAGATAGACAAAGGAAGGGGTAGCAGTAAGTTAAAGATCAGTTATGGAAGGAGAAAAGAGAATATAATGTGTAAAATTTAAAATTAAAGTGAAAAAATAAAAAGGGTGGATGCAGAAGGGTCAAATAAGCTGTATGCACCAGAAGAAAAGAGGAGAAATGAGAGATTTTGGAGATTTTAAGTAAATGTACAGGACCCTTTGAACCAAGTGAGAGAGAATTTGGGGTAGGGGCCCTGAATGCTAAATAAAAATTTTTAGAGAGGGTGGGTAGGTAATTTGGGGAGCCAGGTGTAAATGATAAGGGGAGCCCTTTGATTAAACTTTGTAAAAGGGGTTTAGTTATAGGTAATACATTTTTAAGAAAAAAGAAAAATAAGTAACAAATTGATTGGGCGAAAGACTTTTTGTTGAATGTATTGGTAGAAAAAGATGTTGAGTAACTCGGAGTACATTTTTTAAAAGGGAGGGGGCCACAGATATACAGATCACTTTCTAGTTGTAGCTCACTGAGAAAAAGGTGTGGGGGTACAAGGGGGAATAAAGATAGGGGAAAAGAGAGGGGAAGGTTTTAAACAAAAGAGGTGGGAGTAGGGGAAAAAAAATAAAAAGCTTTTGGGGTAATGGGGTAATGAGGCATAGGGAAGGGGGCGAAGAGGGAAAGGGGGAAAGGGTTTAAAAAAAGTGTGTTAGAGTGTTCAGCAGAAGTTTTGGTTTCAGGGAAAATGGAAAACGGGGGGAAGGGAGCGATTGGTGGAAAGTGATTTAAAAAGGGAGTAAGGGGAAAAAAAAAAGCATAAAAGTTTTCACAAAGTAGAAGTGATGCAAGGGGGAAATATATGAGAAAAAAAAGAGGGTTAAGAGAGGGAAAGAATGTAAAAAGTGAGCAAATGAGAAGTGGGTGAGATGTTTTCAACAAATTTTTTTGAAAATAAAAAAAATTTTTTGGTGAGATTAACAAGTTAAAAAAGCCTGGAACAATGGATTTGTCATTAAAAAATAGGAAGGGAGTTATTAAAGGGAGAGTTAGAGGTTTGGAAGATGGGGGGAAATTTTTGGGGAATTGTTAAATGTTGATAAAAGAAGGGAAGCTGGATTTCGTGTATGGGCAAGGGGAGGAATACATCTTGTAGAGGGGGAAAGAGCCAGTTGTAAATTGGGGAAGTTCGTGAGCGTAGGAAAAATGAAAGGGGGTAAGGCAGCCGGGTTGATGGGAAAAAGATAGAAATGTTAAAACAGGTGGGGATATATTTTTGGATGGTTGGTGCTTTTATTTAAAATGAATGTAGGAAAGGGGGTAAGGTCCCCAGGGTTTCAGAGGAAAGCAAGTTCCTTTGTATAAAGGCAAAGGGGGAAAAAAGAAGTGCAAAAATTATGGGGGATAATCTGTGAGTATACCGGGTAAAGTTTTGGGAGAGTTATTTTTAAAAATTTAAGAGTAAGACGGAGAATAGGTACAGATGAACAAGGGGGCTTGGGAAAGGGGGGGGGTGTGTGGACCCGGGTTTACAGTGAAACATATAAGTGAACGTATTTTTGATAAGGCTAAAGAGGCTTTGTGGCATTTATGGTTTGGAAAAAGGCAATGCAGGGGGGATAGGGGGGCAATGGGCGTGTTTTAAAGTTATGGTGAGGGGGAGGTTTTCGAAAGCAGGGAAAAGTTTTTAAAAGAGGGGTGGGCTCAAGTTTGGTATGTAGGAAAAAGGGGAAAATTTTTTTCCCCCAAAAGTAGGCCCTTTGCAAGGATGTGTATGTCACCGGGGTTTTAATTTTTTTATAGATGGGGTTGTAAAGAAAAATCGAGGGTCTTGCAAGAGGGTGGAGTTAAAAGATAAAAATACACACAAAGTGGGAGTTGTCCCAAAACTGCTCTTTGCTGATGACACGTGTTTTTGGAGATTCTGAGGAAATTGCAGAGATTTGGGGATGAATTGGAAGGTGTGCAAAATAAAAAATTAAAGGTGAATACAGGAAAAAGTAAGGTTAGAGGATAACAAAAAGATTTGGTGATGAAAAATTGAAAATAGATTGGAGGGAGGAGTTGAAGAGGTGAATTAATTCATAATTTGGGGAGTGGGGCGTGTCGCGGATGGTTATGAAAATAGGTGAATCATAGAATTGATGAGGGGAAAAGAGTGAGTGGAGCACTTAGGAGTCTGTGGAGACAAAGAATTTTGGGTCCTTGGAGGCAAAGAGGGAATGTATGAGAGTATAGTTTTACCAACGCTCTTATAGGTGTGAAGCATGGGTGATGAATGTTGCACGAGGGGGAAGGCTGGAGGCAGTGGAGATGTCATGTCTGAGAGCAATGTGTGGTGTGAATTAATGCAGAGAATTCGTATTTTGGAAGTTAGGAGGAGGTGCGGGATTACCAAAACTGTTGTCCAGAGGGCTGAGAAGGGTTGTTGAGGTGGTTCGGACATGTAGAGAGAATGGAGCGAAACAGAATAACTTCAAGAGTGTATCAGTCTGTAGGGAAGGAAGGGGGGGTAGGTCGGCCTAGGGAAAAATTGGAGAGAGGGGGTAAAGGAGGTTTTGTGTGCGAGGCTTGGACTTCCAGCAGGCATGCGTGAGCGTGTTTGATAGGAGTGAATGGAGACAAATGGTTTTTAATACTTGACGTGCTGTTGGAGTGTGAGCAAAGTAACATTTATGAAGGGTTCAGGGAAACCGGGAGGCCGGACTTGAGTCCTGTAATGGAAGTACAGTGCCTGCCCCTCTGAAGGAGGGGTTTAATGTTGCAGTTTAAAAACTGTAGTGTAAAGCACCCTTTTGGCAAGACAGTGATGGAGGGGAATGATGGTGAAAATTTTTCTTTTTCGGGCCACCCTGCCTGGTGGGAATCGGCCAGTGTGATAATAAAAAAATAAAATAATATATATTATATATATATATATATATATAATTATTTTAATATATATATATATATATAATATATAATATTATATATATATAATATATTTAAAGGGGGCATATACGGTACATGTTGTTGCGTGTGTATCACCGATTATAGGGCGAAAATCTCATCCAGCTACTCAGAGCTGGGGCGTGTGCCCAAAATACAGCACGCATTACCCCTTTGAACAGCCGCACTGAGCCGCTGGAACAGAAAACTAGCTGCCTGGGATTTCTAGTTACCCTGATGAGTCTTTTTCCCAGCTCCTTAAGGAATTTAGATGCACGGCACACAAGACCGTGGTACTCGAATCGGTCTGCTGCTTCACTGCCACAAATACACCTGTGTTCGGCGAGAATAGGGGGGGCAAGTCGAAGGGCAACATCGATGCGGATGGTCTGTGGGTCGAGGCGTGTGCCAAGGCTGGAGTTGGGAACAGCCAACAGAAAATCCTCTGCATGAGGTGCTCTCATTGTCAGGAGGCGGGCTCTATCCTTCCCTGACACACTCTGAAACATTGTTGAGGCTATATTTTCCACTATTGGCCTCCCATCGATTGTTTGTATTGTTGGGAGGAG
>NC_069407.1:70096125-70202102 GCF_026875155.1 Cherax quadricarinatus
AAAACCTTACTCTTTCCTGTATTCTTTTTTAAATTTTCCCTTTCTTTGCAAAACCTTCCAAAATTTCATCCCCAAATCCTGAAAATTCTCTTTGAATCTCCAAGGCAAGTGTCATCAAAAAGAGCAATTGTGACAACTCCCAATTTATGTTTGATTCTTTATCTTTTAACTCCACGCCTCTTGCCAAGACCCTCGCATTTACTTCTCTTACAACCCCATCCATAAATATATTAAACAACCACCGTGACATCACACATTCTTGTCTAAGGCCTACTTTTACTGGGAAATAATTTCCCTCTTTCCTACATACTCTAACTTGAGTCTCACTCTCCTCGTAAAAACTCTTCACTGCTTTCAGTAACCTATTTCCTACACAATACACCTGCAACATCTGCCTCATTGCCCCCCTATCCACCCTGTCATACGCCTTTTCCAAATCCATAAATGCCACAAAGACCTCTTTAGCCTTATCTAAATACTGTTCACTTATATGTTTCACTGTAAACACCTGGTCCACACACCCCCTACCTTTCCTAAAGCCTCCTTGTTCATCTGCTATCCTATTCTCCGTCTTACTCTTAATTCTTTCAATAATAACTCTACCATACACTTTACCATGTATACTCAACAGACTTATCCCCCTATAATTTTTGCACTCTCTTTTGTCCCCTTTGCCTTTATAGAAAGGAACTATGCATGCTCTCTGCCAGTCCCAAGGTACCTTACCCTCTTCCATACATTTATTAAATAATTTCACCAACCACTCCAAAACTATATCCCCACCTGCTTTTAACATTTCTATCTTTATCCCATCAATCCCGGCTGTTTTACCCCCTTTCATTTTACCTACTGCCTCACGAACTTCCCCCACACTCACAACTGGCTCTTCCTCACTCCTACAAGATGTTATTCCTCCTTGCCCTATACACGAAATCACAGCTTCCCTATTTTCATCAACATTTAACAATTCCTCAAAATATTCCCTCCATCTTCCCAATACCTCTAACTCTCCATTTAATAACTCTTCTCTCCTATTTTTAACTGACAAATGCATTTGTTCTCTAGGCTTCCTTAACCTGTTAATCTCACTCCAAAACTTTTTCTTATTTTCAACAAAATTTGTTAATAACATCTCACCCACTCTCTCATTTGCTCTCTTTTTTTCATTGCTTCACCACTCTCTTAACCTTCTCTTTTTCTCCATATACTCTTCCCCCCTTGCATCACTTCTACTTTGTAAAAACTTCTCATATGCTAACTTTTTCTCCATTACTACTCTCTTTACATCATCATTCCACCAATCGCTCCTCTTCCCTTCCGCACCCACTTTCCTGTAACCACAAACTTCTGCTGAACACTCTAACACAGCATTTTTAAACCTACCCCATTCCTCTTCGACCCCATTGTCTATGCTCACAATAGCCCATCTATCCTCCAATAGCTGTTTATATCTTACCCTAACTGCCTCCTCTTTTAGTTTATAAACCTTCACCTCTCTCTTCCCTGATGCTTCTATTCTCCTTGTAGCCCATCTACCTTTTACTCTCAGTGTAGCTACAACTAGAAAGTGATCTGACATATCTGTGGCCCCTCTATAAACATGTACATCCTGAAGTCTACTCAACAGTCTTTTATCTACCAATACATAATTCAACAAACTACTGTCATTTCGCCCTACCTCATATCTTGTATACTTATTTATCCTCTTTTTCTTAAAATATGTATTACCTATAACTAAACCCCTTTCTATACAAAGTTCAATCAAAGGTCTCCCATTATCATTTACACCTGGCATCCCAAACTTACCTACCACACCCTCTCTAAAAGTTTGTCCTACTTTAGCATTCAGATCCCCTACCATGTATATATATATATATATATATATATATATATATATATATATATATATATATATATATATATATATATAATATATATATATATATATATATATATATATATACAAACATACATGCATATTTGTTTATTCTTCTCTCTCTCTCTCTCTCTCTCTCTCTCTCTCTCTCTCTCTCTCTCTCTCTCTCTCTCTCTCTCTCTCTCCTCTCTCTCTCTCTCTCTCTCTCTCTCTTCTCTCTCTCTCTCTCTCTTTCTCCCCAACTTTCACTCACATTCTCATTCTCTCGCAATTTCCAGGCGGCATTTAAGGTAGACGTAAGGCGACAATAACTTATCTGTCTAACCATTCCCTTAATGAAATTTCCTGTAATTCTCTCATTGATATTAAAGACGACAGTAAATCCTTATCAAATTACACTGTTATCCCAGTCACAAAATAATTCCTGATTCTGAACTGCACTTGATAAGAATAAGTAAGAGCTTTCCTCCCCAAATTTTTACTTGTCAGCTGTTTTTTCTAATTCGGTATATTAGGTACGACATAAATGTCTATATATCTATTTATTTACCAACACACCACACACACACACACATTTATATATATTATATATATAATATATTATATATATATATATATATATATATTATATATATATATATAATATATATATATATATATATATATATATAATATATATATATATATATATATATATATATATATATATATATATATATATATATATATATATATATATATAAATATATATATATTATATATATATATATATATATTATATATATATATATATATATATATATATATATGTATATATATATATATATATATATATATATATATATATATATATATATATTTATATATGTATATATATATATATATATATATATATATATATATATATATATATGTATATATATATATATATATATATATATATATTTATATATATATATATATATATATATATTTATATATATATATATATATAATGTCGTGCCCAATAGGTAAAACTGGTCAATTATACAGGAACTCGTTTAAAATTAAGTCCTTAAAATTTTCTTTTATACGTTTAAAGATATATTTTTTTCATTTATGTTAATGTAAAAATTAACAATTTTGTACCAAACGAACCTTAGGAAAATTACTTCATCTTATTATAACAAGCGCAACTTGATTTGGCCTAGTCACAACTAAATATATTTTAGATAAGTTTACAATAATTTATTAATAAACAAAACATACTGAAATTTAGTTTTTTATTAGGTTCAGAATGATTTTTGAGAAATTGTTTCATACACAAATTTTCGCTTGCCTTATTCAATAGAAAAACTGTTGCTATTTAAGCCAAAGCCGTAAGTTTCACCTTAAGGGCCCTCCTCAAGGGGGGGCTCCTTGGCGTGGTGAAGAGGCTCTTGGTTTAAGGAATTAGACCTTTTGATCTCCTTCCTCAGACCGAACCTAATTACCCCTCAATCACCGCTTCCGTATCCCGCCCTCCCCATGCTCCCTCTTTTTTCCCCTTTCCTCCCCTCTCCCCTCCCTCCCCTTGTTTCCCATCCTATTTGTAGTCTCTGGGGTCCTCCCCTCGAACATTACGGTTTCTAGATAGGGGAAAGTGTTCTGGGATTCATCCCACTCCGTGGGGTCCCTCGGGGATGGTGTGGTTTGCCGTGGAATCCCGAATTGTCTGAAGGTGCCCTGCTCCCTTCCCAGATTTACGAGAAGTGAGCGGGGTGCCCTTCGGATAATGAGTGCATCTCCGGAAGCTGTCTCTTGGTACTGGGAGGTGGCAGCTGAAGGAGGTATGCTTTGTGGTGAGTTTCCGACCACCATTTCTTTTGTCCACCGACGTGGCTCGGTAGATGTGAAGCTGCTATCCCAGAGTGCTGGTTTACTATCGTGAAGGGTAGGATATGGCACGGGTTCCACGCTGCATCTTCACTGCCCATGGACTCGAGGCCCTCTCAGAAGGGGTTGAACTTCCAGCCCTTCCGTGCCTCCTAGTGACTGTCCCTCCACCGTCCCTCTTTTTTCTTTTCTTTCTTTTTTTTCTAAAAATAACATGGAAGGAATCATCACTTTTATTATGGAGTCTTCACCTAATGCAACCCTTCCTTCTCCCAGACCCCTTTCTGATCCCACACCCTGTTCTGACCCAACTTTATTATCGGTCCATTCTCTCGACTCTTGTCTTACCCCTGTACCTTCTGCCGGTGATGCTTCATCACCTGCTTCAGGTGCTGCGGCATCACCCATTTTGATCCATGCCGCTACTTCTAGTATGCCTTTCACTTTGCGTCTGGCTTCCCCGAATTACGGTGCGACTGTTTTTGGATCACCCACCTCCCTCGGGTCAGACCACCCTCGGTACTACTCCTAAGCATCCAAGACAACCTGCTGCTGACAGTTTGTCGATGATCACTCAAAAAGACCTACACAACACTAAATACCTTTGCGTACCAGGCTAACGAGTGTGCAGTGAACAAAATTCTTTTCTTTACAAACGATGTCTCAAACGGATTATCTGTGTGATCACGGAATTGGTAAAATCTTTTACGGCATGTTAGCAGGAGCCGGGTCACTATATGGAGAAGACCCGGGCCGGAAGTACCGGCAAACCTCTAATGAATGAATGAATGGCATGTTAGCCAAAATATATCTTTCCACACTCTTCGAAGCATTGCGCGTGTCATAGCTGTACAGAATTCAGAGCAAGCATCACTTTCATTGATAACATACCAATCACCATCCGTTAGCTCTCTACCTTAATTCTTGCAGTGGTACTGTGGTTTTACCGTGTACCATTGTACAGAATGATATTTTGGAACAATTAGTACTTCAAAACCTCCCTCCCATACATTTAACGTTCAGCTGCTGTGAACTTCCGTCCTTTGCCTATATTGCGGGCCATCGTTTAAAGGTCTGTCAAGTAGTTCTCACTCTCCAACAGTGTCATAACTGCTGGCATTTTGGGCACCCTGCTGAACACTGCAGAACTGCAGCGGAATGCCCTATCTGCGGTACAGCGGATCATACCAATAAGTTTTATAATCTTCCCCCTCTTGTCTCAATTGCAAGGAACCTCATCCTTCCTTTTCTCGCCGTTGTCAGGTGTAAAGTAATGAGCGAGAGATCCGTTACCTTAAAGAACCTTACACTATGGGAGTCTCTCATCTCCACCTTCAGGGAAAACTTTCTCAGCCGTATAGGTATAGGGATGTGTGTGAAATTTTATAAGCGCGTCTCCAAGCTTCTCAGTAAGTGAGGGTCCTCTCATCAGCCATTAAGACTTACAACTTCTCTGTTAGCACGAGCATTGTAATTGTATACAACACATAGTGTAGTGGTTTCAGAATCTTTCCTGACCCTATGGTGCGGGAGAGAATGAGATTCTGTCTTCAACTTGTCTTCGACAACTTCCTCAATGAAATTATTGTCCAACTGTTCTTGTATGATGTTATCATTCATAATTAGGAGCTCTGAATTCTTCTTGAGCTCGTTTAATTGTGCTTTTTTTTTTTGTCCGAAAATCATGCGATAATTGCTGGACAGAAGTGGTGGCAACCTGGCCCAATACTGCCCATCTTCACATTTAGCAGTGTCCAAATATTGGGTGTAAATATGAGAGTCTTCTGGGCTTTGGTTATTCATATCAAAACCTATAGTATCTCAATTCCAAAACTTATCAACTGATTATCAAATGGCATACAATACCGACAGGTTGGTAGATAAGACACATAGGCAACATTTAGGCAACTTTATTTCGAAACGTTTCGCCTGCACAGTAGGCTTCTTCAGTCGAGTACAGAAATTAGGCAGGAGCAGTAGAGATGTGAAGACGATGTAATCAGTCCATCACCCTTGAAGTCGTAGATTTGAGGTTGTCAGTCCCTCAGCCTGGAGAAGTTCTGTTCCAAAGTCTGGAACTAACTGAAGATCAAGCGACAGTGTTGAGACTTAAATACTGTCGGAAGGAGAGGTGCAGAGTAGTAGTAGTAGTGAGAATGTAGCCACTGAGAGGTCATGTCCCTCTCAGATCAAACAGTTCTCGCTTGAAAAAAGTAGTCAGAAGTTGGTACAGAAGAGAACACACCTTGGACAACTTCTCAAGTGAGAATTGTTTGATCTGAGAGGGACATGACCTCTCAGTGGTTACATTCTCACTACTACTACTCTGCACCTCTCCTTCCGACAGGAAACAGTGAAGTTCCAGTGTAGTAATATTACGAGTTCTAGGGGAACTAGTAATAATAAGAACGAGATAGATATTGAAAAGCCAGGGACCTTGGGTGATAAGGACAGTAATAGGTTTAGTAGAAAAATAGAAATGAGCAGGAAGGGTAAAGAGAAAGGAGAGTCTTTCAATGTTTATTATGCTAATTGCCGTAGTGCTAGGAATAAGATGGACGAGTTGAGATTAGTTGCTAGTGTAGGTAACATTGATGTATTTGCCTTAACTGAGACGTGGTTTAATTCAAAAAGTCGGGACATGCCTGCGGAATGTCATATTCAGGGTTTTAAATTGTTCCAAGAAGATAGAAGTATTGGGAGCGGGGGTGGTGTGGCATTGTATGTCCGAGATCGCTTGAACTGTTGCATAAAAACGGGTATTAAGTCTGAAGTAACACATACAGAGTCTGTTTGGATAGAATTTTCAGAGGGGCATGAAAAACTGATTTTAGGAGTGATATACCGTCCCCAAACTTAGATAGGGACAAGGGAAACTACTATGGCAGGAAATTGTTAAGGCCACAAGGCACGATAATGTAGTAATTCTAGGAGACTTTAACTTTAGTCATGTTGATTGGAATTTCTTGACTGGGAATTTAGAATCATACGACTTCTTAGAAGTATTTCAGGATTGTTTTTTGAAGCAGTTTGTGACAGAACCTACAAGGGGAAATAACCTGCTTGACTTAGTTATGGCAAACAATGAATCCCTTGTTAATAATTTAGAAATTTCAGAGGAACTGGGTGCTAGCGACCACATATCAATTACATTTAGCATTGAATGGAAGTACGATAGTAGCGATAACTCAGTAACAGTTCCAGATTTTCGCTTAGCAGATTACGATGGGCTTAGAGAATACTTATCATCTGTTGACTGGGGTAACGAAGAGAGCTATCAATATGACAGTTTTCTGAACACTATACATGCTGCTCAAAGAGCGTTTAACCCATATAAAGAAATTAGATCAAATAGAAATGACCCAAAATGGATGAATAATAGGCTCAAATATCTACTAGGGCATAAGAAAGGAATTTATAGGCGTATCAAAAGAGGTGAGGGTCATCTTATGAATCAGTATATTGACATTAAGAGGGACATTAAAAAGGGGATAAGAAAAGCTAAAAGGGACTATGAAATTAAAGTTGCTAGGGATTCTAAAACTAACCCAAAAGTTTTTTCCAGATCTATAGAACAAAGTTAGAGATAAGATAGGTCCCCTTAAAAAATAACTATGGGCACCTTACTGACAAAGAGAATGAAATGTGCTTGATTTTAAATAATTATTTGCTCTCAGTTTTTACACAGGAAGACACTAACAATATTCCAATAATTAATTTTTACAGTGGGCTAGAAGAAGATAAATTATGTAACATCACAGTCACTAGTGAGATGGTTGTGAAGCAGATAGACAGACTGAAGCAAAATAAGTCGCCGGGTCCTGATGAGGTTTTTTCAAGGGTTCTTAAGGAATGCAAAATGGAACTCTGTGAACCATTAACTAATATTTTTAATTTATCTCTTCAAACAGGTGTAGTGTCTGATATGTGGAAGATGGCTAATGTAACTCCTATTTTTAAAACAGGGGACAAGTCGTTACCGTCAAATTACCGCCCAATAAGCCTTACCTCAATTGTAGGCAAATTACTAGAGTCAGTTATAGCTGAGATTATAAGAAGCCATCTCGATAAGCATAGCTTGATTAATGATACTCAGCATGGATTCACAAGAGGCCGGTCTTGTCTAACTAATTTATTAACTTTCTTCAGTAAAGCTTTTGAGGCTGTTGACCACAATAAAGAATTTGATATTATTTACTTAGATTTTAGTAAGGCTTTTGATAGAGTTCCGCACCATAGACTGTTAAGGAAAGTGGCAGCTCATGGCATTGGGGGAAAAGTGCTCTCGTGGATCGAGTCATGACTCACTGACAGGAAGCAGAGAGTGTCCATAAATGGGGTTAAATCCGAGTGGGGATCTGTAACATGTGGCGTTCCACAGGGATCAGTCTTGGGCCCGTTGTTGTTTATAATATATATCAATGATCTTGATGAGGGAATTACTAGTGATATGAGCAAATTCGCCGATGACACAAAGATAGGTAGGATAATTGATTCAAACGTAGATGCTATGGAACTTCAGGAGGATTTAAACAAACTCTATTCTTGGTCAGAAAAGTGGCAGATGCAGTTCAATGTAGATAAATGCAAGGTTCTGAAGCTTGGGAGTGCCCATAACCCTAGTACTTATAAGTTAAATGATGTAGAACTAAGCCATACAGATTGCGAAAAGGACTTGGGGGTTATGGTGAGCAGCAACCTTAAACCAAGACAGCAATGCCTAAGCGTACGTAATAAGGCAAATAGATTACTGGGATTTATATCAAGAAGTGTAAGCAACAGAAGTCCAGAGGTCATACTGTAGCTTTATACATCATTAGTAAGGCCTCACCTAGATTATGCAGCTCAGTTCTGGTCTCCGTATTACAAAATGGACATAAATTCGTTAGAAAACATTCAGCATAGGATGACTAAATTAATACATAGCATTAGAAATCTTCCTTATGAAGAAAGATTGAAGACTCTTAAGTTACATTCACCTGTTAGACGAAGAATGAGGGAAGACCTGATCGAAGTGTATAAGTGGAAGATAGGTATTAATAAAGGGGATATTAATAAGGTGTTGAGGATGTCTCTCCAAGAGAGAACCCGCAGTAATGGATTTAAATTAGATAAGTTTAGATTTAGAAAGGACATAGGAAAGTATTGGTTTGGAAATAAGGTAGTTGATGAGTGGAACAGTCTACCTAGTTGGGTTATTGAGGCTGGGACTTTGGGTAGTTTCAAATCTAGGTTGGATAAGTACATGAGTGGGAGGGGTTGGATTTGAGTGGGACTTTCACATCAGAGCTTATTTCTTGGGTGGCATTGAAAATTGGGTTGGGCAAATGTTTTCTTAGTGGGATGAATTGTAAAGGACCTGCCTAGTATGGGCCAGCAGACCTCCTGCAGTGTTCCTCCTTTCTTATGTTCTTATGTTCTTATGACAGTATTTAAGTCTCAACACTGTCGCTTGATCTTCAGTTAGTTCCAGACTTTGGAACAGAACTTCTCCAGGCTGAGGGACTGACAACCTCAAATCTACGACTTCAAGGGTGATGGACTGATTACATCGTCTTCACATCTCAACTGCTCCTGCCTAATTTCTGTACTCGACTGAAGAAGCCTACTGTGTAGGCGAAACGTTTCGAAATATTGTTGCCTGTGTGTCTTATCTACCAACTTATCAACTCTTTTCATTCATGTCTTCCAGTAATGATAATTTCTGTTGTGGCACACGATCGGTGGTTATTCTGGTAACCAGTACATTTTCCAATGAATCTTTGTCAGCTTGTGTCCCAATGTGAGTGCTGCAAACTGGATCACAATTCATGTGCCCCCCAGCTGTTTTTAGCAAGTGAACATCATGTTTACTTACTAAATTGGGACAAAACAATCATAATAATCACTTCAGTCCAATTGGACTGACACTGTCCATTCGTAGGTCTCCACAGGCCAACTTGAGCTTGGCTGCTGTTTTTAGAGATTTTAAAATTGAAGTTGAAAAATTAGGGAAATTAAGGTTTTCTTACCAAAAATAGTGCAAAATTCTGGCAACATGTTGATGCAATCAGCTTGTTTCTATCATATTTCTAAGTATGTTTTTTCAAAAATGCTATTTTTTTTTTGTTTTTGCTGTCATCAAGAGGACATATCGGCAATTAGTGTTTCTTTTCCAAAAATTACTATTGTTATGATTGTTTCATTCTAAATACTCAACATGGCAAGTTTTGTGAGGACTAAAGTGAAGAGCACAGAGTTGTTGCTGCTCAGTTTGTGTGTTACAAACCCCTGTCAACAATGACAGGGGTTTGTAACATACTCAAATTTGGCGCGCCATGTCCATAGAGTTTTATAGAAGCAAAAATGTGAATAACTCAGGAATAAGTTATTGACATTTTTTTTATTTATTTTTTCAAAGAGTAATAATAGGAGTGTCATTATTTTTTCACACAATATTGATGAATGATGGTTCTATTAATATTCAGATATGTTTTGCAATATGTTTTACCATTTTGTTTTTATTGACTCTTGTCCTCCCAGAAAACTCCTAAAAAAAAAAAGATAAAGTTTAACATTTTTTATACTGCAATCTGTTGACATTTCTCGCAAAAAACTTTGAAATTTAGAAAATCTAACTCTTTATCTTTCATCTGATGTTGACTAGAACATTGTACATCTTACCAATTTTTAGGCCAGTGAGGGTTTTATGATAAATACAATTTTGCAATATCTTGCAACTTTGCAACAAGAAGTCAATACAAAAAAGTGTGTAGGATGCAAACTGCTTTTTAAATCACAGGATAAAGTTTTATTAGAAATTGGACCAAAAACAAAAACAAAAACAATAAAATGTCCCTTCGCCCCTTGCTGCCTTGTCTTTTTTTCTGTTTCCTAGGCGAACAGTGAATTTGACCAGGTCATATGTCTGGTTTCCAGCACTTTGAAAAAAATCCAGCTATGTCAAGATGTATTTTGGAATAGGGCTGGATATTCAGTTTCTGTTTAACTCTTCTTCTTGTGAAAAACCTTCGTGAGCCTTGGTTAAATAGTGCTAGCACCTTTGTTCTGTGTACTTTAGTAGAGCTCAACTTGAGCTAGTAGGAGAGCAGTCGATTTAGACTTATCTCTTACCTTAAGTGCTTTTGCTTGATGACTTATGTTTTCTGTGGAAGTCAGCTGGTGCTCAGCACTGGTGTTGAGGCTCAAAGCTGTGTGGAGTACACCCTTGTATTTAAAGCACCTTTTAAGTGTTTATTTTCCCTTGTGGTCACCTAAGTAGTTGATACACCTTTTCACCTGTTGAGCTCATTGTTTATATGTCTCCATTGTTGCGTATTGAAGGCAGTACTGTGCCCAGTCTTTTTACTGTGAACTTTATTTAAAGTTTGATAAGTGCCTATAAGTGCATTCATGTTTGATGACGATTAAAAAAAGCTTAGTTGTTGGTTTAGCGTCCATAGTTGGGTGTGTGGGTTTATCATCATATCTCTTGTAGATGAATGGTTCGTAGAACCGACATGTTGTTGAATTAGACACATGTGCAACTCTTGGGTATCTTTATTGAGGAAACGTTTCTCCACACAGTGGCTTCATTAGTCCATACAAAGGAGAAACTTGAAGAACAGGAGGAGAATGAGGTAATCAGTCCCTCAGCCTTGAGTCGATGTGGTCAGTCCATCAATCTTGAATAGAATACGGCATATGAGGGGAGAAGCAGCTTATAAACCGTAGACACGTGAGGGGCAGCAGTTGTAGGTGGTGTCAAATTTGTCCAATGTGGAAGCAGGTCGTGCCCAAGGGTTAGGCAAGTGAAGAATTCCCAAGTATTAAGATCCCAAGAAGTTGCAGTGTCTGACAGGATTGTAGATGAATGGTTCAGAGAACCGACATGTTGTTGAATTAGAATTCTTCACTTGCCTAACCCTTGAGCACGACCTACTTCCACAATGGATAAATGTGACACCACCTACAACTGCTGCCCCTCACCTGTCTACGGTTTATAAGCTCCTTCTCCGCTCATATGCCGTATTCTATTCAAGATTGATGGACTGACCACATCGACTCAAGTCTGAGGGACTGATTGCATCATTCTCCTCCTGTTCTTCAAGTTTCTCCTCTGTATGGACTGATGAAGCCACTGTGTGGCGAAACGTTTCCTCAATAAAGATACCCAAGAGTTGCACATGTGTCTAATTCAACATCATATCTTGCTTGCATGCAAGAAACTATAGCTTTTAAACCTCTGCTAATTTCTTAACAAGAAAAATAGCGTTTGTTGAACATGATATTTAACCGTTCAATAATTTGTGTTGAAAACTTATCTTGTTCAATACCACTGATAAACCAATCACGTTGGTCTGTGCTATACTAGTCTCCAGAGACCTGAGACTATTTATTATCGAGTCATTCTAAATGCCCGTAAATCTGAAAAACAGTGTTGTGGTGGCTTCAAGCTTGCAATTTTAATTGCATGTTTGACCCTGGCTTTGTCAGCATCAAAGTAATTGTGTGCTAAGGCCTTTAAAGCTTGTTTCTAATTATCTTTAACCACCGGAAACTATTTAATAAGTTCAAAGGCTTCACCTTTACAAGATATTTAAGATAATTTAATTTAGCCACTTCATTTGCTGTGTTATCGATTGAAACCCATTGATAAATTCCTCATAGTCATGACCTTGGAATATAGGTAATGATAGGTGAGGTAGGCTTGGTAGTGGTATAGCATTTGTTTGAGCAGGTGTGTGACCACTGACAGCAGTAAATCTCTGTAAGAGGAACTTGTGAAGAGCACAATAGGCCTCTGACCATTTTTCCTGCTGATCACTAAATGTAACCAAAAGATTATAGATTTCATCATTAGCAGAATTGGATTTTAGGAAGTCTGCCTCATACTTATGGAAAGCTGATTCAATTTCCTTTAGGTGGTTCGTAATTGAGTCTAGTTTGGTTTCTAGAACATCACAATCATTATCTGTATTTTGAACTAGCGTTTCAAAGACAGTAATTAATTTCCCAATTTGAATCAGTTTCGCCTTAAGAGTCTGGTATTGTCAGCAAATTTGGCAAGTTGTACTTCTTTATAAATACTAGAAATACACTTATAAGTTCCTAACAGCTGGGGATACGTAGTACACACCTTAGAGATCAGCTGTGTGGGAGTGTGTGTTACGATTTTTCAGCGTTTTCCACAGTGTGGTCAGTGACCTTGAAGGGCAGGTCTAGGCAGGGCCTTTAAATGTGTGACTTTTAAATTCAGTATGTGCTCGTGAGCTGAGCTCTAAAGCGTTACTACTGAACTTGAACCTTTACAAGATGGTATCATCTTTATGCAACATACACCTTTATATAAATTTCACTGACAGTGGAACTGAAAGCTTCAACTAATTATAAAATTATAGACCTGTAGAACATACAAAAATGTTCAGATTCAGCTTTGTCTGAGTCCAACTACTCACGTGGGTTTTGGTGATGGAGTGTTAAAGACGGTCTCTAATATGAGAAAAAATCTTTCTAACACCTGCAGTGTTTTGTAGGAACAAATGAAAAGTCAATAAAACCTGCCTGGCTCATTGTAATTGGAATCTTGAGTCGTTAGAGTGACACGAGGCCGTTAAATGTTGTTAAATGATGAGGAGGAGACACTCGGGTAATATTGCACTAGTGTTCGTCACAACGCGGCGGAAATTCTATTACCCAGTCACACTAGTTACACACTATTGTCACTCACTATCACTCATTTATGAGTTTTGGGGGATTATCAATAGTAGAGAGAAAGTTAAATAAGGCTGTATTTTACTTAAGCACTCACAATGTTCACCCGAGAAAGAGACACAGAGACGTTAATAAACACCATGTACAGTGATTAGTTCTACCTCGAATTTCCTGACTCGTATAAGGGGAAACTAGTCACCTCTCCTAGTTTTCCTGAGGTTGTCAGATCAAGAGTCTGGTATTATTATTATAATTATTATTATTATTATTATTATCATTATTATTATTACATTATTATTATTATTATTATTATTATTATTATTATTATTATTATTATTATTATTATATTATTAATTATTATTATTATTATTATTTTTATTATTATTATTATTATTTTATTATTATTATTGTTGTTGTTGTTGTAATTATTATTATTATTATTATTATTATTATTATTATTATTATTATTATTATTATAATCAAATAAGGCGCTAAACCAATAAGGGTCATGCAGCGCTGCGAAGCAGAAAATAGAGCCTGGGCTATAATAGCTAGGTGGAGAGGGGATCAGGGGTGAGCGGGAGGAAAGTGCTTGAAGGTATGCTAAGGGCTATGTGTCAAAGTTCGTACAGTAAAGCATTTGCTGACAAAAAGCCAATAAGTGAGTGAATATGAAAGGCAGGGTCGTCTCCACAGAGGGAAGATAAGGTAAGAGCAGTAGCGTGGCACCGTCATTGGAGGTAAATCCTGCGAGCTCTCTGGTAAACAGAACAATCCACAAGACAGTGAAGAACCGAAATAAGGACCCGATAAACATCACTGAGAGGAATAGGGTGTCGTTCCATGAAATATCGATGGGTATAGAGGGTATGGTCAATGCGGAGACGGGAGAGCACAATTTCCCGAGTCCGGCAACGGTGGTAAGAAGATAGCCACAAACCAAAAAGAGGTTTAAAAGATTGTAATTTGTTTTGGTGCATGTCTGACCACCGTTGTTGCCAACGGCCACGAAAACGGGCAGAGATGACTGCAAAATAATTCCTGAACGAAATGCCTCTATAGGAAACCGGAAGATCATGTGACAGTGACCATGCAGCAGCATCCGTCTATTCATTGCCTGTACATCAACGTGTTCAGGAACCAGCAGAAAACGACATCTTTGTTTTTGCTAGCCACACGGCGCAACCATAGTTGAATACGACGAACCAATGGATGAGGGGAATCAAAGTGCATAATGGCTT
The DNA here is from genome assembly GCF_026875155.1 of Cherax quadricarinatus. Classification (NCBI taxonomy): domain Eukaryota; kingdom Metazoa; phylum Arthropoda; class Malacostraca; order Decapoda; family Parastacidae; genus Cherax; species Cherax quadricarinatus. Next base: position 70,110,790 of record NC_069407.1, read on the forward strand.
GTAAACACTGAGGAAAACTGAAATGATCACAATTGTCGAAGGAGACATGTATGTAATACGGAGAAGCGCTATGAGGATGGCATACAATTCAGTGGAAAAAATAATAGCCGAGTCTAACAAATGACCTCGGACAACATCGTCAGAGAGCACCACCGCGATCCCAGTACCGTCAGAAGGTTTAGAACCATTTGCATAAACAGCGACGGCATAAGCATGCGATAGAAAGTTAGCGAGAAAAAGAGAGCGAGAACCAGTCGTAAGCAGGAGAGCTTCGGCGCATGACAGTAGGGGAGAACAACTGGAGAGAAGGCCGGAGTGAGTGAAGATGAAGAGAAAACGGTCAGAGTAGGCAAGGGAGCCGAACAAATATTGGGCTCATACTAACTTCTGAGACAAACCTATACGTAGAAGGAACAAGAAGGTCATGAGAGCAGACAAGGCAACGAAGGCAATGAGCATCACGATGATCAGTTAAGAAAGGAACATTCGCCTCAGCATAGAGGCTTTCAACAGGGGATGAGTGAAAGGCACCAAGGCATAAATGTAGACCCTGATGATGAGGGGATCTAACTTAGAAAGAGATGTAGGGGAAGCTGCAGAATACACTTGGTTACCATAATCCAGCTTGGACAAGACTGAAGTAGAATGCAAACGGAGGAGAGTCCGGTGATCTGCTCCCCATGAACGATGCGCAAGAATTTTAGGGAGATTCAGCCGACCATGGCAAGCTGCCATCCGAGAGGAAATGTGAGGCCTCTATGTCAATCGGCGATCAAATAGAAGGCCAAGAAACTTCACCGTATAGCATTCTGGCATACATGGGCCATCTACATACAATGGAATACCTGGGACAAGAGGACGTCTAATGAAGGTAATGAAATGGATTTTCGCACTAGAAAATTTAAATCCATGAGAAGTGGCCCAATGGGAAACTCGGTTAGTCGCATCTTCAAGGGAACTGCTACCAAGCGACAGTCAGCGCCTTTGTAAGCTATAGCAAAGTCATTCACATAACGTGACTAGCAAATGTGCGATAGAAAAACTGAAGGTAAGTAATTTGTAGCCAAGAGAAAAAGGGTAGTACTAAGGACGTAACCTTGTGGCACTCCCTCGGCCTGAACAAAGTCTGAGGACACCGAGGCGCCAACATGGACATGAAAATGTGTGTTAGAAAAGAAAGCAGCAGGAAGGTTGGTAGATTACTGCGGAGGCCTAAGGAGTGGGCGTGGGCTAAAATGGTATACCTCCAAGTGGCATCATATGCCTTCTCAAGATCAAAAAGGACTGATAGGACGGAGTGTTTGTTAGAAAAGGCACTGTACACATACGTATCTAAGTGGAGCAAGGGGTCCAAAGTGGATTGGCCTTTGCGAAAGCCATATTGGTGAGGAGAAAGACTATTGTGAGTCTACATATACCATACCAGACGTTTATTCACCAATCGTTCCATCACCTTACAGACTACACTGGAGAGCAATGGGACGATAGTGAGAGGTATCAAACCCCGAGGTGCCTGGTTTGCGAAACGGTAGTACAATAGCAGATTTCCATTGTGGAGGGCTGTATAATGTAGATGTTGTAGCATACTGATATAAATATCATCAGGACCAGCTGCCGATGACTGGCAAACAGAAAGTGTGGACTCTAGCTCTAGAGAGTGAAAGGTACATTACATGGCTCCATTCCATTAGAAGAGAAATCCAAGGGCAACTGGTCCTTTTCAGACTTAGACGCGAGAAATGAGGGACAGAAGTGAAGCCTTTGGGAGACACAGACAAGATAGTTCCGATTCTCGGGGCTACTGAGAGAGGTTCCACAACACTAACACCAGCACCCCGCAAAACGGGAGCTGGGTCCACAGCGAACTTGGTCTCCTGCATGGGCACATGCAGGAGACCACCAGGGCACGCATGTCTGAAAACGACGCCTGTCTAAGATTTAAGGAGTAGAACATGACGCTGCAGTCAAAACTAAGGTTGAAAACTGGTGCACCAGCTCATCAGTAGAGGACGAAGAAGGGTCCCCATAAAAAGCAGTAAGATGAGAGTATAAGTCCTAATTCGCTCATCCAAATTGCCAACGGGGACTACATGGTGGTGGAAATACGTTGTAGAAGTAAGAAAAATAGGAATGTTAACAATGTCGTGCAAATCCGAGAGAACAGACCAAGCGTAATCAAGTGCAATTGCGAAGAACAGATAGAAAGATCAATGCAAGAAAGAGACTAAGTGTGAGAGTCAAAATGGGTGGGATCACCTGTATTTAAAACTTGAAGAGGATGAGAATTGAGAAAAGTCTCCAACTGATCACACGAGAGTCACAGTGGGACCCTACCCAAAGATGATGATGAACGTTAAAATCACCAAACATCCAGGTGTGCGATGGCAGAGAAGAGATCAAGAATACAATATCCGACATACAGAATGCACGGGAAGGCGTAAGATAAAAAGAGAAAACTGTATACTATCTGTTCAAATAAATATGGGCTGCAGTATAATGCAGCAGAGAACGAACATAGACCTGTTGATACGGTTTACCAACGCGAACAAGAAGCACACTTCATTAAACGATTCATCAGGAAAGGCATCAAAAGAATGCAAGAGTACTTAGCCCAAAATGGGACGAAAAACAGCTGAACGAATTGTGAGCTTTTGTTACCCGATACATACTGGGGAAAACTGGAAGAGACACCTGGAACTCTCCTAGGTTACCCCTGAGGCCACGATTATTTCATTGTAAATAAGTTATTATTCACAAAGACAGGTTTACTAACAATAAGAAGCGATAAAATCTATGGGCTATTAGGGTCAGTGAAGTTAATGTGTGGAGGCAACAGAAAGTGTGTAAGCAAGGAGGAATAAAAATGCCTAGAAGGAAAACATTGCTGCAAGGGTCGTGAGAAATAAGAAGGGGTAGAAGGAGGCGAGCTGGTGTCCATGGAGAGTTTCGTCTCCGGAGGATGATCGGACATACCGTCAAGTGTCTCAGCAGATATGGAAGATGCCGATATCATGACTTCAGAGACAGGTGAGGTAAAGTAAGTAGACGTCGGGGAGACTATGGAGAGAACCAAAAAAATCTGAGAGGGGAGGGGAGTATGAACCTGGAGATAATGTGCTGGCGGGGAGAGAAGAGTCCTGTGGTGTAACAGGAAAGGAAGGAGGCTGGAAGGTAACTGGGGAAGAAGTCTGGTGGGAATAGTAGAAGAGGGGATCACACAAGAGGGGTGAACCTCAAACTTTGTGTGAGAGTTAGAAAGGGGGTGAGAACTAGGCACCGAAGAGGAAAAGGAAAACTGTTGAGGAATTGTAAGGACAGGTGGAGTGCAAAGAGATTTGGGCTTATGAGACAGGTTCAACTTTGCTGTGATAGGTGCGAAGAAGATGCAAGTGTGCGAGGGCTTGCAGACTGAGAAACTAGCTTGCGAGAAGAAGCAGAGGTAGGAATAGGTAATAAGGCGGGGGTTTCAGAGGGTAAAACCACAAAAGAATTAGAGATGGGGTGACCCACGACACTAGAGGAGTTGGTAGGCGGGGAAACCGCCAAGATTGGAGGTCTCCTAGCTACTCGAGAATAAGGAACACGAGTAAAAATTCCTTTGAAGACGGAGCCAAAACACAACCATAGCATAAGTAAGGACTTCGCTCTCCTTAAGACAACGGATTTCTCGTTCATTACAATAGACCTGACATTGGCAGGAAAATGAGGAAGTTCATTGCAACTGAGACAAGTGGGGGCAAGAATGTAAAATGTATCAGCATGATCCGCAGCACCGCAAATCGGGCATTCCACCACAGATCAGCAGTATTTAGTAGAGTGTTTGAAGCGCCATCAATTGCGACACTGTTGGGGATCTATTTATGGACCTCTAGGCGATGGCCTGCGATGTAAATGAAGAGTGGGAGTTCACGGCAGTTAAAAGTTAAGCAGGCGATGTTACTGGGAAAGTGCTTCTGCCGACGAGCGGGCAGGATATATGTATCCACTTTGAGAATTGGAAGGTCCGGAAGGGTTACGCTGTGAAACCACCGTACCACTGCACGAATTGTGAGTAGTGTGCTTGTGAACTGTGAACTGGAATGTTATCATGGAAGCTAGATGTGAAAGATCGTGAGCTTCTCCTGCATTCGGAACTGTAACGATGCGTGCACCACTTCGAAGAGCGTGAGGATATATTTTAGTCAACGTGTTGTAAAAGAGCTTTACCAATACATGTACTATGGTCAGAAAGATAATAAGTTGGAGACGTCGGATGTAGGGAAAAGAATTTAGTTCACTGTATACTTATAAACAAGGCATGTAAAGGAAGTGGGCGTTGTGTAGGACGTTTATTGATGGAATGATTAGACATCGAAAAACCGTCGTCAGGAAATGGTTCTTGAATGTTTAGGCAAAGTTCCAAGGGTGGCCCAACTCGAGGTAGATGGGCTCTCTGAAAGCACCGTATTCGGGGAAGACGGACGCAAAGTTAAAAGCATGCAAGGGGTAGAGGCACTAGCAGAAATGGGTGGAGCCTCAGCACCTGGAGCAGGTGATGAAGTCACCAGCAGATGGTAAAGGGGTATGGGAAGATTCTGGAGAATTGTCCAGTAATGAAGCAGGGTCAGAATAGGATGGGCCTGGGAGGAGGAGGATTATCACGGAACGAAGACTCGATGATAGTGGTACTTCTTTCTTGTCATTATTTTAAAGAAAAAAAAAAGAAGGAAAAAAAAGAGAGACAGCGGAGGGACAATCACTAGATGGCATAAAAGGGTCGTAAGTTCCTCCTCTCATCTGAGAGGAACTCTAGCCCGCAAGCAGTGCAGATGCAGCATGGAACCCGTGCCATAACCTACCCTTCACGCCAGTAAATTAGCACTCCTGGATAGCAACCTCACATCTACCGAGCCTCCTTGGGGACAAAAGAGTGGGTGGTCAGAAATGCGCCGCAAAGCATACCTTCTTCAACTGCCACCACCCATAACCGACAGGCAGCCTCTGGAGGTATGCCCGTCACCTGCAGGACACTGCACCCACTTCCCCGAAATCTGGGGAGTAGGGCGCCTCCTTGAAACCGTAATGCCAGATGGGAGGAACTCAGAGGCTACAAATGGGACGGGGAAAAAGGAGGGTTGAGATGGGGGGAGGAGAGGTGGAAAAAGTGCGAGGGATGGGGAGGATAGGTTAGGAAAGTGGGAATTGTGGGGTAATTAGGTTCGGTCTGAGGAAGAAGACCAAAACGTCCAATTCCTCAGACCAATAGCCTCTTTACTGCGACAAGGAGCCTCCTTTGAAGAGAATTAAGAGTCTAGAAGGCACTGGTCACTGCTGTACTTACCTAGTTGTGGTTGCAGAGGTCAATTCACAGCTCCTGGCCCCGCCTCTTCACTGGCCACTACTGGGCCACTATCCCTGCACTATGAGTTTTATCATACCTCTGCTTAAAGCTATGAATGGATCCTGCCTCCACTACATCGCTTCCCAAACTATTCCCCTTCCTGACTACCCTGTGTCTGAAGGAATACCTCCTAACATCCCTGTGATTCATCTGAGTCTTCAACTTCCAACTGTGTCCCCTTGTTGCTGTGTCCCATCTCTGGAACATTCTGTCTTTGTCCACCTTGCCAATTCCTCTCAGTATTTTACATGTCGTTATCATGTCCCCCCTATCTCTCTTGTCCTCCAGTGTCATCAGGTCGATTTCCCTTAACCTCTCCTCGTAGGATATACCCCTTACCTCTGGGACTAGTCTTGTTGCAAACCTATGCTCTTTCTCTAGTTTCTTGACGTGCTTGATCAAGTGTGGGCTCCAAACAGGTCTCTGATCTATGGCCTAGATCTTTCCTGCCCCTATTACATCGCCTGTGTCGGATGACCCGAGCCGATAATCAAGGCTATAACAAGAAACAGAAAATTATATACCATTCAAGAAATCACTCACATGATAGACGTACTGGCTTTAAAGGAATGGTGATGACAAATATGATTAAGTTACTCTATGTAAGTCCATATTAGGTCAGGTTGAATTACCAGAATATAAATCTAAACAAGAGTGAAGCTCTTGTTTAAATTAAATTAAAAAAAATAAAAAAACACGCACTCAAGATAAATTATTAAACAGGAGTGGATTTGTTACTTACAGACCTGATTGAACCGAAAGTCAAGTTTCTGTCACGTGGTCGGTGGGACACAGGTAAACTCCCACCGGGTGGAGAAAAGGGGCAGGAAAGTAGCATAAAACTATATCCCTTACAGAACAAGTATACCACACAACAAACTACCACCAGCACCCATTCGTACTTCCACTTCTATCTAATAAACTTTTGCCTCACATTCCTCTTCTCTTAAAGTCAAGTTCTCAGGATGAGTAGAATATTCAGAGTCTGGATCCCTCACCCTGTTATACGCTTTTGTTGAAAGGGAGGGAAAATAATGTTTGATTTTCATCCACAGTTCTTCCAGGTGGGTTTTAAAAAAGACTTGAAATTTGCTGATATCCTTCTTCACTTTTAAGCTCCAGCAGTAGTTGAAACATCTCAAGATTTCCTTTTGCATCATGATTTTTCCAATGACTGAGTCTTCTTTTAAATCCATGAATCTTGTCACTTGACACCTAGCAGTGACTTGTTCAGCTGATTGATGCAATGAAGAATGCCTGCTAAGTAGGCGAGCCTTTGTAACCATTTGTCATCTTCAGACCACTTGGCATAATTTTCCTTACTGTTTTCTTGAAAGTACTCCTACAACTCATCTTTCAGCTCCACCCTATTTAGAACTCTTCCTTCACTCAGCCACCCGATTTCTGTATGTTGCAAGAGATTTATGTGCTACATAAGAAACCAAACCTCTTGTTGAGCCAACCATTGATGGGGTGCCATCAGTACAGATGGTAATACAGTTCTTCCAGGAGAGACCTCTCATGTTTCCAGATACAGGCACTTATCAAACTGATAATAAAGTTCACAGTAAAAAGACTCACACCTAAATCATTCCAAAATGTGTACGTTGTTATGGATTCCATTGGACACAGTACTGCCTTCAATACACAATAATGGAGACATGTAAACAATGTACCAAGTGCTTAGGTGACCACAAGGGGAAATACACTGAAAAAAATGTTTTAAATGCAAGGGTGTACTTCACACAGCTTTGTTCCTCAACACTTGAGCTGGACAGCCATCTTCCACAAGCCTCAATACCAGTGTGGAGCACCAGCTGACCTCCACATAAAATACAAGTCATAAAGCAACAACACTTAATGTAAGAGATAAGTCTAAATCGAATGAACTCCCAATAGCTCAAGTTGAGCTCTACTAAATTACACTGAACAAAGGTGCTAACACTATTTGATCAAGGCTCACAAAGGTCTTTCATAAGAAGAACAGTGTAACTGTGTTGGTTCACGCAGCCCTATCTGACCCTCAAAGAGCATTTGATAAGGCTGGTTCCTCCTTAGGGAAATAAAATAGAAAAATCAATGTTAGCATAATAGAATAAACAGTTTTATTAATAAGTTAAAGAATATAAAACACTTAAACTTGAAATTAATCCTGCTTTAAGCAAAAACGAAAAATGAAATATATAAAAAAATTAGTTATTCAAAGCTAATATGTACACAGTGAGGTAGTGGAGAATGGTGCCGTGTCGATGATCTGGGCACGAAGTTCTGATTCGTGGTATGGAACGCCGAACCGTTGTTGATGTTGGGGAAGGGGAGGGTTCACAAGTGGGTATGATTGTTGAATCAGAACACAGTGTCCCCAACACGAGTAGAGATTCTGACGAACAGAGGTTTACTGTGAACCTCTGACCACCACAACACTTGTGAAGCACTTGAGTCTCCAGTAAAGAACTGCCATGAAACGCTAGTGGAGTTATAACTGGGAGAAAGCTGCTTGAATGGTGTAGCTGACTGTTTGAACGGCTACGTGTGGAAGGGGACCAGTGTAGGTAGAATTCTCAAAGTGACGTCTCTGATCTTGTTAAGATCAGTGCTGCCCTTCTATATCTCGCCTCTGTCGAATGACTCGAGTCGACAGTAAAGGATAAAATAAAGAGATCTAGAAATCACTCACGCGATAGGCGTACAGCCTTTAAAGAAATGCTGAGGATTAAAAGATGACATAACATTACGTAAGTCAAATCAAGGCAGGAATAAATTGGAGTCTAAAACCAACTTAATCCAAAACATATAATAATTTAGACAGGAGTGGAACGAATACCTACATATTTGATGGGAACCACATGTCAAGTGACTTACCCCCGGTTGGAGACACATTCGTCACCACCCACCGGGTGCAGAAGGGGGAAGGGGTAGCGGGAATTATACATCCACCCTAAGTGAACAAGCAGACTGCCCAACAAATTACCATCACCATTCATTCATACATCTACTACTCCTATCTAAGGAAATTTTCCCTCATAGTAACAGAAACTGAATAAACAGCCCTATTCCAAAATATACCTCGACTTAGCTGGGATTTTTCAAGGTTCTGGAAACTAGACAAATATCCTCGCCAAATTCACTGTTCGCTTATAAAACAGGAAAAAGACATTCGAAGCTGTTGTGATGGATGATTTGCCTAAGTCTGTGCATATCAGTTACTACAGGAGACAATAGCAATGTTAAAGGCAGCCAAGATCAAGTAGGCCTGTCCAGACCCACGGATGGACAGTGTCAGTCTAATTTATTTAATCATTGGAAGTGATTATTATCATTGTTTTGTGCAAAATTTAATAAGTAAACATGATTTTCACTTACAAAGAACAGCTGGGGGCCACAAAACTTGTGGTCCAATTTCCAGTGCTCATATTGGGACAGAAGCTGACAAAGATTCAGTGAGAAATGTACTGATTACCAGAATAACCACTGACCATGTGCCATAACAGAAATTATAATTAATGGAAGAAATGAATGCACCAGATGATAAGTTGTGGAATTTAGATACTATCGGTACTGATGTGAGTAAACCAAGACCAGAAGAGTCTCAGATTTACAGCCAATATTTGGACAAATGTGAAGACATGCAGTACTGGGTTAGGTTACCTTGGAAATTAAACTCACCACATCTACCCAGCAATTATCGCATGGCTTTCGGACAAATGAAAGCACAATTATACGAGCTCATGAAGAAGTCGGACCTCCTGACAGCGTATGATAACATCATACAAGAACAGTTGGACAATAATTGCATTCAGGAAGTTGTCGAAGACAACTTGAAGACAGAAGCTCATTCTCTCCCGCACCATGAAGTCAGGAAAGATTCTGAAGTCACCCCACTATGTGTTGTATACAATTACAATGCTCGTGCTAATAGAGAAGTAGCAAGTCTTGACTGATGACAGGACCCTCACTTACTGAGAAGCTTGGAGACGTGCTCAAAAAATTTCACATAAATCCCTATCCCAATACGGCTGATATTTCCAAAGCTTTCCTAAGAGTAAACCTACAGGGAATAGAGATTATACTCGATTTATGTGGCCTGAGGATCCACGTAATCCTCAAAATCTTGTAAAAACATATCGTTTCAAATCTGTCCTGTTTGGAGTAGCATCATCATGTTCCCTACTAGAAGCTACTCTTAATACACATTTGAAGAAATCTGCAAGTCCCTTCAGTGACACTTTAAATAAAAGTTTTTATGTAGACAATCTTCTAGGTACTGGGAATAAAGAGGAGGATTTGAATTCCTTATACAGAGAAGCTAACAAGGAATACTAATTCAAGGAACTTAAGGGAACTTATCAAAGAAGATTTTCCAGAAGTTGAAATTCCTGATTGAAACAGTATGATTGGACTTAATTCGAACACACAAAAAGGCACATTGAACCTCAAAGAAATAATCAATAAACAGTGCAGTAGATTCACCAAACGTGGTATACTGTCAGAGGTATACAATGCTTTGATCCTCTAGGATTCGTTTCACCAATCACCATAAAGGGTAAAAGCTTGTGATAGATGCATGGAAGCTCAAAATAAGTTGCGACGAGAACTTGCCTCCAGAAATGAGTCAATCACGGGATGAAATATCAACATTACATAAACACATTAATGTGTTTATGATATATCATAACCAGAGGTTCACCACAGAGTCAGGAATTATTCGCTCTGAGGTGTCACCACACACGGTATGAGCCTGGCATAGTAGCATGGACTCTAGTTGATTGAGTCCACTCGATTTGATGGTTTAATCTAATATTATAGCTAGTCAGGTCTATGTACACCAAACAGGGAGTAGTAATTAAATTACTCTGAGGTCACACACACAATCGTATTACATGGATATTATAACACCTATTGTGGTAAATATCTATATATGTAGAATGGTGTCATCCATGATAATATTATATAGCTCGACTAGACTCTCACTAATGTATATATATACAACACACATTATATATTATATATATATATATATATAATATTATTATATTAAAATATATATATATATATATATATATATATATATATATATATATATATATATATATATATATATGTATATATTAATATATTATATATATATATATATGTATATATTTATATATATATAATTATATTATATATATATAATTATATATATATATATATATATATATATATATATATATATATATATATATAATATATATATATATATATATATATATATATATATATATAATTAACTATATATCAATAACAACACTGCGACTAGCTGGAGGGTCAAACCCGTTTTGTTTTGGCCTGCCTCATAGTGAGCGAAAATTCCACGACGCTCTAACCCACAAGACCACCCAATCCTACAAAAGATCATGCAACCAGCAGAGATAGGTGTGGTATCGTGATCCCAGGACATACGATTGTGTGGGTGCCTCAGAGCTAATTTCATTCTACTCCCTGTTTGGTGTTCCAGCCTCCACAAGATACGTTACTACGTGTCACAATCAGCCCTTCTCACTACACTGCGACAGAACCAATTAGAGGAAACATCCTGCTTGACTTGGTTCTTGCCAACAAAGAATCACTAATTAATAATATTTAGGTTACTGATGAGCTAGGGGAAAGCAATCACAAATTTCTTAGTTTCAATATATCATAGAATTATCCAAATAACTGCAATCAAATCTCTGTCACACACTTCCGCTTGGCATATTTCATGGGACTGAGAAATTACCTGGATGGGCTGAATTGGAATGACCTGAGTATACGTCAGGTAGGTGGTGATGGTTGCCAATATGACTTTTTCAGAGCATAGTTCTAGCTGCCCAGACAACTTTTGTTCTGTGTAGGTTAATTAGATCTAACAAAAATGATCTCAGATGGATGAACAATAAATTAAAACACCTCACTGGTCAAAAGAGAAGCATATATAAGCGTATCAAAATAGGGGATGGGAAGTTAAGAAACCATTATGTATATTCTTGTTTGCAAGAGTTTTAAATGTAAAGAGAAACTTAGAAATCTTTTGGCTAATCTTTTCAACATATAAACTGGCAGAGTGCCAGACAAGTGGAAAATGGCAAATGTAATACCCATTTACAAGGCAGGTGACAGGTCCTTGGCTTCGAACTATAGACCAATAAGAGCCATACCTGAATAATGGAAAAATTTATGGAGTCAATAATTGGCGAGGCATTTCGTAGCCATCTTGAAAGGCATAAATTGACAAATGAATCACAACATGGTTTTACAAAGGGGCGTTCCTGTCCAATGAATTTACTAACGTTTTTTTTCACTAAGGTATTTGAGGAGGTAGATCATGGTAATGATATGATATTGTGTATATGGACTTCAGTAAGGTTTTCGATAGATTTCCACATCAGAGGCTTTTGAGAAAACTTATGTTACACGGAATAGGAGGATAAGTTTTTTCCTGGGTAGAGACATGGTTGACAAATAGGCAGCAGAGAGTTTGCATAAATGGGGAGAAATCAGAATGGGGGCACGTCACAAGCGGTGTTCCACAGGGGTCAGTGTTGGGCCCGTTGTTGTTCACAATTTACATAAACGACATGGATTAAGGAATAAAAAGCATCATAAGCAAATTTGCTAATGACTCCACAATAGGCCGTCCAATTCATTCTAATGAGGGCATTTGAGCACTTCAGGATGATTTGAATAGACTGATGCAGTGGTCGGAGAAGTGGCAGATGCAGTTTAATATAGACAAATGCAAAGTTCTAAGTGTCGGACAGGAAAATAATCATGTGACATATAAATTAAATAATGTAGATCATAATATTACTGATTGCGAGGAGGCTTTAGATCTGGTTAGTAGAAATCTGAACCCAAGACAACAGTGCATAAGTGTTCACAATAAAGCTAACATAATCCTTGGCTTCATATCAGGAAGTATAAATAATAGAAGTCCTCAGGTTGTTCTTCAACTCTATATATCTTTGGTTAAGCCTCATTTAGAGTATGCTGCGCAGTTTTGGTCACTGTATTACAGAATGGGTTACAAAGTTTCAAAGTTGATCCCATGTATCAGAAATCTTCCCTGTGAGGGTAGACTGAGGGCCCTGAATCTGCACTCTCTAGAAAGGCATAGAATTTGGGGGGAATATGATTTAGGTGCATAAATGGAAAACAAGAATAAATGAAGGGGATGTAAATAGCGTGTTAAAAATATCTAGCCAAGACAGGACACACAGCAATGGTTTCAAGTTGAAGTTGGAAACATTCAGATTCAGGTTTGCTAACAGAGCTGTGGATGAGTGGAACAAACTCCCGAGTACCGTAATAGAAGCTAAAACGTTGTGTAGTTTTAAAATAGGTTAGAAAAATACATGAGTGTTCGTAGGTGGGTGTGAGTTGGACCTGACTAGCTTGTGCTATTGGGTATGATGCCGTGCCCCTTCCTTAAGTGGATGTGGCCTGACTAGGTGGGTCATTGGCTTAAGCCTGGGGTGACATGAACCTGCCTCTCATTACCCAGTAGGCCTGCTGCAGTGTTCCTTCTTTCTTATGTTCTTATGCCTTAAGTTTTTGCCCAGCTGTTCCCTCGGAAGAGAAATAAAGTTACATGACGTTACAAAGCAATATAATGAAAATGACAATAGCATTTAAATTTTTGTCTTCCATTTATCACACCAAAAATGCAATATTTTTGTGAGAGGAAGCAAGTATTAATTTTGTTGCTCTATATTTTTGCTAAAGGGACAGGCAAATATTGTATACGTGTGCTACATTGCCCTGCAAATATTGTATACGTGTGCTACATTGCCCTGCAAATATTGTATGCGTGTGCTACATTGCCCTGCAAATATTGTCTATGTGAACTGAAGGGCAGCATAGATGCTGTGTTAACTAGAATTCCATTAAAACCACCTTGTTTACTAGACGATAATGTCTGTCGACATGGAAGCAGGAACTAAAATTGAGAGAAATAAGTTTTAGGTTAACATAGCTATTATGTTGCTTCATAAGGGGAAGTACACATTATTTTTTATACAGATAAATTTTACATAATTTGAGCTATTATCCTCATTTCAAAGCCCAGCAATATCCAAGGAATGCTGCCACACCTTAGGATGCGAGTCACAACAGTCAGCTAACACCAAGGTACCTGCTTATTGCACCTATTCTAATATTGAAATAAATGAGTCCAACTCCTCTGAGGTGTAGTTGTTGCCACAGTGAGAATTTACATAAGCAATATAATTAATGCCGGGTTGGAAAATAAATAAATATTATTAATATATTTACAGTGTTATCTCTTTGGTTCAGCTTTCAACGAAAAAGATGCAAATGGTCCAGTAAACAATAATAATAGCTTTATAATATCTCTCTACGCATGTGTATATCCTTCATGAGTATCATGCACACTTTTCTCTAACACAGCTGTCATGATCACGATAACTTGAATTACATGGCTATAGTTTTTATGTTATTGTCATAAACTGAAATGCATGTGTACACGGGGGAAGAAAACAAGTTTTACTTCAATGGCGATGAGACGTTTTATTCATCACCAGGGAGGAAAGATTTTTTACAGTTTCTGAGCATTAAAGTTATGTATCTGTCGGAGGAGAAATGTTACACAACATATTAAACGTGACACTATAACACATATCTGAGAAGAAAAATTATTTTTATAGATCCTTAGGGAGGGAAGAAAACATACAATTCTACGGAGATAAGTTTTGTATTACTGGGGAGTAAAATTCCTTTTATTATTAAGGAGGATATGTTATACATCAGTGGAAGGAAATAATTTATACATAACAAAGATGAGAAATATTATATATCTTGGGAAAGGAGACGGTATTATTGGGGAGGAAACATGTTAGAAGCATTGTGAAGGGAACAAACTATACAAGTACATAACTGGGGATAGACTCGTCTCATTAGCCTAAAATATTTTATGACAACACTTGCTGTAATTTCTTCGATCTCAGTAGTTATTTCCATTCTGAAGACTGAGACACTGATGCAGCATATGGGAATCTTCATTGAATAAACGTTTCGCCACACAATGTGGCGAAATATTTCTTCAATAAAGATTCCCATATGCTGCATAAGTGTCTCAACCTTCGACTTGTCGGTTTTTAATCCATTTATCACATATTTCCCTACTGACAATCGACTGCGGTAATGATATACTGTATACACCGAGAGGAGTATGTTTCTCAGTATATATACATTAAGAGTTTGCTTTAATCCCTGTTTTGCGGTTTAAAGCGTTCTTAACACTGGTGATTCATAAGGAACATGGAAGTATAATGACAACATGGAAAATTACTAGACAATTAATGCCCCTTATGGGGCAAGACGCCATGATAAAAAGACATTTTTAATTTTGTGAGTTTTTCCCGGAGCTGACACTGCGTATTCCAACTAGCAAAATGCGTAAGTAATGTGGATAGTTTGCTTGTACAAAATGTAAATTTGTATTTGACATAAAATAATATATTTAGTCGAATGAAATTTATATAAGCCTAACAAGGATTTTTGCAACAGTAGGTGTTTCTCCTTTGAATGTACCATATGCTTAGAGTTTAATTTAATCTCAATTTTAGGATTAAAGCATTCATTAATGGTGATTAATATGTTTCATTCAGCCTCAATGATCCTCATGTTGTCGATACTTTAACCCTCTTAACTAGTAAACAAACTAGGCAGAACTTGCGATCTTGGCTTAAATAGCAACGCTTATCTTGCCATATAGGACAAGTGAAAATTTGTGTATGTAATAATTTCGCCAAAATCATTGTGAACAGAACGAAAAAAATATATTTCACCGTGATTGTTTAGTATTAAATTATTGTAAACAAATCTAAAATATATTTAGTTGGGTTAGGCTAAAATAAATTGCGCTTGTTATAATAAGGTTAGGTAAGTTTTCTAAGTTCCTTTTGATGAAAAATTATAATTTTTTACATCAACATTAATGAAAAAATATATATCTTTAAACATATAAGAGAAAATTTTAGAAAGGACTTAATTTTAAATGAGTTCTTGCTAATTGACCAGTTTTACATATTCGGGCACGACACACATATAATATATATATATATATATATATATATATATATATATATATATATATATATATATATATATATATATATATATATATATATATATGTATATATATATCGAAAAATGTATATTTACCTTGATATTTACATTGAGAGTTTCTATTAAGTATCTTTTTATTAATTAAAAAATCTTTCATTGGTGGTGGACTTGTTATAGAGAGATGATAATGACTTTCATGTGATCAACAGAATTTAAAGCTTACCTGTCTTTAGGGTCTATTATTTTATATCTCTAGTTGTCACTTTTTTAATGGCTACTGTATTAATCTTGTTCCTTTATTATCAGTTAAAATTCTAATGTCACTGATTTTGCAGTGGTTCTTCAGTGTTATGATGTAATACTTGGGAAACGAGAGTTGAGGACGCTCCTGGCCGGCCAGAGTTGAGGACGCTCCTGGCCGGCCAGAGTTGAGGATGCTCCTGGACGGCCAGAGTTGAGGACGCTCCTGGCCGGCCAGAATTGAGGATGCTCCTGGACGGCCAGAGTTGAGGACGCTCCTGGCCGGCCAGAGTTGAGGATGCTCCTGGACGGCCAGAGTTGAGGACGCTCCTGGACGGCCAGAGTTGAGGACGCTCCTGGACGGCCAGAGTTGAGGACGCTCCTGGACGGCCAGAGTTGAGGACGCTCCTGGACGGCCAGAGTTGAGGACGCTCCTGGACGGCCAGAGTTGAGGACGCTCCTGGACGGCCAGAGCGAGGATTCCTTGCAGGAAACTCATCATACAATAAAGTTCGTTACCCTTGTGGTTATGTGTTACTTTATTTCACTTAATTTTCCATTTTGTTTCACCAGAATTCACTGGATGACAGAGGTTAGTAATTATCGCCAGTCTGTTGGCGTCCTTACGGAAACTGTGTCTGCAGAGTGAGAGTTTCTGTTCGAGTGCTGATTTCTAATTCTTTTAGGTCATGGAGATTGTTTAATATAACCTTTGGTGGGGCAATAAATATGGTTGTTCCAAAAATCCTAGAATTAAAGAAAAGTGGTGACACTTATGGATCTCTGAACAACAAACTTTTAGAAGAAGAATCTGATATAGTGTCTCAAGTAGGTGAAAGGCGCAGCAAATTGACACTTATATGAAAAGACATAACACAATAAACATCTTTATTTTGACAATGTATGTCAAAAACCAAATTTTAGCAATTTACACAGGAAAGCATGTTAACTACTCCCTATTTAGGTTGTCCGGTCAGGTGAAGGTATGGTGAGAAAAGTTAGTTTATCATACTGATGATGTTATTTGGGTAACTTAAAAAAAATAATTTTCCCTTTTTTTTTTTTTTGCATTTACTTTACGTCCTCTATTTTCAAGGCATTATTTGATATTATTTTATTAATGTTATGTAAAATGGCACAAGTAGAAAACTAATGTGACGTTTTATTGTGGCAACATTTCGCTCTCAAGGAGTTCTGCGAAGCCGTTAGTCGCACTTGTGTCATATTACTTAACATATTGTCGTTAATTCTATCATTACGGTAATTTTATTTTTACATTATTGTATTAATAAATGTATTATAATCATTCATTGTTTATAATGTGATATGTTTCGAATTATGACACATATATATACTGTGAGTACAGAAACATCACGAAAACCCGTATTCGCTTTACGTATGACAAGTCAACCTGTCATTGGTTGGTAGAATTGTTGCCTCTGATATTTCTCAACTAATGAAGACTTTCAGCTTAATAGATTTTCGAAGAAATATTAATCATTAATTCATTTCTGAATCTTTTGGCGAGAAATAAATTAATTTCACGATGTAAACCCATTAAGTCTACAATATTTATTTACCAGAGTTTAGCATAAATACCTGAACCTCACATGTAAATTATATTTAGAGAGTATCACTTAGTAACCACAGGATATCTCATGTACTGTAATGTGATAACCTCAGAACAGGAGGTATATAAAGGTATACTTCTCTCAGCACGTTTTCGCTGAGATTTTAAGTTGATCCCCTAATTTAGGGATTAAAGTATATATGTTGTACAAGAATGGCATACAATGGCAAGAAGATGAAGAATTGGACACATGTGCAACGTCTGAATATCTTTATTTGTAGATGTTTCTCTATCCAGTGGCTTTATCAATGCAAATTCAAGGACATAGTTGGAAGATTGTTGAACTACGATGCTCTTCAACTCCAAGGCTGAGGGACTGATAACCTCGTCTTTTGTATATAGTTCTACAGTTTTCTCATTACGTCTTTGAAATTGTATTGATAAAGTCACTGGATGTCGATACGTCTATAAATAAAGATATCCAGAAGCTGCACATGTGTCTAATTCTGCATAAAGTATTCATTTCAGGTAGTCAAAAGGTTATGTGTAACCTTAATGACCTTAGTGCACTCCAAGGCTTTAAACCCCATTAATCATCCTCTCCCAGATGTGAGAGTATGTTACTTCAGAGTTGATTCAGTAATCATACTCAAATGTGTCTCAAAGGTGCTTTTATCTCAGGGTATATATGCTAAAAGTTTATTTTAATCCCTGTTATAAGGATTAACGTATTCTTGTTGAGTGGTGCATCGGTTACATGCAGCCCTGATGATGCTATTGTTGGTTGAATTAAAACACCATTAACCATCCAAGCGTGTGTCAACTATATCGTGTATGGGAGGAGGGCAGCATAAGAGGCTTAAGCTAGTTGTTTCATTAATTGTCTTCACAGTAACCACTCAGTTGCTACTAGCAGTGTGATTCAACAGTTGATACCGAGTACTGTCCTTGCCTGGTTTGTATTTATTTCAAGCCGCAAGGACAGTACACTGGACATTGTACGTGTTGGAAGGGTAGCCGACTAGAACCCCCTCAATAACTATCAACTATTCGCCACCACATTCATTACTGGGCACACGCCTCTCTCAGTTCTAAATGCCTTAACCGAAGCAAGTTTGCCATTTCGTTTAAAGGCTATTTTAGGAACAATAATTACTTTTAGGAACAGCGTTACACTGTATGTTATCTGCACATAAATATGAAAGTTGTATTTTACACTTTTCATTATGTGACTATATTAGATTTTTTTTTTTTCCAGAAATTCAGAAAGCATCAAACCGTGGATAATTTTGATTCTTGAAATTCTTTCCACTCATATAACTTGAAAATCAAATCACAGTACGAGAGAGGCTCGAACTCACGGCAGGTGAGTCCCAAAACTCACAGGCCGATGTGTGTTGATATATCTTTCAACGTTTATTATTATTATTATTATTATTATTATTATTATTATTATTATTATTATTATTATTATTATTATTATTATTATGATTATTATTATTATTATTATGATTGTGGAAAATATTGTATATTTTCCGAAAATATAGTATTTTTTTGCATGTAAATGAGTGAAATAAAAAAGGAACCAACAATAGTCTTAGCGTCGCTTGGGAGGAGACGCCATGTTTTGAATTTGGGCAAGTCGAGAGTTAGGGAAACGGGAAGAATATCTCGTAGCTCTGGAGGTTATATGTGGTTGAAACCTCTCAAATAGGAGCAGAAATTGCCAAAGTTACAGTCCTACAGAATGTGACAAACCAACGACTGGGCAGGACTCCGAAGTTAGATGGGAAAAAGGGATAAGAATTACACCATCCTCCAGATAAGAAATGTCTTTATATGTTGAAATTCTGGCCAGTAGTTTCTTCATATTTTAGGCAGGGGGTTGTGGAGGACACACCAAGTAATCTCCAGACAAATTGGTGAGAGTTATTAATATAAATTCCCCTTCTGATATATAAATGTGTATATGTATTCATTAACTCAATTTAACATACAGTCCATATAATTTATATTAATAGTTTTACCAGAATTACTGGTGATGTTTACTTCATTTGAAGTTAATATATGTCCAGAGTGACTTGTGGAAATATGAGAGTAGTAGGTATTCGAAGGGTGGCATTTTCTGGTGACCTAGAATGTTTCAAAATTCCTACATGTCTCTACAACATTTGATAAGGAATAATTATCTTTGTTACCAATTACTGGTATGTATCTTATGAAGGACACAGACACAGACTTACACGATGAGCTACGCAAATCGTGTAAAGATCAAGCCAAAAAATGGTACCGTTGATGATTCATCGAAGCTTGCTCTTGCAACTGTTGTGCAGGGAGCATTGCAAGTGAAATTCAATGCTATTTTGTCACTGAAAGAAGCATTCATTGTTGTGTGTCACGATGCTGAAGCAGAAAAGTTTCTCACCACAGAAGCCACCACTACTCTTACTGCTCAGGATTTACTTTTACATCCTCTCCTGCCCTTAGGGCAAGAAAATCAGCATTCCTAAAAAAACTGGACAAGATTCTGACTTCTCAATCAATTGCTGAACTCAAGTCATCCATTGAAACGCAAAATACTTGGGCTACTGTTGATAACATTACCAAAATCCCGAATGCATCGTCTATGCTCAAGGTCACCTTTACCGACGTGAACATGGCTGCCACTGCTCTGAACGAAGGTCTTACTGTATACTAATACTACATCAGTCCCACCTACATAGAAGCAGAGAGATACCACTACATCCAACATTGCTGGAACTGCTATTCTTATCTTCACACCACCAAAGCATGTCCAGTAAAAGACAAGATGTTCTGCACTACATGTGGTAGTGAGGGACACACCTTCAGTTCCTGTACCGCTGCTGCTCCACCACAACCAGCGTGTTTAAACTGCAAAAGTAATGATCACCATACATTAGCAGCAAAATGTCCTACAAGAAAGGATATTATGAAGAGACAACAAGATGCGACAAAGAAAAAATCTACCAACAGCACACCAACGTATGCCGCAATTGCAAAATTGCAAGCTGACACTACAAAATTACTTCAAGCATCTACTCAGCCCGCCTCCATCACCACCACCATCACTCCTCCAACATGTGACGTAACGAAGATTCACTATTGTCTACTATACGCTCACATGCAAAACATGGCTGTACCTGGATCCTTTAACTCTACCATCAACGAGTTATTTGCATTAAATAACATGCCATCATTTACATTTCCAGCATCTCCACCTTCTGAAGAAATTCTCAAATTCACCAAAGACTTAATCACCAACTCTTCTGCAGAAGTTCCATCAACACCACCAACTAGTGACGTCAATCCAACAGCGACCAATGAGAAGCCTCCACGGCCACAACCCTTTACTGAATCCATCCAATCAGAAGCCTTGCCACCAGAAACCTCTTCTAATTCGCCTGCTGAAGCTGAAAACGAAGCACCACCACCTTCCTCAACTTCACCACCGCCTTCTCCACCTCGACCACGTCGATTACCTGGCACACTATGGGCTAAACACAAAGGACTCATGTTCTACACCATGAAGCATTGTCCCAGCCCAATGGATCGCCTAGAGCTCGCCCAACATCTCAAAGACAAAACTGCAACGTACACCACCGACGAAACGCCATACCCTAAAGTCGAACAGATAATCCACCAACTTCAAACCAACGAACTCTTCTACAGAGCGCCCATAAATGTGATACAACTCTCTAAAACAAAATTTCACACATTGATAACAGCATTAATGAAAAAAAACTCGTCCTGCTTGCTGCCTACTGACAGTCTCAGCTCCTGCCGCTACCTTCGCCATCCTCTCCTAGGGAACCAAGCAAAGTCATCATTCAAGCCTCTCCATCTACGCTTCCAGTACTTCGGTACCACATATCCCAAAGTGGTTGGGCCACTTGCCTTGATTCCTCCTCTTCCTTTCCTTCCCATCCTTTTCCAGTTATTTCCATCCTTCCTTATCCTTCTTCCTTCCCATCTCACGACAGCTCTCGTCGTCTTAATCCTTAATCCTTAATCTTATGAAGTTCATCTAGGTAATTTTAATATTCCACATTTATTATTATTATTATTATTATCATTATCATTATTATTATTATTATTATTATTATTATTATTATTATTATTATTATTATTATTAGTAATATTATTATTATTATTATTATTAGTATTAGTATTATTATCAATATTATTAATATTCTAAAACAAAGAGCTAAACCACCAGGGTCATACAGCACTACTTCCAACGTTCATAATAATTAGTGAATAAAAGAAAGATTTAAATAACTAGGTACAGTAGTGGTATAATTGCAAGGTGCAGTCGAGTGAAGGAGGTCAGACCGACCCGCTAAGTTCACCTGCTAGGTAAATCCTAATCGTCATTTACTAGCATTATTCCACAGGCAAGAATCAAATACAGGCAAGGAATATATTTAGCAGACTGCTCTGAAGTAACCACTCACAGCATTATTATAAGTAATTAATATAGCATTCAGTTGAAAATATATTCAATTGGATTAAATATTTAGAAATTTCTCTCATGAGGCTATTCAAAAGGAAATTTAAAGCAAATACTGAAATAAAGAAAAAATATTATCTAAGTCGCCTAGAGTCCTCCAAATTAAACGGTAAAGAGGTAGTAAAGTAGAAGTTGGTATACGACAGATGTGAACCCGTGGATTATGACCTTTATGATATTAAGATTCCTCTCAACATAGGTTCAAATACTACTTGAGGATCGTACAGCATTTCTTCGACCACTGATGGGGCCGCCATGTTCAAAATCACAATAACATTAATAAATCCTATTCACAAGTGATGGTGGAGACATTGTTTTGAATTATTGGGAAGAAGAGAGTAATGAATAACTGGGGAGGAGATATGTTATACATTATGGAGAAATCATGTTTTACATTACTAGGAAAGAAACATACTAAACATCACTACAGAGAAAACATGCTAAACATCACTAGGAAGGAAACATGCTAACATCACTAGGGAAGAAACATGCTAAACATCGCTAAGAAGGAACATGCTAAACATCACTACGAAGGAAACATGTTAACATTCTCGGGAGGAAACATTCTAAATATCACTAGGAAGGAAACATGCTAAACGTCACAAAGGAGGAAACATGCTAAACATCATTAGGGAGGAAACATGCTAAACATCACTAGGAAGGAAACTTGCTAAACATCACAAGGGAGGAAACATGCTAAACATCACTATGGAGGAAACATGCTAAATATCACTAGGGAGGGAACATGTTAAACATTACTAGGAAGGAAACATGCTAAACATCACTTGGAAGAAAACATGCTAAACATCGCTAGGAAGAAAACATGCTAAACATCACTAGCGAGGAAACATGCTAAACATCACAAGGGAGGAAACATGCTAAACATCACTAGGGAAGAAACAAGCTAGACATCACTATGGAGTAAACATGCTAAACATCACTAGGAAGGAAACATGCTAAACGTCACAAGGGAGGAAACATGCTAAATATTACTACGGAGGAAACATGCTAAACATCACTAGGAAGGAAACTTGCTAAACATCACAAGGGAGGAAACATGCTAAACACCACTGGGGAGAAAACATGCTAAACATCACTAGAAAAGAAGCAAGATAAACATCGCAAGGGAGAAAACATGCTAAATGCTAAACATCAATAGGGTGGAAACATGCTAAACATCACTATGGAGGAAACATGCTGAACATCACTACGAAGGAAACATGCTAAACATCACTACGAAGGAAACATGCTAAACATCACAAGGGAGGAAACATGCTAAATATCACTAGGGAGGAAACATGCTAAACATCACTCGGAAGGAAATTTGCTAAACATCACTAGGGAACAAACATGCTCAACACCACTAGGGAGAAAACATGCTAAACAACACGAGAAAAAAGCATGGTAAACATCACAAGGGAGCAAACATGCTAAGTATGACTAGGCAGGAAACATGCTAAACATCACTAGGGAGGAAGCATGCTAAACATATCTAAGGAGGAAACATGCTAAACGTCACAAGGGAGGAAACATGCTAAATATCACTTGGGAGGAAACATACTAAACATCTCTATGGAGGAAACACGCTAAACATCACTAGGAAGAAAACTTGCTAAACATCACAAGGGAGGAAACATGCTAAACATCACTAGGTTGGAAACATGCTGAACATCACTAGGGAGGAAACATGCTAAACATCACTAGGGAAGAAACATCCAAAACATCACTACGGTGAAAACATGCTAAACATCACTAGGGGAGAAACATGCAAAAAATCATTAGGGAGGAAGCATGCTAAACATCACAAGGGAGCAAACATGCTAAACATCACAAGGGAGGAAACATGCTGAAAATCACAAGGGAGGAAACATGCAAAATATCACTTAGGAGGAAACATGCTAAGCATCACTAGAAAGGAAACTTGCTAAACTTCACAAGGGAGGAAACATGCTAAACATCACTAGGGAGAAAACATGCTAAACATCACTAGAAAGGAAGCATGCTAAACATCACATGGGAGCAAACATGCTAAACATCACAAGGGAGGAAACATGATAAACATCACTAGGGATGAAACATACTAAACATTACTAGGAAGGAAACTTGCTAAATATCACAAGGAAGGAAACATGCTGAACATCGCTAGGGAGAAAACATGCTAAACATCACTAGAAAGGAAGCATGCTAAACATCACAGGGGAGCAAACATGCTAAACATCACAAGGGAGGAAACATGCTAAACATCACTATGGAGGAAACATGCTAAACATCTCTAGGTAGGAAATATACTAAACATCACTAGGGAGGAAACATGCTAAAGATCACTAGGAAGGAAACATGCTAAACATCACAATGCATGAAACATGCTAAACATCACTAGGGAGAAAACATGCTAAACATCACTATCAAGGAAAATGCTAAACATCACAAAGAAGGAAACATGCTAAATATCACTAGGGAGGAAACACGCTAAACATCACTAGGAAGGAAAGGCTGCTAAACATCACAAGGGATGAAACATGCTAAACATCACTAAAGAGAAAACATTCTGAACATCACTAGAAAAGAAGCATGGTAAACATCACAAGGGAGCAAATGTGCTAAATATCACAAGGGAGGAAACATGCTACGTGTCACTAGGGAGGAAACATGCTAAACATCACTATTGAGGAAACATGCTAAACATAACTAGGGAGGAAACATGCTAAACGTCACAAGGGAGGAAACATGCTAAATAACACTTGGGAGGAAGCATACTAAACATCAGTAGGGAGGAAACATGCTAAATATCACTTGGAAGAAAACTTGCTAAACATCACAAGGAGGAAACATGCTAAACATCACTAGGGTGGAAACATGCTAAACAACACTAAGGAAGAAACATGCTAAAAATAACTAGGAAGGAAACATGCTGAACATCACGAGGGAGAAAACATGCTAAACATCACTAGGGAGGAAACTTGCTAAACATCACAAGGGAGGAAACATGCTAGACATCACTAAGGAAGATAAATGCTGAACATCAATAGGAAGGAAACTTGCTAAACATCACTAGGAAGGAAATATGTTAAACATCACGAGGGAAGAAACATGCTAAGCATCACTAGGAAGGAAACATGCTAAACATTACTTGGAACGAAACTTGCTAAACATCACAAGGGAGGTAACATGCTAAACATCACAAACGAGGAAACATGCTAAATATCACTAGGGAGAAAACATGCTAAACATCAGTAGGAAAGTAGCATGCTGAACATCACAAGGGAGGAAACATGCTAAACGTCACAAAGGAAGAAACATGCTAAACATAACTCTGGAGGAAACATGCTAAATATCACTAGGAAGGAAACATGCTGAACATCACAAGGGAGGAAACATGCTAAATATCACTAGGGAGGAAACATGTTAAATTTAACTACGAAGGAAACATGCTAAACATCACTAGGAAGAAAACATGCTAAACATCACTAGGAAGAAAACATGCTAAACATAACTAGGGAGGAAACATGTTAAACACCACTAGGGAGGAAACATGCTAAACATCACTAGTGAAGAAACATGCTAAACATCACTATGGAGGGAACATGCTAAACATCTCTAGGAAGGAAACATGCTAAACATCACAAGGGAGGAAACATGCTACATATCACTAGGGAGGAAACATGTTAAACATCGCTCGGAAGGAAACTTGCTAAACATCACAAGGAATGAAACATGCTGAACACCACTAGGGAGAAAACATGCTAAACATCACTAGAGAAGAAGCATGGAAAACTTCACAAGGGAGCAAATATGCTAAATACCACAAGGGAGGAAACATGCTAAATATCACTAGGAAGAAAACATGCTAAACATCACTAGGGAGGAAACATGCTAAACATCACTAGGGAGGAAACATGCTAAACATCACTATGGAAGAAACATGCTAAACATCAATAGGGAGGAAAAATGCTAAACATCACTAGGAAGGAAACATGCTAAACATCACAAGGGAGATCTCCATTTGAGATCATACATACCCAGGATGACTCGAGTATGGAACACATTCGTACAGGATAATGATGTCAACGAGATAAAGTCAGTTGATCAAATGAAAATGCTGGTCCACAGATGGCTCCAACTTCATCCTGTTTCCTACTTGTATGTCTCATAACAATAAAAATGCTTTCAAATGAGCTGATGTAGGTAACAGCTCTTAGCTTGCCAATAAAGTTAATAATCCTTAACCTGTAAATAGCTGTCAATAAAGCTAGGGATCCTTAACCTTGTCAAACCATGTGTAAAAAAAAAAAAAAAAATATCACTAGGGAGGAAACATGCTAAACATCACTAGGAAAGAAACTTGCTAAACATCACAAGGGAAGAAACTTGCTAAACATCACTAGGGAAGAAACATGCTAAACACCACTGGGGAGAAAACATGCTAAACAACAAGAGAAAAGAATCATGGTAAACATCACAATGGAGCAAACATGCTAAGTATCACTAGGGAGGAAACATGCTAAACATCACTAGGGAGGAAACATACTAAACATCTCTAGGGAGGAAATATGCTAAACATCACTAGGAAGAAAACTTGCTAAACATCACAAGGGAGGAAACATGCTAAACATCACTAGGGTGGAAACATGCTGAACATCACTAAGGAGGAAATGAGCTAAACATCACTAGGAAGGAAACATGCTAAACATCGCAAGGGAGAAAACATGCTAAACATCACAAGGGAGGAAACATGCTAAACATCACTAGGAAGAAAACTTGCTAAACATCACAAGGGAGGAAACATGCTAAACATCACTAGGGTGGAAACATGCTGAACATCACTAGGGAGGAAATGAGCTAAACATCACTAGGAAGGAAACATGCTAAACATCGCAAGGGAGAAAACATGCTAAACATCACAAGGGAGGAAACATGATAAACATCACATGGGAGGAAACATGCTATACATCTCTATGGAGGAAACATGCTAAACATAACTATGGAGGAAACATGCTAAACATCACTAGGGAGGAAACAGGCTAAATATCACTAGGAAGGAAATTGCTAAACATCACAAGGGAGGAAACATGCTAAACATCACTAGGGAGAAAACATGCTAAACATCACTTGAAAGGAAGCATGGTAAATATCACTAGGGAGCAAGCATGCTAAATATCACAAGAGAGGAAACATGCTAAGTATCACTAGGGAAGAAACATGTTAAACATCACTTGGGGGAAACATGCTAAACATAACTAAAGAGGAAACATGCTTAACGTCACAAGGGAGGAAACATGCTAAATATCACTAGGGAGGAAACATACGAAACATCACTAGGGAGGAAACATTCTGAACATCACTATGAAGGAAACTTGCTAAACATCACAAGGGAGGAAAGACACTAAACATCACTAGGGAGGAAACATGTTAACCATTACTAAGAAGGAAATATGCTGAACATCACTTTGGAAGAAACATCCTAGGCATCACTAGGAAGGAAATATGCTAAACATCACAAGGGTGGAAACATGCTAAACATCACAAGGGTGGAAACATGCTAAACATCACTAGGAAGGAAACTTGCTAAACATCACAAGGAAGGAAACATGCTAAACATCACTATGGAGGAAACATGCTAAACATAACTAGGGAGGAAACATGCTAAAAATAACTAGGAAGGAAACATGCTAAACATCATAAGGGAGGAAACATGCTAAACATCACTAGGGAGGAAACATGCTAAACATCAGTAAGGAAGAAACATACTAAATATAGCTAGGGAGAAAACATGCTAAACATCTCTAGGGAGGAAACATGCTAAACATAACAAGGGAGGAAACATGCTAAATATCACTAGGGAGGAAAGATGCTTAACATCACTAAGGAAGAAACATGCTAAACATCACTAGAAAGGAAGCATGCTAAACATCACAAGAGAGCAAACATGCTAAACCTCACAAGGGACGAAACATGCTAATCATCACTAGGGAGGAAACATGCTAAACATCACAAGGGAGGAAAGATACTAAACATCACTAGGGAGGAAACATGCTAAACATCACTAGGAAGAAAACTTGCTAAACATCACAAGGGAGGAAACATGCTAAACATCACTAGGAAGGAAACATGCTAATCATCACAGGAGAGGAAACATTCTAAACATTACTACGGAGGAAACATGCTAATCATCACTAGGGATGAAACATGCTAAAGATCACTAGGAAGGAAACATACTAAACATCACAAAGGATGAAACATGCTGAACATTGCTAGGGAGAAAACATGCTAAACATCTCTAGGGAGGAAACATGATAAACATAACTAGGGAGGAAACATGCTAAATATCACAAGGGAGGAAACATGCTTGACATCACTAGGGAGGAAACATGCTAAACATGAATTGGGAGGAAACATGCTAAACATTACTAGGAAGGAAACATGCTAAACATCACTAGGGAAGAAACATCCTAAACGTCACTAGGGAGGAAACATGCTAAACATCACAAGGGAGGAAACATGCTAATCGTTTCTAGGAAGGAAACATGTTAACATCACAATTGAGGAAACGTGCTAAATATCACTAGGGAGGAAACATGCTAAGCATCACTAGGAAGGAAACTGGCAAAACATCACATGGGAGGAAACATGCTAAACGTCACTTTGGAGAAAACATGCTAAACATCACTAGAAAGGAAGCATGATAAACATCACATGAGAGCAAACATGCTAAACATCACAAGGGAGGAAACATGCTAAACATCACTAGGGAGGAAACATGCTAAACATCACTAGGAAGGAAGCTTGCTAAACATCACAAGGGAGGAAACATTCTAAAGATCACTAGGGAGAAAACATACTAAATATCACTAGAAAGGAAGCATGCTAAACATCACAAGAGAGCAAACATGCTAAACATCACAAATAGAAACATGCTAAACATCACTAGGGAGAAACATGCTAAACATCACTAGGGAGAAACATGCTAATCATCACTAGGGAGGAAACATGCTAAAATCACTATTGAAGGAAACATGCTAAACATCAGTAAAGAAGGAAGCATGCTAAACATCACAAGGAGCAAACATGCTAAGACATCACAAGGGAGAAACATGCTAAAGATCACTAGGGAGGAAAACATGCTAAACATCACTAGAAGAGGAAGCATGCTAAACATCACAGGGCGCAAACATGCTAAACATACAAGGTAGGAAACATGCTAAACATCTCTAGAGAGGAAACTTGCTAATCATCACACTTGAAGGAACATGCTAAACATCAACAAAGGGATGAAACATGCTAACATAACTAGGGAAGAAAACATGTAAACATCACAAGTTAGGAAAATACTAAACATCACTAGGGAGGAATACATGCTAACATCACTGAGGAAAAAACTTGCTAAACATCACAAGGGAGGAAACATACTAAACATCAAAGAGAAGGAAACAGTTTAAACATCACTAGTGAGGAAACATGCTAATCATCACTGGAGAGGAAACATGCTAAAATCACTAGGGAAGGAAACATACTAAACATCACAAAGGATGAAACTGCTAAACATTACTAGAGGAGAAAACATGCTAAACATCACTAGGGAGGAAACATGCTAAACATCACAGGGAAGAAACATGCTAAACATTAGCTAGGGAGGAAAATGCTAAACATCTACTAGGGAGGAAACATGATAACATAACTAAGGAGGAAACATGCTAAAATAAAAAACACAAGGGAGGAAACATGCTTAACATCAATAGGAGGAAACATGCTAAACATAAAAAGGAGGAAACATGCTAAACATTCACTAAGGAAGGAAACATGCTAACATCACTAGGGAAGAAACATCCTAAACGTCACTAGGAGGAAACATGCTAAACATCACAAGGGAGGAAACTGCTTAATCTTACAAGGAAGGAAACATGTTAACATCACAAGGGAGGAAACTGCTAAAATCACTAGGAAGAAAACATGCTAAGCATCACTAGGAAGAAACTGGCTAAACTCACAAGGAGGAAACATTAAACAACACTGGGAGAATAACATGTAAAAATCCAGATAGGATTAGAAATAAACATTCACATAGGAAAAACCTGCTAAACATCACAGGAGGAAACATCTAAACATCACTAGGATGAAACAAGATAACATCTAGGAAGAAGCTTCTAAACACGGAACAACGGAGTAAACATGCTAATAGTATTAAAACTAGGAAAAACATGCTAAACATCACTAGGAAGGAAGCTTGCTAAACATCACAAGGGAGGAAACATTCTAAAGATCACTAGGGAGAAAACATGCTAAACATCACTAGAAAGGAAGCATGCTAAACATCACAAGGGAGCAAACATGCTAAACATCACAAGATAGGAAACATGCTAAACATCACTAGGGAAGAAACATGCCAAACATCACTAGGGAGGAAACATGCTAATCATCACTAGGGAGGAAACATGCTAAAGATCACTAGGAAGGAAACATGCTAAACATCAGTAAAAAGGAAGCATGCTAAACATCACAAGGGAGCAAACATGCTAAGCATCACAAGGGAGGAAACATGCTAAAGATCACTAGGGAGAAAACATGCTAAACATCACTAGAAAGGAAGCATGCTAAACATCACAAGGGAGCAAACATGCTAAACATTACAAGGTAGGAAACATGCTTAACATCACTAGAGAGGAAACTTGCTAAAGATCACTAGGAAGGAAACATGCTAAACATCACAAAGGATGAAACATGCTAAACATTACTAGGGAGAAAACATGCTAAACATCACAAGGGAGGAAAGATACTAAACATCACTAGGGAGGATACATGCTAAACATCACTAGGAAGAAAACTTGCTAAACATCACAAGGGAGGAAACATGCTAAACATCAAAGGAGAGGAAACATTCTAAACATCACTAGAGAGGAAACATGCTAATCATCACTAGGGAGGAAACATGCTAAAGATCACTAGGAAGGAAACATACTAAACATCACAAAGGATGAAACATGCTAAACATTACTAGGGAAGAAACATACTAAACATAGCTAGGGAGGAAATATGCTAAACATCTCTAGGGAGGAAACATGCTAAACATAACTAGGGAGGAAACATGCTAAATATCACAAGGGAGGAAACATGCTTAACATCACTAGGGAGGAAACATGCTAAACATGAATAGGGAGGAAACATGCTAAACATTACTAGGAAGGAAACATGCTAAACATCACTAGGGAAGAAACATCCTAAACGTCACTAGGGAGGAAACATGCTAAACATCACAAGGTAGGAAACATGCTAATCGTCTCTAGGAAGGAAACATGTTAACATCACAAGGGAGGAAACGTGCTAAATATCACTAGGAAGAAAACATGCTAAGCATCACTAGGAAGGAAACTGGCTAAACATCACAAAGGAGGAAACATGCTAAACATCACTTGGGAGAAAACATGCTAAAAATCACTAGAAAGGATGCATGATAAACATCACATGAGAGCAAACATGCTAAACATCACAAGGGAGGAAACATGCTAAACATCACTAGGGATGAAACATGCTAAAGATCACTAGGGAGAAAACATGCTAAACATCACTAGAAAGGAAGCATGCTAAACATCACAAGGGAGCAAACATGCTAAGCATCACAAGGGAGGAAACATGCTAAAGATCACTAGGGAGAAAACATGCTAAACATCACTAGAAAGGAAGCATGCTAAACATCACAAATGAGCAAACATGCTAAATATCACAAGGGAGGAAACATGCTAAACATCACAAGGGAGCAAACATGCTAAACATCACTAGGGAGGAAACATGCTAAACATCACTATTGAGGAAACATGCTAAAGATCACTAGGAAGGAAACATGCTAAACATCACAAAGGATGAAACATGCTAAACATTACTAGGGAGAAAACATGCTAAACATCACAAGGGAGGAAAGATACTAAACATCACTAGGGAGGAAGCATGCTAAACATCACTAGGACGAAAACTTGCTAAACATCACAAGGGAGGAAACATGCTAAGCATCTCTAGGAAGGAAACATGCTAATCATCACAATTGAGGAATCATGGTAAACATAACTAGGGAGGAAACATGCTACACATAACTAGAAAGGAAACATGTTAAACATCACAAGTTAGGAAACATGCTAAACATCACAGGAGAGGAAACATGCTAATCATCACAATTGAGGAATCATGGTAAACATAACTAGGGAGGAAACATACTACACATAACTAGAAAGGAAACATGTTAAACATCACAAGTTAGGAAACATGCTAAACATCACAGGAGAGGAAACATGCTAAACATCACTAGGGAACAAACATGCTAAACATCACAAGTGAGGAAACGTGCTAAACATCACAAGGGAGGAAACATGCTAAGCATCACTAGGGAGGAAACATGCTGAACATCACAAGGGAGGAAACATGCTAAATTTAACTAGGGAGGAAACATGCTAAACATCACTAGGGAGGAAACATGATTAACATAACAAAGGAGGAAACATGCTAAACATCACAAGGGAGGAAACATGCTAAACATCACTAGGGAGGAAACATGATTAACATAACAAAGGAGGAAACATGCTAAACATAACAAAGGAGGAAACATGCTAAACATCACAAGGGAGGAAACATGCTAATCATCACAAGGGAGGAAACATGCTAAAAATCACTAGGAAGAACAGATGCTAAACATCACAAGGGAGGAAACGTGCTTAACATAACAAGGGTGGAAACATGCTAAACATCACAAGGGAGGAAACATACTAAACATCACTAGGGAGAAAACTTGCTAAGCATAACTAGGGATCAAGAACTTTCTTTCCTAGCTAGAAATATATTTCAATAGCTATATTTGTAGTTATTCCAGGATATTTAAGTAAATAATTATTTCCCAACTAGGAAATAATCCTTTACAACTCGAAGGAGAGACATACAATTATTTTCTTCTTGCAGAAGACAAAAATAATTGGCAAGATTTAGAAGCCACGTGTGGAAGCAAGCAAGTTAGAAATATATTTAAAACTAGATATTTTTCCTAGTAATTTAAAAGTGTCACTGTAGAAAAGTTATTTCGTTTTGTAAATAAAACATATATTGGACACAGAAGAAAATGAAACTGATATTGGCATCTGCATACATGAAAAAAATCACTCACTGAATGGTTATAATTATGACTATAATTTTTAAAGGGGTGGGCGGTAAGCCTGCGGAAGGCCTCAGTCAGATTAACGAAAGCTCCTATGACGGGTCTTCATCTGACTAAGGCCAGCGTCAGGAAAAAATTGTCTTGTTTCCTGACGAACTTTACCTAACCTAACCTGCATATATAAACTTCAAAGCTATATTTGACAAATCGAAATGAAAAAAAAGTCCAATAGAGTCTATATAGATGGAGAGGTATATTTCTCGCAGTGGTGAATAGCTTGAGCAGTCGATAAGCTTTAAACCCGAATAACAAGTAACCAAGGATTAAACGAGTGGTGTATGTTTCTCAATGTAAATAGAGTGAGAGTTAGTGTAATCCCTATTTTTAGTACTCGATTTGTTCTGAATAAATTATATGAAGTTATAATGAGCCACGTGTAAGTAATAAAATTTAACAGTATTCAACCAATCATCCTGAGCTTAAATCACGATATAATCACCAAGAGTTTGTATCTCTCCGTGTTATACTCAGTAAATTTATTTTAACCTTTGTTTTAGGGATTAGACTACTTTTGGCTGGTGTTAAATAGACAATATGCAGTACATATGACCCTTCATGTAATCCATAGGCTTTAATCCACATTAACCAAACTACCAGAGCTTAAAATAAATAATATATCACTGGGTGTTTTTAACCACGATACTGTAACGTATTGTATTCACGCCGTCATATTTTAAGTAATTAATATTTTAATCAACAGTTTGCAGCGATGGAAACTCATATTGAATACAGTTAATATAATTTTACCATAATGGCTAACATTATAGCATATTTTACAGTGTCGGTAGGAACAAGTTGGTATGTAATGAAAATCAGCACAGATCTAATATTAATGAGTAGAAAAACTAGAATGTAAAATGTAAAAGTTGATTGTCTTCTTGTGGAAACGTTTCACCACCAGTGGTTTCAGTAAGTCCAATATAAAAAATAATGGTGAAGATCAGAAGCTTGAGGTAATCATTCCTTCAGCCTGGAGTCGATCTAATCAGTCCATCAGTTTTGATAAGAATACAGAATTTGTGAGAAGAAGGCTTGTATACTGCGGACAGGTACGGACGCCGCGGTCGTGGGCAGTGTCACTTTAGACAAATCCACAGGTGGAAATGTGCTCATGTCTATAGGTTTAAGGAGGCGCAGAGTTCCTTGTATCAAGATCCCAAGATGTTGCTGTATCTGTGTCAGACACTTCAAACTCCTTATGATCATCACCATTTTACTCTGTATTGAATTGATGAAACTACATGGCGGCAAAACGTTCCCAAGTGTTGTACATAACAATAAAGATACCCAAGCGTTGTACATGGCAATAAAGATACCCAAGTGTTGCACATGGCAATAAAGATACCCAGGTGTTGCACGTGTGTCTAACTTATCAAAATAGAATATGCAAGTTAATTCGGTGCTTTATTCGATAAAAACTGATCCATTAGAATACACTTCAATTCTTTTTCCCAGTTTATATTTTGTTTCGGTATATTTTAAACTAATAAATGTGTTTAGTAACTACAGGTTCCGGCTTTGAAGTCTTAGCCACCATAGATAAATATGCATTTATGAATAAAGGATTGGTAAAATAAATCGTACAAAGCATTCCTCAGTTAATGAATAAAAATTAATGTTACTATTCAGTAAAATTGGCAAACTGAGCCTTAATGAGCCAAACAGCAGCGCGACCTTTGTGCTCAGGAAGCGACACCAGTGATGAAAATTTGAAACCGATAGTTATGGCATGAGTTCGCACAATTCTAGAATTTTAATTTACTATTTTAGTGCTTCAGGAAATGTGTCACCACACTAACGAAACTTGATAGATATTATCCTGGCTCTAAGATACTTAACTCGTTTAATATTGAAGGCGTTCAGAAAAGGTAAACTGAAAAATATTTAACCTGATTTAACGAAAAAACCTTAAACGAAATTTTACACATAAAATTGTCAGATTAGCACCGTAACATCAGAATTTTGCTCTTCCCCTTCGTCAAATTAGGAGGCAACTATTTTTGAAAGCATGAAGCTGTGTAGCTGAGGATTTTGGAAGTTATTCGAGACAGAGATTCAACAACTATGATCAAAGGGAACGTGAAACGTCCTCATTGTTCCAAGAATATCCTCCTTCTTAACGTGTGGAAATTATGATAGCGACTGCATATGGTGTTCTCGAGTTAAGAACGATATTAAATCGAAGAGTTGCAGAAGCAAAAAATTAGAGTAAACGCTTAAAATTACTCCTTTGTCGACACTTAAACGCAGTGCATTCCTGCCTCTCTGCTGTGCTACTAGCTCACTCTGTGCTAGAATACCACCACATGCTATGTTATACACAACCACCACACGCTATGTTATACACTACTACCACACGCTATGTTATACACTACCAACACATACTGTACTAAGCACTGCCACCACACACTATGTTATACACTACCACCACACAATATATTATACACTGCCACCATACGCTATGTTGTAAATGACCACCACACGCTATGTTATACGCTGCCACCACACACTATGTCATACACTACCAGCACACGCTATGTTATACAAGACCACCACACGCTATGTTATACATGACCACCACACGCTATGTTATACACTACCACCACACAATATGTTATACACTGCCACCATACGCTATGTTATACACGACCACCACACGCTATGTTATACGCTGCCACCACACACTATGTCATACACTGCCAGCACACGCTATGTTATACAAGGCCACCACACGCTATGTTATACACGACCACCACACGCTATGTTATACACGGCCACCACACGCTATGTTATACACTAGCTGCGCTCTCTATGTTAAACACTACCACCACACGCTATGTTATACACTGCCACCACAAGCTATGTTATTCACTATCACCACACGCTGTTATACACTGCCTCCACAAGATATGCTGTACACTACCACCACATGCTATGTTATACACTACCAGCACATGCTATGTTATACACTACCACCACATGCTATGTTATACACTACCACCACATGCTATGTTATACACTACCACCACATGCTATGTTATACACTACCAACACATGCTATGTTATACACTACCAGCACATGCTATGTTATACACTACCACCACATGCTATGTTATACACTACCAACACATGCTATGTTATACACTACCACCACATGCTATGTTATACACTACCAACACATGCTATGTTATACACTACCAACACATGCTATGTTATACACTACCAACACATGCTATGTTATACACTACCAACACATGCTATGTTATACACTACCAACACATACTATGTTATACACTACCAACACATGCTATGTTATACACTACCAACACATGCTATGTTATACACTACCAACACATACTATGTTATACACTACCAACACATGCTATGTTATACACTACCAACACATGCTATGTTATACACTACCAACACATGCTATGTTATACACTATCAACACATGCTATGTTATACACTACCAACACATGCTATGTTATACACTATCAACACATGCTATGTTATACACTACCAGCACATGCTATGTTATACACTACCACCACATGCTATGTTATACACTACCAACACATGCTATGTTATACACTACCACTGTATTCTGTTATACACTATACTATTGCATGCTATGTCGCTATATTACACAATACCATCATATGCTTTGTTATACACTACCACCAAACGCTATATTATACTGGACCACCACTACCACCAAACGCTATATTATACTGGACCACCACACGCCATGTTATACACTACCAACACACGCTATGTTATACACTACCACTACATTCTGTTATACACTATACTACTACACCCTATGTCGCTATATCATACACTACCAACACATGCTGTGTTATGCACTACCACAACATGCTAAGTAATACACCACCACCACATGCTATGTTATATACCACCACCACAAGCTGTTATATACTACCACTACATTCTGTTATACACTATACCACAACACGTTATGTCGCTATATTGCACACTACCAACACATGCTGTGTTATACACTACGAGCACATGCTATGTTATACACTACCAACACATGCTATGTTATGCACTACCAACACACGCTGTGTTATACACTACGAGCACATGCTATGTTATACACTACCAACACATGCTATGTTATGCACTACCAACACACGCTATGTTATACACTACGAGCACAGGCTGCGTTATACACTACGAACACATGCTATATTATACACTACCAACACATGCTATGTTATACGCTACCAACACATGCTATGTTATACACTACCAACACATGCTATGTTATACACTACCAACACATGCTATGTTATACACTACCACTACACGCTGTTGTATACAAGCCTCCTGATGCAACTTCCTAACAATTCCACGAACAGCTGTTGAAAACTGGCCAATGTCTGGAAAATTTCCCAACTCCTGCCTCAAACATTTTGCTGATGGATGATTTCAACATAAGAAACGTAAAATGAATGAATGTAGCAAATAATGTTTTAGTAGAGATAGCACCAGGAGGCAGCTAAGATGAAAATTCACACACACACACACACACACACACACACACACACACACACACACACACACACCAGGAAGGTGTATCTCGACCGCGACAGAACACAAAACGAAAGGCGGAAACTGAGAGAGATGGTACAAAGGCGAAAGGAGGAAAGAGAGGGGATGGAGAAGACAGACAGGAGATCCCAGACACAGGAAGAAGATCAAATACAACCTCCCTCACAGCTTCCTATAGAAGCCTCTCAACCAGGTCAACCCCAGTGCAGCCAAACACTCTAAACCAAAACATCCATGCCATATCCAATGCCCCCACCCACTACATTACAAACTCCACCCCCGCAGCAACCATCCATATTTATTATCAGGTCTCCCACTTCCCCAACCCCAATACACCTCCCAGACCACAGTCTTAGAAAAGAAGTTGAAGGTATGGTATACAAATGCAGATGGAATAACAAATAAGTATGAGGAGTGGCACGAAAGAATCAAGGAGACATCCCCAGACATAATAGCACTCACAGAAACAAAACTCACCAGAATAATAACAGATTCAATCTTTCCACCCGGATATCAAATCTTCAGGAAAGACAGAGGGAGGAGAGGGGGAGGAGGAGTTGCACTGCTCATTAAAAGCCAGTGGGGTTTTGAGAAAATGGAAGGAATGGATGGCACGGGTGAAAGGGACTACTTAGTAGGAACAATCCAGTCTAAGGGGACATAAGGTGATAATTGCAGTAATGTACAACCCACACAGAACTGCAGAGGACCAAGAGAAGAATACGATGAGAGCAACAGAGCCATGGTCGACACACTAGCCGAGGTGGCCAGGAGAGCACACGTGGGGGGAGCAAAGTTACTAGTTATGGGTGATTTCAATCACAAGGAGATTGACTGGGAAAACCTGGAGCCCATGGGGGTTCCGAAACATGGAGAGCCAAGATGATGGATGTAGTACTGGAAAACCTCATGCATCAACATGTTAGAGACACTACCAGAGAGAGAGGAGAAGATGAACCAGCAAGACTGGACCATGTATTCACCTTGAGTAGTTCAGATATCGAGGATATCTTGTATGAAAGGCCCCTGGGAGCTAGTGATCATGTGGTTCTGTGCTTCGACTACATAGTTGAGCTACAAGTGGAGAGAGTAGCAGGAATAGGATGGGAAAAACCAAACTACAAGAGGGGGAACTACTCAGGCATGAGGAACTTCCTTCAAAACATTCAGTGGGAGAGGGAACTGACTGGAAAACCAGTACAAGAAATGATGGACTATGTGGCAACAAAATGCAAGGAGGCAGAGGAGAGGTTTGTTCCCAAAGGGAAACAGAAATAATGGGAAGAACAGAACGAGTCCTTGGTTCACCCAAAGGTAAAGGGAGGCAAAAACTAGGTGTACTAGAGAATGGAAAAGGTACAGAAGACAGAGAACTCAGGAAAATAAAGAGATTAGCCGAAGAGCCAGAAATGAATATGCACAGATAAGAAGGGAGGCTCAGCGACAATATGAAAATGACATAGCATCGAAAGTCAAGACTGACCCCAAGCTGTTGTACAGCCACATCAGGAGGAAAACAACAGTCAAGGACCAGGTAATCAGACTGAGGAAGGGTGATGGGAATTCACAAGCAACGACCGAGAGGTATGTCAGGAGCTCAACACGAGATTTAAAGAAGTATTACAGTGGAAAACCAGTAGGACTCTAGGAAATCAGAACAGAGGGGTACACCAGCAAGTGCTGGATGAGGTACATATAACCAAGGAGGAAGTGAAGAAGCTGCTATGCGAACTTGACACCTCAAAGGCGGTGGGACCAGACAACATCTCTCCGTGGGTCCTTAAAGAGGGAGCAGAGATATTGTGTGTGCCATTAACAAAGATCTTCAACACATCATTTGAAACTGGGCAACTCCCTGAGGTATGGAAGTTGGTAAATGTAGTCCCAATTTTTAAAAAGGGAGACAGACATGAGGCACTAAACTACAGACCTGTATCACTAACGTGTATAGTATGCAAGGTCATGGAGAAGATCATCAGGAGGAGAGTGGTGGAGCACCTGGAAAGAAACAAGTGTATAATTGACAACCAGCATGGTTTCAGGGAAGGAAAATCCTGTGTCACAAAACCCACTAGAGTTTTATGACAAGGTGACAGAAGTAAGACAAGAGAGAGAGGGGTGGATCGACTGCATTTTTTTGGACTGCAAAAAGGCCTTCGACACATTTCCTCACAAGAGGTTACTGAAAAAGCTAGAAGATCAGGCACACATAACAGGAAAGGCACTGCAATGGATCAGAGAATACCTGACAGGGAGGCAACAACGAGTCATGGTACGTGACGAGGTGTCAGAGTGGGCGCTTGTGACAAGCGGGGTTCCACAGGGGTCAGTCCTAGGACCTGTGCTGTTCTTGGTATATGTGAACAACATAACGGAAGGGATAGACTCAGAAGTGTCCTTGTTTGCAGATGATGTGAAGTTAATGAGAAGAATCAAATCGGATGAGGATCAGGCAGGACTACAAAGAGACCTGGACAGGCTGCAAGCCTGGTCCAGCAACTGGCTCCTTGAGTTTAACCCTGCCAAATGCAAAGTCATGAAGATTGGGGAAGGGCAAAGAAGACCGCAGACACAAAAAGATCTGGGGGTGAGTATAACACCGAGCATATCTCCTGAGGCGCACATAAATCAGATAACTGCTGCAGCATACGGGCGCCTGGCAAACCTACGGATAGCGTTCCGATACCTCAGTAAGGAGTCGTTCAAGACCCTGTATACCATTTACGTCAGGCCCATACTGGAGTATGCAGCACCAGTTTGGAATCCACACCTAGGCAAGCACGTCAAGAAATTAGATAAAGTGTAAAGGTTTGCAACAAGACTAGTCCCAGAGCTACGGGGATTGTCCTACGAAGAAAGGTTGAGGGAAATCGGCCTGACGACACTGGAGGCCAGGAGGGTCAGGGAAGACATGATAACGACATATAAAATACTGCGCGGAATAGACAAGGTGGACAAAGACAGGATGTTCCAGAGATGGGACACAGACACAAGAGGTCACAATTGGAAGTTGAAGACTCAGATGAATCGAAGGGATGTTAGGAAGTATTTCTTCAGTCATAGAGTAGTCAAGTCGTGGAATAGTCTAGAAAGTGAAGTAGTGGAGGCGGGAACCATACATAGTTTTAAGGCGAGGTATGATAAAGCTCATGTAGCAGGGAGAGAGAGGACCTAGTAGCAATCAGTGAAGAGGCGGGGCCAGGAGCTATGACTCGACCCCTGCAACCACAAATAGGTGAGTACAAATAGGTGAGTACACACACACACACACACACACACACACACACACACACACACACACACACACACACACACACACACACACACACACACACACACACACCTTACCTTAGTAAGGAATCGTTCAAGACACTGTACACCGTGTACGTCAGGCCCCTACTGGAGTATGAGGCACCTGTCTGGAACCCGCACTTGATCAAGCACGTCAAGAAATTAGAGAAAGTGCAAAGATTTGCGACAAGGTTAGTTCCAGAGCTAAAGGGAATGTCCTATGAAGAAAGGTTAAGGGAAATCGGCCTGACGACACTGGAGGACAGGAGGGTCAGGGGAGACATGATAACGACATATAAAATACTGCGCGGAATAGACAAGATGGACAACATAGGATGTTCCAGGGAGGGGACACAGAAACAAGAGGTCACAATTGGAAGTTGAAGACTCAGATGAGTCAAACGGATGTTAGGAAGTATTTCTTCAGTCAAAGAGTAGTCAGGCCGTGGAATAGCCTAGAAAGTGACGTAGTGGAGGCGGGAACCGTACATAGTTTTAAGACGAGGTTTGATAAAGCTCATGGAGCAAGGAGAGAGAGGACCTAGTAGCAATCAGTGAAGAGGCGGGGCCAGGAGCTAAGACTCCACCCCTGCAACCACAAATAGGTGAGTACACAAACATACATACACACACACACACACACACACACACACACACACACACACACACACATGGGCTATTAAATCTCTGCAACAAATTCACCTTAATCCAGCAAATAGTGTAGCCAACAAAACTGGAAAATACACTCGACTAAGATCATAATATAACAGGACAGACATGTACACACGGAGCTCCTGACCAGCATAATGATACCAGTCATGAGAGTTCCTTCACGAAATTCAACTTCAGTAAAAGAACACACATTGGGAACAAATAAACCATGACCTTAATGAAACACTATGGGAAGATATCCTAAACAATACGGATCCGTCCCTTTGCCTAGAATGAATTAACTCTGTGGCACTTGCGGTATGTTCAAGGCACATTATTTTAAGAATAAACGACGAGAAGATGAAAACTAGAAAGAAACAGATGTTCCTTATACAGGAGAAGGCGACGAATCACAGAGCTTCTGAAAGTGACCAGTGTATCTGAAATACGAAAG
Organism: Cherax quadricarinatus; assembly: GCF_026875155.1. Lineage (NCBI taxonomy): Eukaryota > Metazoa > Arthropoda > Malacostraca > Decapoda > Parastacidae > Cherax > Cherax quadricarinatus. The sequence goes on from NC_069407.1 coordinate 70,152,783, forward strand.
GAGGCATTGATCAGGAAATTAGCACATATCGAACTTAAGCTTTAAAAAATCATAGAGGAGTCTACCTGGAGTCTACATGGAGGTTATTCCGGGATCAACGCCCCCGCGGCCCGGTCCACGACCAGGCCTCCCTGTGGATCAGGGCCTGATCAGCCAGGCTGTTACTGCTGGCCGCACGAAGTGTTACGTACGAACCACAGTCCGGCTGATCCTGCAGGATCAGCCGGGCTGTGGTTCGTACGTTCAGAGGCAGGAGCGACCTGCCCTGAACCCATGTTGCCCTGGATTGTGCAGTTTTTGGGAATCCAGGTGATTTGCAATCCTGCTTCTTAGCACTCTTTCAAAGATTTTTATGGTGTGGGACGTTAGATCTATTGGTCTATAGTTCTTAGCTAATGCTTTGCTGCCACCTTTATGGAGTGGTGCTATATCCGTTGTTTTAAGTGACTGCGGAATTTCACCCATGTCTAAGCTCCTTCTCCATAGTATACTTAGGGCATGTGAGAGGGGTTTCATGCAGTTCTTAATGAACACAGAGTTCAACGAGTCTGGGCCTGGGGCTGAGTGCATGGGCATGTTGCCAATGGCTTTTTCAAAGTCTATCAGAGTTAGGGTAATGTCGCTAATCTGGCATACAATGATGGAGTTTTGAGGCTCACTCATGAAGAAATCATTTGGATTGTCGATCCTCAGACTAATTAGTGGCTCACTAAACACAGAGTTGTACTGGGATTTCAGTATTTCACTCATTTTCATCTGTGTAAGTCCCATCCTGTCTGAGTAAGGGTCCGATACTAGATGGGATATTTGCCTTGTTTTTGGCATATGAAAAGAAATATTTCGATTTTTTTCAATTTCACTAATAGTTTTAAGCTCCTCCTGTCTCTCCTGGTTCCAGTAAGAGTCCTTTAACTTAAGTTCGATAGTTTCTACTTCCCTGGTCAGCGCTTCCTTCCGTGTATCAGATATTCTAGCGTTCCTGAGGAGTTCAGTGATTCTTCGTCGTCTACTGAAGGGGGAGCGTCTTTCTCCAGTTTACTCCTGCTCTTCTTCTTTCTTCGGAGAATATGCCTAGAACATGCTTCAGCTGCCAGAAAGTTGATCCTCTCAAGGCACTGGCTTGGATCCATGTTATTTAAGATATCTTCCCAACATGTTTCCTTTAAGACATGGTTTACCTGGTCCCAGTTGATGTTCTTGTTTTTGAAATTGTATTTTGTGAAGACACCTTCACTGTTACATGCATTTTGCTGATCAGGACCCCTATGCATGTAAGTCTGAACTTCGATTAGATTGTGATCGGAATTAGTTGTTTTTGATGTTGTTATGTCTCTTACCAGGACCTCATTATTTGTGAATATAAGGTCAAGTGTGTTTTCTAATCTTGTTGGCTCCACTATCTGCTGGCTTAAGGTGTGTTTATCGCAGAGGTTTAGTAACTTATGTGTGTGTGACCTTTCATCTGTGCTACCTCCAGGGACTGTTTCTGCAATAACATTATTCACTACATTCTTCCATTTTGTATGCCTTAGGTTGAAGTCACCAAGCAGTAAGATGTTTGGGGATGGAGCTGGAAGGTGTTCCAGACAGTAATCAATTTTCAGTAGCAGTTCCTTGAACTGTTGGGGGGTTGCATCTGGTGGCTTATATACAACCACAATGACCAGGTTTTGGTTCTCGATCTTTAGTGATAGAACTTCAACTACCTCATTTGTGGTGTTCAGCAACTCCGTGCAGATGAGCGACTCTTTGACATACAGGCCAACCCCCCCCCTTGTTCCCTGTTCTTTCTGTCGCATCTAAAACGGTTGTACTCATTTATCCATATTTCACTGTCAAAGTGATGTTTTGTGTGGGTCTCTGTGAAGGCTGCAAACATTGTAGTCCACTGATAAAAAGTATTTTGTTGTTGGTGGATGTCTTAAGGCCCTGTATATTAGTAAATATAAACGAGGTTGTATTCTGTGTTTGTTGGGGGGATTTTGTTATTGGCATCAGTAGTTGTAGTTCTGGAGGGCCATGGGTGGCCACTGGCTGCGCCTCCAGTCCAACAAGGCTCCGAGGTGGTGGACTATTTTTGTTATTTCTTTCCATTTTCTTTTTCCGTTTCCTGCCACTAAAAAAATCACCTGGAGTTGGATTATCGTAGCTACTATTGTTTGTCTTGTCGGGTCTGTGCCTCCTGGCCCCTTTTAAATGGTATGCAGGGCAACTGATGTTGTAACACTGCTTGTGGAGGACCGAAGAGGGACACATTTTTGGGTGAAAGAAAGTACAGGAAGAAGAACGACACACTCCTTTAGACAGGAGGTCACTACATTTTTTGGGATGCTCAAAGTTGCATCTCTTTTTTTTTCCTGATATTCCATGCTTACAGATGTCCCAAACATAGTATTTGCACTTTTGGTTGGATAGAATTGTTGGTAGGTGTGTTGTCAATTTCTGCAGGTTCTGGGACTGCACTATAATCCTCAGTATCGAAGCCAGGGCCACCCCGTCCTGGATTCCATCTACTTTCATTAGTAGAAGAAGAGGGAGACTCCTCCCCTACATCTGTAATGTGGGCTCTGGTCTTGTGCAATGATGGTTGTATATTTAAGGTTTTAGTGGTGATTGTGGTAGGGTCCTTAGTAGAGTCTGGACTGGCAATAAGGCTGGGGGCTGAGACTGAGTCAGCACTGGGGCTGGGGGCTGAGCCTGGGCCAGCACCAGCGATGTGGGCATTAGTGTTATGACTGGGGGATGGGTCTGGGTTAGCACTCTGTGGGGGGGTTGGTTTAACTGGTGTTTATTGTTTCCGTAAAGCTTTAAATGAAATGGAAAAAATAAAATATTAATTTTCTTAAGCCAAATCTAGGGCAAAAACTACATCCAGCATTGCATCCTTGCTTATGCGAGATGGGACTCCAAAGAAATGAATGAGATAGTGAGCCGTTACTCAGATTAAGGGTCGACAATCTAAATTATATTTTTTATGACCGAGACTTAAAATCTGGCTAATTCGAAAATTTCTGATATTCTAACACCAGTAGTCTTTGAATAAGCAATAAATAACATGCCCGTGCACTCTGCCCCAGGCCCTGGCTCTGGGAACTCCGTGTTCATCAAGAACTGCAAGAAGCCGTACCTTTAGCATTCTATAGACAGGGAGCATGGAAACAGGGGTCATCCTACAGTCACTAAAAACAACAGACATTGCCCCACTCCACAAAGGTGACATCCAACAATTGCAAGAAATTACAGACCGATAGCACCAACGTCCCATATCATAAAAGTCTTTGAAAGGGCTCTAAGAAGCAAGATTGCCACCCACTTAGAAACCAGTCACTTGCACAGCCTAGGGCAGCATGGGTTTAGAGAAGGTCGCTCCTGCATCTCCCAACTACTGGACCACTATGGTGTTGGATGTTCTGGAGGAAAAGCAAAATGCAGATGTAGTATAAGCAGACTTGGCGATCATGGTGTAATAGCGCACTAGATGCGTGATAAAAGAATAACAGGAAAAGTGGTTGATGGATCTATAGCTTCCTAACAAACAGAACACAAAGAGTAATAGAAGACAAAGCAAAGTCAGTGGCGGCTACAGTGAAAAGCTCTGTTCCGCAAGGTACAGCACTCTCTCCCATGCTGTTCCCCATCCTCATATGTCACATAGGTAGAGATGTAAGCCCCAGCACCGTGCCCTCTTTGAATGACACCCGAATTTGTATGACAATGTCATTCTTCGAAGACACTGTAAATCTCCAAGTGGACATCAGCCACATCTTTAAATGGGCCACATATAACATTATGAAACTCAAAGAAGACAAATTTCAATTACTCCGCTATGGAAAACTAGGAAATTAAAAGTGTATTGGAGTATAAAACGAATTCCAATCACACAACAGGAGAAACTGATGTGAAGGCCCTGGCAGTTAAACGTCAGAGAATCACGCTTTCAAACATCACAACAATGTATCTACCACATCTGCTAGGAAAATGGTAGGATGGATAATGAGAACATTCAGAACTAGAGATACCAGGCCCATGATGATTCTCTTCAAATCGTTCGTTCTCTCTTGGCTGGAATATTGATGTACATTAACGGCCACTTTCAAGGCAGGCAAAGTTGCAGACATGGAGAATATACAGAGAACCTTCATGGCATGTATAAGTGCAATAAAGCACCTAAATTACAGGCAACGGTTGAAGTCTCTTGATTTGCATTCTGTGGAGAAAATTCTCCAGTAGAAAGGAGGTTATCATTCAGCCCTCAGCCCCATTCAGCTCTTTACGGGACTTAGCCCTCCTGGAAAGGGCTAATGGGATCTTCCTTGTTCCCAAACAGTTTTATTAGAACTACATGTGTACCAGGCATCTCCATGCATGACTCTTTCCTTGCTAGAATTTCTCATCACTTACAAATATGAGTTAAAAGTAGAGTTTAATACTCTTTCCCCATAGCAGGAAAAATTAAGAGAAAACCTGCCCCAACTTAATCTACAAAAATAAAGACATTAGGACTTCCAGCCTACAGCTAAATAACAAGAAACCTACCTTCTGGTTGCACAGACTAGCAACGAATGTATATAAAACTGATCTCAGCGATTCCTTTGTGCGGACGATGAACTGGCGGACGCTGGTCAGGGCGAGGGCTCAGATTGCTTCAAGGAACGGACGAGACATGTGCGTCACGAGGGCATTACCGCCTTATCATTACAATACAAAGGGACAGTAGTGACCAGTGCGTTCTTGACTCTTGTTCATTCTGACAATCTCAGGAAACTAGGAAAGTTATAATAGTTGCCTTATAAGAGTCAGAAAATTTGCGGTAGAACAAATCATGTACTGTTATAGCGTATCCGTGTGACTTTCTTGATTGAACATTGGGAGTGCTGAAATATACAATGTTATTTAGTGTTCTCCCTGCTGTGGATAATTCCACGAAACTTTGAACAAATGATGGTATTGAATGACGTAGTGTGCAACTGGTAATGCGAGTGATTGCAACGAACATTCCTAACGTTTATGGTGAACATTTGCTCAACATTCCTTGAGACACTTTGTCAATCTTCAATCAAGATACTGATATTGGCCTCGTGTCGACACCAATGACTCCAGCTACGTGTTTAGGTTAATGTAAGTAGAATATTGCCCCCCTTACAGACCGTTATAGGTAAATCATCAAGAAAAAAACCAGTGAGTACCACTACACATTTCAGATAATAGTGAAATGGTGGATATACACTCCTGTGGGGCAAATTGTTTGTCTAACTCGTTACTCTACAGCCTATGTGGGCACTTCTACAGCAACCCGAAGGCGAATCCAGGGAGAGGCTGCTGGAATTTGTGCTGTTAAAAAATAAGTATCGATTGTCATATGTATATTGTCACGCAGTAAAGCGTACTTATCTAACCAGTTCCTTCACATACTCTCTGGAACGCAGGCGAGAAAAATACATGATAATATAGGCTTGGAAAGTCCTAGAGGAGCTAGTCCCAAATCTGTTCACGAAAATCACTCCCATCTCGGCAGAGATGCAACATCCTCCCAGGTGAAAATAAGCGACGCCACGAGTACTCTAAGAGACAACACAATTAGTGTCATGGGCAAAAGACTGTTAGCTGCCTCCCAGTACCCAACCAGCCGGGCTGTGGTTCGTACGTCGGTTTTCGTGCTGCCAGCACTATAGCTGGTTAATCAGGCCCTGATATACCACGAGGCCTGGTCACGGATCGGGCCGCGGAGGCGTTGATCCCATGAACTCCCTCCAGGTGTGTACGTTATGTTATACACTACCATTACACGCTGTTATACACTATATCATGCTATGTTATACTATACCACCGTACGCTATGTTATACACTATTCCGTCGCACACTGTTATACACTATTCCACCACATGCTATGTTATACACTATTCCACTACACGCCTAGTTATGCAATATACTTATACACGTATTGTTTTACACTATACCGCCACACACTTTATTATACACAATATCACTGCACGGTATGTTATACACTATACCACCACCATACGCTATGTTATTCACACAATCACCACATCCTTTGTTATACAATATACCACCACATTGTTATACACTTCACCACCACCACACACTACGTTACACAATATATCATAACATACACTCTTATACTCTTCACTATTTCTAGTAATCATACATCGTCATATCACAACGCATTAATCATTTCCAAATTCCAATAAACTGACTCCCATTCCACCTCTTGTACTGTTTTTAACTTGCGATACAAAAGTATTTCTTTTATTCTGACAGCAAACTTTTCTGTTTTTTTCAGCACATCAATTACTCACAATTACAATTACCCACAATTACAATTACTCACAATTACAATTACTCACAATTACAATTTGTAGCCGACGAAGAACAATTTGTTAACGTTTTGTTTGTGTATTTCACTGCATAATAAATTTAGTCGGTTTACTTTTTAAACCGAGCTAAAAATTTAGTTAGAGTTGTTATGAAATCTGAAAGGCAAGCACGCTGATCAAAATTACATGTATCTAATAATTAAGTAAAGTAGATAATGAATCCATGTATACACTGAGCGAACACTGTTGAAACATTTATCCATATATGCATGGAGAAAAGAAAAAAAATAGAAGTCTGTGTCCATGTATATAAATTGTGAAGACTGCAGAAAAATGCTTTTGAAACATTTTTTGGGATAAGTTTTTCAAACGTACTGAAAATAATGAGCTTACTAGCACTTTTATTTTTCTGAGTTACAAAGTCAACGAGAACTTTTTAATATTTGTGAGTTTTCAAAAGAAAGTAATTACTTGACCTGTGCACCTGACTCACTTAGACCAACCTCGCCTAACCTGTCTACCTGGGTCACCTGGTCTGTTTATCTGTCTCACTCAAATAGTCTGTCTACATGCCTCATGAATCTTGTTTTCTTGGATCACTTGACATTTCAACATAGTGTATCTGAATTTTCCACCTAGTCCACCTGGCTAGACTATTGAGCTTCACCGGTTTGTCTTCACGTGTCTTCTTTACATATAGCACAATCCTTTCATACCTGTTGTTAGAAAAAGGATTCGGAGGTATGATTTATGAATACTTTATAGGCTTTCTGCAGGTTCAAGCCATAGTTGCCGTCTTGAAGATATATCTGCAGTGATAATATTCGTGTTACCTAAACTTTACTAAAGGAAACAGCAGAAGTCTCGCAGGGGCACCCTCAGCATGGTGAAATAAAATGTCAGTTTATTGATGAGAATAAATTCGCCCTTCCTCATCGCCTGCATTAGGGACATTATAGAGTAAGCGAGAATCATGGGGGTGAAAGAGAGGGTAAAGGGAAGAAAGTGCTAGAAAGAGTAAGGGAGAAGGAGGTGTTTAAAAAATGCAAGACAGAATTAGGGCTCGTGAAAAAGGCACAGCTTCCATTATATTAGACCATACCACGGGTGGGGTTAGAACTCACGATCAGTCATAAAACTCCATTATGTTAGTGGTAAGGATAATATAAAAGAAATTTCTTTGCTCGCTGCTCCTTCCAGAGACTCTGTCCAGTTGAAAATGGGTGAAAAATTACCGTACTATACAATACAGAAAAAAAAATCATATTTAATAGGAAGGACAGAAGATAAGACAAAGGCATGCTACTAGAATTACATTAGTAATTCATTAGTACTGTCTCAACCAATACATTACCTATATCAATATTACATTGTTCTAGTTAGTTTATGGTCAACTCATCATCCAGCAGAACTTGAAAACTAATGTCAGAGTTTTTGAAATTACAATCAGCTGCTGCAACGTCGTGAAATCATTAGTTCGAGAAATATTTTTTCAGTTTTTTTTTTTCATTATTTTGTAATAACATCTTCAAGAGGAAGTTGTTCTAGTATTCTACAAGTTACAAAACTTGGCAATATTACACTCATGTTTTGTACTGGTTCATAAAAGCTAAATTTTGTATCTGTTCATATTGAACTCCATCTTTACCTCCCGCGACCACTGTCAACCTACGCAGGTTTCTCGTAAACTTCCAACATTCAGTTGAGGACGAAGAGATTTTTTCCTACTTAGTACTTCCCACAATTATTGTGATTTTGCAGGTTAGTTCCATTTAAGAGATAGTAAATTTAAAACTTTTAAATGTAAGAGAGATCCCTGAGGAATTTTTGCATCTGGTTACTCAAACACTTCATGATTCATTACCACTGTTTGTATCCTGTCCGTGAGCAACTTATAAAAGAATAAAAAGGCAAGTGCCTTTATTGGATCAGTACTCAAATAACCTATAGATAGACAAAATTATAACAACGTTTCGATCCGATTTGGACCATTTACTAGTTACTAGCTTATGGTCCAAATGAGACTGAAACGTAGTCTGAAGTTTCAGCCTCCTATGTGCGGGTAATTTATGTAATCCATAAACATTCATTTGAGGTTTTTCATTAATATTATTAATTAATACACGTAAATTTGTTAAGCTGGAACTTTTCTGTGATATTATTTAGAGTTATTTTTTTTTTCCAAAATTTTAGTCTGAGGGACTGATTACCTCAAACAGCAGGACGTTATGTCCTGCTTTGTATAAGACTGATGAAGCCACTGTGTGGCGAAACGTTTCTTCAATAAAGATTCCCGTATGTTGCATAAGTGTCTCAGTACTTCAACTTGTCGGTTTTCAAAACCATTCATCACATAGTCATTGATATAAACTTTTGTTGGTCATTTTTGCTTTTTTTCTGTTTTGTTGTTTTCCATTTGTATAATTCTTAGCAATGTGTTCCTAATTTTGTATATAGTGCATTCCATATTTCCTTTTTATAATCTTGGATATTAATCCAGATTATAATACTGGTGCGTCGGTGCCTCTTATCAGTTTCCTGCTATAATATTTTCTTGGAACTCAGGTTTTATATATATTTCCTCAATAGCTTTATGACGTACTTACCGATTAGTACTTGTTTTTCCTACTTCCTGTGAACCTGTTTGGTTCAGTGGTTAGTGACACTGTCAGGAATTTGATAAATATCAATTATAACATTTGTCTATTGCAAAACTGTAAGTGCAAATAAAATGAAACTGACTATTATTATCAGGATAAGCCTCAAGGGCTAATGTAGCCAATTATTTATAGAGGTGTTGTTGTCTGGCGGACTTGTACCAGGCAGCACTGGAGAGGTGGTGTACCAGGCAGCACTGGAGAGGTGGTGTACCAGGCAGCACTGGAGAGGTGGTGTACCAGGCAGCACTGGAGAGGTGGTGTACCAGGCAGCACTGGAGAGGTGGTGTACCAGGAAGCACTGGAGAGGTGGTGTACCAGGCAGCACTGGAGAGGTGGTGTACCAGGCAGCACTGGAGAGGTGGTGTACCAGGCAGCACTGGAGAGGTGGTGTACCAGGCAGCACTGGAGAGGTGGTGTACCAGGCAGCACTGGAGAGGTGGTGTACCAGGCAGCACTGGAGAGGTGGTGTACCAGGCAGCACTGGAGAGTGGTGTACCAGGCAGCACTGGAGAGGTGGTGTACCAGGCAGCACTGGAGAGGTGGTGTACCAGGCAGCACTGGAGAGGTGGTGTACCAGGCAGCACTGGAGAGGTGGTGTACCAGGCAGCACTGGAGAGGCGGGAGAAGTCTCCGGGAAGGAGCATTTGCTCCTGCTGATTATCATTGGTCGTAGTCACTTGATACAGTAAACCAGGGGTTCTCAGCCTGGGGTACATTCGCACTTCTTAAGGGGTACATCATGGTCTGAAAGTATAACCATGGTGTGCCTGCTTACAATGTACACTACACAACAGTTTACACCATGAGTAATATAGAACATAAGCAATATAGAACACCCACATTACAAATCAGCTGATAGAGCAGCCAAATAAGCAGTCTTTTTTCCCTGTCTCTTTTGTGTTACAAAGTGACATGTATGTAACACTTCAAAATTAATAAGCTCGTTAAAATCATACCGACCGCTCATGATTAGTGTATGTAACAGATATGCATGGGACAGATAAGGATATATTTTATAAATTCACCAAGTTCAAGTTATCGATGTTATCAATGGTATGAAATCCTTATATAATCTCTACACATATAGATATAATAATAATATAAATTTATAGGGGTACATGGGAACCTGTTAGAATGCCCATGGGATACAGAGGAACGAAAAGGCTGGAAACCCCTGGAGTAGGCTGATGTAGGTCCCAAGTTTTGCGATGAACTTGATAGGTGGGTCACACCTCAGTCGGCTCGTAAGACAATGTAACTATCCTCTACACTCCAGAGTATTGTAAACTAATATCATCAGCAGCTAGGTACTGGTATTCTATGAGACTCCTCGTGTATCTACTGAATTACTCCACACTTTCAGTTCAGGTATTGAAAAAGCTGACGAGGTATATGTGGCTGGCCTCATTAATACAAACCAAATAAAAAAAGTAAAATACGTACGGGAGGTAACAAAGGCTGAGGGACCTAACAATAGCAGAATATTGTCACCCTTACGAATGGACATTACTATCACCAGAAAATAGCCCATTATGATTTACCAGAACAGCAGGTGGGATTCCCGTAGTGAGTCTCACCTGCCGCTCACAGCTTACTCTGTAAGCTTTCCAGAGGCCGTTGCAGGCGGTGAACTTCCCTACTCTGGTAAAGGACCATTCCCAATGACACTTCCCTAATACACCTAATTTACATAACTTTGAAGTTTTTCCCTTGGTATCTTGTTGGTGACCTGATAGACAGATTGTTCAGATTTAATATATTATTTTAAATATCATCCTATATTACTACTTTTGTTATAAATACATAATAATTAATGTTTCTCACTCCTTGTTTCCCTCCTGTTAAGTATATTTTTATTCACTGATGTGTCTGCCTTGCTATTAGTGCCTCCTTCTTCAGTTTTTTTTTAACTTGTCTCTTGTGCAGGACTGTGTGAAAACCCTCATTAAAGCCCCGAAATATGGAAGCTACACATCCCTCCCTCTTCTGACTCACTTCTGTTACCATGTCGTTGAACTTAGTAGGTATGTAAGATAGGATTTACTAAAGCCGTCTAAATGCACCTTTACTGTTCTGATTATTTTCTCCATAACCGTTCATATTTTATATGTCGGTGACAATGGCTCCCTGTCTTTAATACTTCTTAAATACTGAGACCTTATCTGCTGTCTTCCACACAACTAGCAGTTCCCGTGTCGCTGATTTGTTGAATACAGCGGCTAGTGGTTCACACAGTGCTTCCGCGTCTTCTCTCAGAATCCATGAAGAGATATTATCTAGTCTCATTACCTTCGAAATACCAAACTCTCACAGTAGTTTCCTCACCTCCTCTCCAGTTGTATATATGTATTTTGTCCAGTATATGCTGTTGCACTGTGCCTCGTTGGATCTCTGGTATCAACCCTATTTCTTCTATTAACTAAAACCTTCAATTTCTTGCTGAACTTTTCTTAACGACTTCCTGATTATTCTTCGTGGGCTCTCCTACTTCCTTATCCAACCTGATTAGCTATTTCTTCACTGTTGTTTTCCACCTGTTGTGGCTATAAGGAACTTCTAATCGGATTTCACTTTCGATGCTGTGCCATTCTTAAATTTCCCCATACTTATTCGTTTCTGGCTCTTCTACTCTCTTGTTTTCTTACATTCTTTGCTTTCTTTTATTCTTCAGTGCTCTAGCACTTTTAGCTTTTGCCTCTCTACGCCTCTAGGTGAATCATGGGCTCACTCTGCTCTTCCAATTGTTTCTTTAGCTCCTGGATTGGATTTATTCTTTACCACCGGTACCTTTCAATGACATACTCTCACCTCATCCACTGTTTTCCTTTCAGGTTCCTTTTTTCACTGCAGCTCGTTCAAGAATTGTCTCCTGCCTGTATGGTAATTTCTTTGGAAATATAGCGTCTCTCGTTTTTCCTGTGCTCTCTCTCTCTCTCTCTCTCTCTCTCTCTCTCTCTCTGCAAGTTTAATTCCTCAAGATATTAAAATCTCTTAACTGTGTGGTCTCTAGTACAGAGGGGTCACTCATGTTCGGTATCCCCTGTGTAAGATGCGGTCAGGTGAATAACAAGCCTTGCTTGTTAATCTCCTCTCTGGAAATGACCCTGACATACAGGTGCATAAAGTTCTCCACTACCACTAGCATCTTTGCCATTCACGTTTCTGATCCCGGGGGGACTGAAGGTTCTCCCAGTCATTATGGCTAAAGCTTCCCACGATCAGCATCATTGCATTGTCCATGTGTGTTTTTCTAGCCACCTCCTCTATTGTTGTCATCTTATGCTTGTCTTGCTCTCCTGCTGTGCATTGAACGGTTGTTCATAACTACCATCACGTCCTTGAAATCTACCTACTATGTAGTAATTTGTGACTCTTCTCTGTATATTCTTTTCATCTTTTCAAATCTATTATGGTTTCTGATTAACAGAACTATTTCTCCACCTCCTCTGCACCCTCCTTCCTTCCTCGAAATCTGATATCCCCCCCCCCCCAAAAAAAAAAAAATTGTCTGTTATAATCTCTGTGTGCCTTGTCTCTGAGAGTGATATAATATCCAGGGGTAGTTCCACTATTCGTTTCTTCCATTTTTCACTCCTAATTGTCATTTAAGTTGTATTTGTAGGAAAGCTAGCTTCTCATTCTTGACAAAATTAGATCTAAGTGGAGGGCGTTGTTGGGTGAGGGGTTTGGTAGCTGAGAACTGCCTCTCAATTATTTTTTTTAAAAGGCTTGACTGGGGGGAAATTTTGATGCCATACCTTTACCTTAAATCTTGAATGTAAGCTGAAAGTTTATTGTAAGTTTAGCACCTAACCTAAGACTGTAGTTTATATAGTTAAGTTAGACTAGGAATATAGGTTTAATTAGTGTAAAGATAACTATTTTCCTAGTACAGTATACCCAAGTTTGGTAAGAAAGATGCCAGTACATCCTAGCAGTTTAAGTCTCAGGGAAAGTGGGGCGAGACAGTCACTCTTAAGACATTGTCCCAGCTGGACTCATGTCATCTTGTAGAATAAACAGATCACATTTCCAGTACCTAAATTTGTTATGGATCTTAAATTCTATAGCATGGTTATCATTTCCCTATCATCCTACATGAGCAACTCTACTTTTTTCAACTTTTCATTATAGTTCAACCTGCTCAACTCTAGCAGCCATTTTTCACCTCTTCTTTGAACATTTCCTAAGTTAACAATTGCTTTTTTTCAGCGTCGGGCACCACACTACCGCTGCAGGTTCTAATTTTGGTCTAATATAAATTATGAACAACTTAAAATTTCACCAATCAGGTATCTGAAAGCTATTTTATATTTTACCAGCGTCCCGTAGGAGTTTCTCAGAAGTTTGTTTATATGAACTTCAGGTAGCACTTTTATGTTAATAACTCCTAGATCTTTTTTTTTATCTTATACTTTCAACAATTTGTCACACATCGTATATTCCTGTATTGATTTAAATTCACTTCATCAGTTTTCTGTTACATGGTATTTATCTACATTAAATTCCTTCGTCCATCTTTAACTCCAAGTGCAAAATGTTATTGATCTCACCTCTTATCACTGTTTCATTTTCCTCTCAAACAAAAGTCTCTCATCCACTATAGTCTTGGCAAATACAATCTTTACCATTTATGTAGAGTTTCAGCCTTTTTGGCAGCTTATTTTAATTTTTTGTAGTTAAAATCTACAGATACAATAACTTTCTCCTTATCTTGGTCACTTTTCACTTATCCTATCAAACTTTTTTCTTTCCCAAATATTATTAAATAGAAGATTATATGCATTTACTCATACGAGTTTCTTGTTTACGTACTCTTATCCCTCCAATAATAACATTTTCTTTATTTTGGATTTCAGTTCCATAGTTTGAAGAGATTTTCTTTACAGTATTGCCAATCCTTCACTCTATAAATGATATTGTAAAACACAATATAATTTTAAATTTGTTTTTCATAATTTGGTTTGAATTAGAAAATTTTATTAGGTTTCTTTTCATTTACAATATCCATAAGTTCTCATCTGATTGACACTTTCTGTTTATATTAGTCTATAAAATCTTCGAACTATGTGTTATTGTTTTTTTCGTATGTTTCACACAGGTTTTTCATCTATGGTTTGATGGTTTCTTTGGAAAACCAGTTGACGAATTTGTGTTTCCATATTACTATGTAAAAACACTATTTTGCTCCTCACTTCAACCCTCATTCAACCTCTTAACAGTGTTCATGAAATTCTATATTTTTACCCTTTCCTCTTTCGAAGGATTTTGTCAAATTTGTATATTCTTATAATCTTCCAAGTCCCTGACTTTCTTAGTGTTATTTTAAAAATTCTTCTTTGTTTTTCATGTGTGTATTTTTAGTTTCAGTGGCTGTTGATTGTTTTTCCTCTTGTTTTTCATTGCAACTAAATATTACAATATATTCTTGAAAGCTGAAATCCACAGTACATTTTGTCATCTCATTTATGTGATGTTGTTCCTCTTTGAATCTTTCTATTCGTGATTTTATTTCCCTTTTCAACGCAACCATCACAATTACTGTTTTATTTCTATCAATAAGAACCGTCAGTAACTTACATTTCTTTGCAATCTCCTTTTTAATTTCCTGACTAATATTGGGTCTAGCAGGAAATTCTTTAACTAATTCCAGCTGTTTTTTAATCTGTCTTTCTTCTTTGGAATTTTGCAAAACTCTCTCCGGTTTTAGAATTATATTCTCCCAGGCGTATCCTTCTCTAAGCATTTGCTGACACTTTCAAAATATCTTGTGCTAGTTGCATCTGTTCTAATTATGTCTTGCGCTTAGTTATTTCATCACAACTATCAACAAATTTAGATTCTTAGTCTACTAAATCTTAAATTTCCATCTCAATATTATCCTTATATACAGATATTTCCTGATCACCTGTCTTTTCTTCATCACATCAGCTTAATGTCTTCTTCATTTTCTGTAAGGAGGCATTTAAATCATCTATTTATTTTTTTGACGTTGCATTTCTCTTTTTAATTTATTTTTCCATTTTATTTTATCCTATCCATCCATCCTCTGGTTTCATTCCCAAAGGTGAATAAGCATTGCTGGGCTTAGATCATGTTTCTTCAGCAATCCCGTACGTAACAAAGGCACCACTGTATTATTGTGTTATTCTGTTTCTCTTTAATGTTAAATACTGTATTCTTACTTACTACAGAAAATTATTAATAAATTCCTTCTATTTTGGGGACATCACTAACATAAAACACTTTACTACTTACATTTCAAAAGGAGGCAAAGTCTTTTTCCCCAGGATGAGGTGTATGTGTGTTTCTGAGAGAGATAGAGTGTATATGTGTGTATGCTCACCTAGTTGTACTCGCCCACCTATGGTTTAAGGGGTAGAGTCACAGCTCCTGGCGTCGCCTCATCACTGGTCGCTACTAGGTCACTCTTCCTGCTCCATGAGCTTTATCATACCTCTTTATAATACCTCAACTACATCACTTCTCAGACAATCCCACTTCCTGGCAACTCTGTGACTTAAGAAATACTTTGTAACATCCCTGTGTGCTCATCTCTGGAACATCCTGTCTCTGTCCACCTTATCTATACCACCAGTATTTTGTATGCCGTTATAATGTCTCCCCTGACTCTCCTGTCCTCCAGTGTCGTAAGGTCGATTTCCCTTAACCTTTCTTCTTAGGACATTCCACTTAGCTCTGGAACCAGCCTTGTTGCAAACCTTTGCACTTTCTCTAATTTCTTGACGTGCTTTACTGTGTTCCAAACTGGTTCTGCTTACTGCGTGTGTTTGTGTATGTGTGTGTGTGTGTGTGTGTGTGTGTGTGTGTGTGTGTGTGTGTGTGTGTACTCACCTAATTGAACTCACCTAATTGTGGTTGCAGGGGTCGAGACTCAGCTCCTGGCCCCGCCTCTTCACTGATCGCTACTGGGTCCTATCTCTCTCTGCTTCCTGAGCTTTGTCATACCTCTTCTTAAAACAATGTATGGTTCCTGCCTCCACTACTTCACTTGCTAAGCTATTCCACTTGCTGACAACTCTATGACTGAAGAAATACTTCCTAACGTCCCTGTGACTCGTCTGGGTCTTCAGCTTCCAGTTGTGACCCCTTGTCCTTGTGTCCCCTCTCTGGAACATCCTATCTCTGTCCACCTTGTCTATTCCCCGCAGTATCTTGTATGTCGGTATCATGTCTCCCCTGACCCTTCTGTCCTCCAGTGTCGTCAGTCCGACTTCCCTTAACCTTTCCTCGTACGACATTCCCTTGAGATCTGGGACTAGCCTTGTTGCAAACCTTTGTACTTTCTCTAACTTCTTGACGTGCTTGACCAGGTGTGGGTTCCAGACTGGTGCTGCATACTCCAGTATGGGCCTAACATACACAGTGTACAGTGTCTTGAACGATTCCTTATTATGGTATCGGAACGCTATTCTCAGGTTTGCCAGGCGCCCGTATGCTGCAGCAGTTATTTGGTTGATGTGTGCCTCCGGTGATGTGCTCGGTGTTATGGTCACCCCAAGGTCTTTCTCCCTGAGTGAGGTCTGTAGTCTTTGTCCACCTAGCCTATACTCTGTCTGCGGTCTTCTTTGCCCCTCCCCAATCTTCATGACTTTGCATTTGGCTGGATTGAATTCGAGAAGCCAGTTACTGGACCACATGTCCAGCCTGTCGAGGTCTCTTTGTGTGTGTGTGTGTGTGTGTGTGTGTGTGTGTGTGTGTGTGTGTGTGTGTGTGTGTGTGTGTGTGACTCTGTGTGTGCGCACGAGAGAGCATGTGTACATAGAGAGAGAGAGAGAGAGAGAGAGAGAGGAGAGAGAGAGAGAGAGAGAGAGAGAGAGAGAGAGAGAGAGAGAGAGAGAGAGAGAGAGAGAGAGAGAGAGAGAATGCATACATATGAGCTGAAATTAATTTCAAATCACCCAGGGATGAAAAAGAAATTAGTCCTCGTGAGGCGTAATCCAGTTACTTTAATCCCCAATATTAAACAATATTTTGTTTTTGAACTAGAGTTTATTTTTATTTAAAAAATAACATGCTAGACAAATTTAATTAAAATTTCATGCTACAACTAAAAATTTACAGATTACCTGCATTATATTCCCTATTGTCTGCAATACAATGGTAGAAAAGTTAGACGTAATTTGCAGCATAAGTAGAAATAAATATAGTGGTAGCAGGGAATCCTTTTGTTGCAAAGGCTTGGCTCCATATAATATGCTAGTCTTATAGGGTATGCAAAACCCCAGGTTATGTTTGGAGATCGGTAGGCCAATGATGAGACAAGATTTAGCAGAGCCTCACGCACCTCCCCCACACTCACATTTGGCTCGTTCTGATTCCTAGAAGATGTTATAATGGCCTTGTCAATACATGAACTCTCAGCTACCTTCTCTTTATCAATATTTAGCTGTTTCTTAAAATATTTCCTCCAGCTACCTGATACCTCCAATTCCCCATCTAACAACACCCCTCTTCTGTTTTTAACACTCAATCTATTCCTTCCCTAGACTATCTACACTTATTATTCTTAATATAGCTACAAATTTAGTAAATAAAAATTGATGAAGTTTGTGGCTTGATGACGTCTCAAAACGAGTTTAAAAAAATAGTGCCGTTTTACCTCATTGATTAACTGTTGATACAGTTGGGCGCTCAAACTATGAACAAAAATGAGTAGATAATTGTGGTTTAGTAATTTAAGGAAATGTATTGTAATGACCCGAAGCCAATTATGTTAATACACAAATAACTCTCAATTAGAGATGGAAAGTAATGACCGAACTTTAAGAGAAAAAAAGACATTTATATCTCTTATTGAATAAAGTTAAAAAAAACTTGCCTAAAGTAATCTTCAGCACAGCAGTGAGTAAAACTTTCAGGTAGACTAAAAGAACAAATAAACCAAGTAAGTCAAAATACCGTGAGTGAATCTTAGATGCTGAGGATGGATTATGGAGTAAGTTGAGCAGAGACGTTACCTCGCAGTGATGTTCCGCGTTGAGGTCTAGATAAGGCAGGAAATTAAGATCCTTACTGTTATTTCTGGGAAACTCTTTGCATTTTATCTGTACACCATTCATAAGAAACGTGGACAACAGCAGATTGAGAGCAAAACTTCTCACGTTCATACATACTACTAATTTTAAATATGGGACATTCATCCAGTAAAATACTAAGTTAAACTCAAGAAAATACATAGAAGTGAAAAATGATGATCCGTGAGTTACAACGAACGAGTTATGAAAAGGGAATGAGAGAGTTAAGAATTATATCACCGCAGCATCGCAGAGGGATGTACCAAAGTATCGGTATCGGTAGTGGCTGGTATCGACCATTTTGTAATATTTCTTCTGCGTTTAAAAATATCAACATTAATGCCCTACCTCATGTTTGTGGGTTATTAAGATACTTGCACACACACACACACACATACACACACACACACATACACACACACATACACACACACACACACACATACACACACATACACACACACACATACACACACACATATACACACACACACACATACACACACACACACACACACATACACACACACACACACCCACACACACACACACACACACACACACACACACACATACACACACACACACACACAGAAAGGAAAGCTGCAATGGAGGAAGTAAAATTGAACGAGGGGATACACAGGGATATGCAGTGGGAGAATGAGAGGGTGAAGTCAGTCTTTGTGTATGGGCTCCAGGAAGTTGAAGGGGAAACATATGAAGCAAGAAAACAAGGGAAAAAAAGCAATTGAAAGCATCATGGAAGCAATAGGAGAAGACGACATGACCCAGCTGGATAATTTTCGGAAAATAGGGGGGTTTGTAAAAAAAAGAACCCGGCCAGTGAAACTGACCTTCAAGGCAGAATCTACTCGGAACAAGATCCTGCAGCAGAAAGCACGATTAAGGGACATGCCGGCATACAGGAAGGTGTATCTCGACCGCAACAGAGCACAATAAGAAAGGCAGAAACTGAGAGAGATGGTACAAAGGCGAAAGGAGGAAAGAGAGGGGATGGAGAAGACAAACAGGAGATCCCAGACACAGGAAGAAGATCAAATGCAGCCTCCCTCACAACTTCCTATAGAAGCCTCCCAACCAGGTCAACCCCAGTGCAACCAAATACTCTAAACTAAAACACCCATGCCACATCCAATGCCCCCACCAACTACATTACAAACTCCACCCCCACAGCAACCACCCATAGTTCCTTATCAGGTATCCCACTTCCCCAACACCAATACACCTCCCAGACCACAGTCTTAGAAAAGAAGTTGAAGGTGTGGTATACAAATGCAGATGGAATAACAAATAAGTATGAATAGTGGCACGAAAGAATCAAGGAGACATCCCCAGACATAATAGCACTCACAGAAACAAAACTCACCAGAATAATAACAGATTCAATCTTTCCATCCGGATATCAAATCCTCAGGAAAGACAGAGGGAGGAGAGGGGGAGGAGGAGTTGCACTGCTCACTAAAAACCAGTGGGGTTTTGAGAAAATGGAACGGATGGATGGCACTGGTGAAGGGGACTTCTTAGTAGGAACAATCCAGTCTGCGGGACATAAGGTGATAATTGCAGTAATGTACAACCCTCCACAGAACTGCAGGAGGCCAAGAGAAGAATACGATGAGAGAAACAGAGCAATGGCCGACACACTAGCCGAGGTGGCCAGGAGAGCACACATAGGGGGAGCAAAGTTACTAGTTGTGGGTGATTTCAATCACAAGGAGATTGACTGGGAAAACCTGGAGCCACATGGGGGTCCCGAAACATGGAGAGCCAAGATGATGGATGTGGTACTGGAAAACCTCATGCATCAACATGTTAGAGACACTACCAGAGAGAGAGGAGAGGAAGAACCAGCAAGACTGGACCTTGTATTCACCTTGACTAGTTCGGACATCTAGGATATCATGTATGAAAGGCCCCTGGGAGCTAGTGATCATGTGGTTCTGTGCTTTGACTACATAGTTGAGCTCCAAGTGGAGAGAGTAGCAGGAATAGGCTGGGAAAAACCAAACTACAAAAGGGGGAACTACTCAGGCATCAGGAACTTCCTTCAAGACATTCAGTGGGAGAGGGAACTGACAGTAAAACCAGTACAAGAAATGATGGACTATGTGGCAACAAAGTGCAAGGAGGCAGAGGAGAGGTTTGCTCCCAAGGGAAACAGAAATAATGGGAAGAACAGAGCGTGTCCTTGGTTCACCCAAAGGTGTAGAGAGGCAAAAACTAGGTGTACTAGAGAATGGAAAAGGTGCAGAAGACAGAGAACTCAGGAAAATAAAGAGATTAGCGAAGAGCCAGAAACGAATATGCACAGATAAGAAGGGAGGCTCAGCGACAATGTGAAAATGACATAGCATCGAAAGTCAAGACTGACCCGAAGCTGTTGTACAGCCACATCAGGAGGAAAACAACAGTCAAGGACCAGGTAATCAGACTGAGGAAGGGTGATGGGGAATTCACTAGAAACGACCGAGATGTATGTCAGGAGCTCAACACGAGATTTAAAGAAGCATTTACAGTGGAAACCAGTAGGACTCCAGGAAATCAGAACAGGGGGGTACACCAGCAAGTGCTGGATGAGGTACATATAACCAAGGAGGAGGTGAAGAAGCTGTTATGCGAACTTGACACCTCAAAGGCGGTTGGACCAGACGACATCTCTCCGTGGGTCCTTAAAGAGGGAGCAGAGATATTGTGTGTGCCATTAACAAAGATCTTCAACACATCATTTGAAACTGGGCAACTCCCTGAGGTGTGGAAGATGGCAAATGTAGTCACAATTTTTAAAAAAGGAGACAGACATGAGGCACTAAACTACAGACCTGTATCACTAACGTGTATAGTCTGCAAGGTTATGGAGAAGATCATCAGGAGGAGAGTGGTGGAGCACCTGGAAAGAACAAGTGTATAATTGACAACCAGCACGGTTTCAGGGAAGGAAAATCCTGTGTCACAAACCTACTGGAGTTTTATGACAAATTGACAGAAGTAAGACAAGAGAGAGTGGGGTGGATCGACTGCATTTTTTTGGACTGCAAGAAGGCCTTCGACACAGTTCCTCACAAGAGGTTACTGCAAAAGCTAGAGGATCAGGCACACATAACAGGAAAGGCACTGCAATGGATCAGAGAATACCTGACAGGGAGGCAACAACGAGTTATGGTAAATGACGAGGTGTCAGAGTGGGCGCCTGTGACAAGCGGGGTTCCACAGGGGTCAGTCCCAGGACCTGTGCTGTTCTTGGTATATGTGAACGACATAACGGAAGGGATAGACTCAAAAGTGTCCTTGTTTGCAGATGATGTGAAGTTAATGAGAAGAATCAAATCGGATGAAGATCAGGCAGGACTACAAAGAGACCTGGACAGGCTACAAGCCTGGTCCAGCAACTGGCTCCTTGAGTTTAACCCTGCCATATGCAAAGTCATGAAGACTGGGGAAGGGCAAAGAAGACCGCAGACACAGTATAGTTTAGATGGCCAAAGACTGCAAACCTCACTCAAGGAAAAAGATCTGGGGGTGAGTATAACACCGAGCATATCTCCTGAGGCGCACATCAATCAGATAACTGCTGCAGCATACGGGCGCCTGGCAAACCTACGGATAGCGTTCCGATACCTCAGTAAGGATTCGTTCAAGACTCTGTATACCATTTACGTCAGGCCCATACTGGAGTATGCAGCATCAGTTTGGAATCCACACCCAGTCAAGCTCGTCAAGAAATTAGAGAAAGTGCAAAGATTTGCATCAAGACTAGTCCCAGAGCTACGGGGATTGCCCTATGAAGAAAGGTTGAGGGAAATCGGCCTGACGACACTGAAGGACAGGAGGATCAGGGAAGGCATGATAACGACATATAAAATACTGCGCGGAATAGACAAGGTAGACAAAGACGGGATGTTCCAAAGAGGGGACACAGACACAAGAGGTCACAATTGGAAGTTGAAGACTCAGATGAATCAAAGGGATGTTAGGAAGTATTTCTTCAATCATAGAGTAGTCAGGCCGTGGAATAGTCTAGAAATTGACGTAGTGGAGGCGGGAACCATACATAGTTTTAAGGCGAGGTATGATAAAGCTCATGGGGCAGGGAGAGAGAGGAATTAGTAGCAATCAGCGAAGAGGCGGGGCCAGGAGCTATGACTCGACCCCTGAAAACCACAAATAGGTGAGTACAAATGGGTTTGGTAAAACAACACACACACATTCACACACACACACACTCCCCACACACACATACACACCCCAAACACACACACCAAAACACCACACAACACACACAAAAAACACAAAACAAAATACCACAATACACACATACACACACACACATACACACACACACACACACCACACACACACAACACACACACACACACACACACAACACACACACACACATCACACACCACACATACATACCAACACACATACACACACACACACACAACACAAACACACACACACACACAACATACATATACAACACAAACACATACACACAAACACACACAGACACAAACACACACAGACACACACACATACACACTCACACATACACACACACATACACACACCCCACACACACACACGCACACACACACCCCATACACATACAGACATGATAACGACATATAAAATACTGCGGGGAATGGACAAGGTGGACAAAAAACAGGATGTTCCAGGGGGGGGACACAGAAACAAGAGGCCACAATTGGAAGTTGAAGACACAAATGAGTCAGAGAATAGTAGGAAGTATTTCTTCAGTCATAGAGTTGTAAGGCAGTGGAATAGCTAGAAATGACGTAGTGGGGGCAGGAACACATACACAGTTTTAAGACGAGGTTTGAATAAAGCTCATGGAGCGGGGAGAGAGAGGGCCCAGTAGCAACCGTGAAGAGGCGGGGCCAGGGGCTAAGACTCGACCCCTGCAACCACAAATAGGTGAGTACAAATAGGTGAGTACACACACACACACAAACACAAAACACACCCCACACACACCACACACACACACCCCACACACACACACACACACACACACATACACTCACATACACACACACACAACATATACACACACAAAGACACACACACCATACCCCACACACACACACACACCACACACACACACACACACACACACACACACATAACACACAATACACACTCACCACACACAAAACACATACACACACACAGACAAAACACACACATACACACACAAAACACACACACATACACACACAACACACACACACACACACACACAACACATACACACACACACACACACATCACAACACACACACACATCCCCCACACACACCAAAACAGAGCAGAGGATGAAAAAGCTCAGGTTCGTGGAGATGAATAGAAGCGACAGTGAAGGGGGGGGGGGACCAGGGCTGGACTCTTTTCCCTGCAACATAAACTAGGTAGAACTATGAGTACACACACATATAGAAAACACACACCCCACCACCGTACACACACACACACACCCACACACACACCACACACACCCCCAACACACAACACACACACAACACACACACCGCACACACACACACCACACACACACAACACACACAACACCACACACACACACACACAAAACCAACACAAAAACACAAAAATGAAAGAAGGAATTTTAACAAAAAAAATGCAAGGGGCAGGGGAAAGGTTTATTCTAAAGGGGCAACATAACAACGGGAAACCAAACGAGCCCCGGTTTACCCGAGGGTTGTAAGGAGGCAAAAAAAAAATGCAATAGAGTTTGGAAAAAGACAGAAGGCAGGAACACCGAAAATAGGGGAGGGTTCGCAGAGGGAATGGTACCACAGGAAAGGGGGGGGCCCCAGCGACAGTAAAAAAATGACTGCATCGGAATCAGACTGACCCGAAACTGTTGTATAGCCACATCAGGAGGAACAACAGTCAAAGCCGGGTATCAGTTAAGGACAGAAGGGGAAACTCACAAGAAATGATCAGGAGGCATGTAGGAGGAAAAAGGAGATTTTAAGGAAGTTTTTACAGTAGAGACAGGGAAGGGGTGGGAAGACAGCACGAAGGAACATCAAGAGGGGGAAAACCCAAAAAGTGTTGGATGACAACAAAAACGAGGAGGGGGTAAGAAGCTCTTAAGTGACCTTGACACCCAAAGGCGATGGGACCGGAACAAATTCCAATTTAGTCCTTTAAAAAGGAGCGAGATGCTTGGGTGGCCCCTAACCACAATCTTCAACACATCCCTTGAAACTGGGCAACTACCTGAGAAATGGAAGACAGCTAATGTAGTCCCCATATTTAAAAAAGGGAAAAACAGAAACGAGGCACTAAACTACGCCCTTTGTCTCGAAAAGTATTGTGTGCAAAGTCATGGAGAAAAATTATCAGGAGAGAGTGGTCGAACACCTGGAAAGGAAAAAGATTATAAAAAAAAAAACCAGCATGGGTTAAATGGAAGGCAAATCTTGTATCACAAACCTCCTGGAGTTTTATGACAAGGTAACAGAAGTAAGACACGAGAGAGGGGTGGGTAGATTGCGTTTTCCTAGACTGCAGGAAGGCCTTTGACACAGTTCCCCACAAGAGATTAGTGCAGAAGCGGGGAGGATCAGGCGCACGTAAAAGGGAGGGCACTGCAATGGATAAGGGAATACCTGACAGGGAGGCAGCAACGATCATGGTACGTGAAGAGGATCACATGGGCGCCTGTTACGAGCGGGGTCCCACAGGGGTCGTTCTAGGACCAGTGCTAATTTTGATATATGTGAACGACATGATGGAAGGAATAGACTCTGAAGTGTCCCTGTTTCGCAGATGACGTGAAGTTGATGAGAAGAATTAAATCGGACGAAGATGAGGCAGGACTGCAAAGAGACCTGGACAGGCTGGACTTGTGGTCCAGCAAATTGGCTTCTCGAATTCCAAAACCAGCCAAATGCAAAGTCATGAAGATTGGGGAGGGCAAAAAAGACCGCAGACAGAGTATAGGTTTGGTGGACAAAGACTACAGACCTCACTCAGGGGGGAAAGACCTTGGGATGACCATAAAACCGAGCACATCACCGGAGGCACACATCAACCAAATAACCGCTGCAGCATACGGGCGCCTCGCAAACCTGAGAATAGCGTCCGGTACCTTAATGAGGAATCGCTCAAGACACTGTACCCTGTGTAAAGTTAGGCCCATAAATGGAGTATGCAGACCAGTCTGGAAAACCCCCACCTGGTCAAGCACGTCAAGAAGTTAGAGAAAGTACAAAGGTTTGCAACAAGGCTAATCCCAGAGCTCAAGGGAATGTCTACGAGGAAAGGTTAAGGGAAATCGGACTGACGACACTGGAGGACAGAAGGGTCAGGGGAGACATGATAACGGCATACAAGAACTGCGGTGGAATAGACAAGGTGGACAGAGATAGGATGTTCCAGGAGGGGACACAGGGACAAGGGGTCACAACGGAAGCTGAAGACTCGCGAGTCACAGGACGTTAGGAAGTATTTCTTCAGTTTATAGATTGTCAGCAAGTGGAATAGCCTAGCAAGTTAAGTAGGGAGGCAGGAACCATACATAGTTTTAAGAAGAGGTATGACAAAGCTCAGGAAGCAGAGAGAGAGAGGATCCAGTAGCGATCAATGAAGAGGCGGGGCCAGGAGCTGAGTCTCGACCCCTGCAAACCACAATTAGGTGAGTACAATTAGTGAGTACAACACACACACGCGCACACACACACACACACAAAACATACACACACACACACCCCAACACACACACACATAAAACATACAACATACATACATACATACATATATATATATGTAATATATATATATATATATATATATAATATATATATATATATATATATAAATATATATATATATATATATATATATATATATATATATTATATACATATACACATTATGTAAACATATACACAGTCTCACACACGTATACACATAGTCAAACCTAACACATTAGCTCATAAATGCCCCCCACCATGCACACACACATTTTTACAAAAAGCTGAAGGAGCTAGAACATCCCAACAGGATAAAAAGAAAAGGATGTAAAGGAAAGGGAACCGATGATGGCTGGTGGGAAAAAGGTTAAACGAGCTTTGTAATAACATAGAGCAGATATCTGCAGAAAGCAAAAAGTGGGAATCACGAGCAGTAGTAGCTGTGGCAAAGATACAGAGACTGGAGGAAGAAATGGATGTGCTGAAGCAAGATATAAAGATGAGGTTCAAAAGGAGCAAGATGACTGAAATGGGAACATCAGCAGGCAGCGAAGGGAATGAAAGAGGGGATGGAGTTAAGCAGTCTTTTGCAGCAGTAATATCAGGCCATCAGGGTGTCTGTGAGACGTTTAGGGAAACAGCAAAGGAGATGTTTAAATCAGATCCAGGATACAGATGGAAAAGAAATGGCAAGAAGAGAGGGAGAGGTCAATAATTATTCATGGACTTCAGGTGGCTGAAGGGCAGACCTATGATGAAAGAAAGCATTGGGAGGAAACAGAGATTAAGAACATCATTGCAATAACAGGAGAGAAAGACATGTCTCAGTAAAAAAAATTGACTGACTTGGGGGGGGGGGTATTCGAGGGAAAAAAAATCGACCAATCAAATTGACATTCATGACAGATGTGGTATTGAACAGATTATCAAAAAGTGTACCCAAATCGAGACAGAACAAGAAAGGAAAGGGAACAACTGAAAGTGAGAGCAAGACAAAACCAGTGGAAGGAAAGAGAGACAGGCAGGCAACGACAGAGAGGAAAGCTCAGCTTTTGGGGAAACATCAAACACAAATGCTTACAGAAACCTCTCAACCCCTGTCACCACATATCAACCAAACACAGTAAACAGAAAAGAACCACACTCCATAGCCACCACCCTCCTAAGCACTAATTCCACAATCACAGCAGCCTCCCAACATATATTCCACCCTGCCTCCCACCCTCCCAGCCTGCACCTTCCTCTTCCATCTCTCACAATACAGTAAGGGAAAGGAAGCTAAAGGTATGATACACCAATACAGATGGAATAACAAGTAAGAGTGAAAAGTAGCAAGAACGCATCACCTGACATCATAGCACTAACAAAGACAAAACTTACAGGGATGATAACAGATGCAATCTTTCCACCTGGATATCAGATTATGAGGAAAGAGAGAGAATAGAGGAGGAGGAGGAGGGGGAGGAGGAAGGGGGAGGAGTAGCATTGCTAATCAAAAACCATTGAAGTTTTGAGGAGATGAGAGGAATGGAAAGAAGGGAAACAGACGACTTCATTGTAGGAACACTTCAGACTCGGGGTCCAAAGGTGATGATAGCAGTGATGTATAACCCACCACTTAACAGCAGGAGGACAAGAGAAGAATATGATGTGCGCAATAGGGCAATGGTGGATACACTAGCTGAAGTGGCCAGGAGGGCTCATATGGGTAGGACAAAATTTCTCATAATGGGGGATTTTAATCATGAAGAGATTGACTGGGAAAACCTAGAGTCAC
This sequence comes from Cherax quadricarinatus, assembly GCF_026875155.1. NCBI lineage: Eukaryota > Metazoa > Arthropoda > Malacostraca > Decapoda > Parastacidae > Cherax > Cherax quadricarinatus. Next base: position 70,180,359 of record NC_069407.1, read on the forward strand.
AAGGGGGACCAGAAACATGGAGGGCTAAGATGTTGGAGACTGTATTACAAACTTCATGCACCAACATGTTAATGATACAACCAGAGAGAGAGGAGAGGATGTTGCATCAATGCTGGATCTCATATTCACCTTGAATAGTTCAGACATATGGGATATCGCACATGAAAGACCCCTTGGCGCTAGTGATCATGATGTTCTGAGTTTTGAATATCTTGTTGAGTTAGCAATGGAGAATGCAGCAGCACGAGAACAAAGAGAGAAACCGAGCTTTAAAAAAGGGGACTACATAGGAATGAGAAGTTTCCTGCATGAAGTGCAGTGAGAAAGAGAAGTAGATGGAAAGACAGTAAATGAAATGATGGAAATAGTGACCACTAAGTGCAGGGAGGCAGAGGAAAGGTTTATACCAAAGGACATGAGATATGTTATCTGGTGGGCTCAGATAACATATCTCCATGGATACTGAGAGAGGGAGCAGGGGAATTGTGTGTGCCGCTAGTGGCAATCTTCAGTACATCTATTGAAATTGGGCAGTTGCCTGAGGCGTGGAAGATAGCATATGTGGTTCCAATTTTTAAGAAAGGAGACAGAAAGGCAGTGTTAAACTATAGACCAGTGTCACTGACTTGTATAGTATGTAAAGTCATGGAAAAGATTATCAGGAGCAGAGTGGTGGAACACATAGAAAAGATTGGGCTCATACATAACAGTCAGCATGGCTACAGAGATGGAAAATCCTGTGTCACAAATCTTCTTGAGTTCTACGATAAGGTAACAGAAGTAAGACAGGAGAGAAAGCGATGGGTAGATTGCATCATTTTAGACTGTAAGTAGGCTTTTGACACAGTACCACTCAAGAGATTGGTGCAAAAATTAGAGGAGCAGGCAGGAATAACAGGAAAAGTACTGCAATGGATCAGGGAATACCTGACAGGAAGGAAATAATGAGTGTTGGTACTGCTAAAGTGTCGGAGTGGGTTCATGTGTCGAGTGGGATTCCACAAGGTTCAGTCCTAGGCCTTTTGCTGTTTCTTGTATATGTGAATGACATGGTGGGATTAATAGATTCAGAAGTGTCACTGTTCGCTGATGATGTGAAACTGATGAGGAGAATACAAGTGGGCGAGGATCAGCTAAGATTACAAGGGGATCTGGACAGACTACAAGTATGGTCCGACAAATGACTCCTGGAGTTTAACCCCAGTAAGTGTAAGATCATGAAGATTGGGGAAGGACACAAAAAACCGCAGACAGCGTACAGGTTAGGAAATCAAAAGTTTCAAACGTCAATTATAGAAAAGGATCTTGGGGTAAGCATTATAACGAACATGTCCTCCGAGGCACACATCAGTCAACTGGCAAACCTGATATTAGCGTTAAGACATCTGAGTAAGGAGTCATTCACGACATTGTACACCGTGTACGTTAGACCTATACTGGAGTATGCAGCGCCAATATGGAACCTTACCTGGTCAAACGCGTCAAGAAATTGGAGAAAGTGCAAAAAATTTACAACACGATTAGTCCCGGAACTGAGGGGTCTGTCTTATGAGGAGAGGTTAAGGGAATTCAACCTGATGACACTAGAGGATAGGAGGGATAGAGGGCACATGATAACAACGTATAAAATACTGAGAGGCATTGACAAGGTGGACATGGATCGAATGTTTCAGAGATGGGAAACAGGAACAAGGGGCCACAATTGGAAGTTGAAAACCCAGATGAGTCGTTGGGATGTTAGGAAGTATTTCTTTAGCCTTAGAGTTGTCAGGAAGTGGAATAATCTGGAGAGTGAAGTAGTGGAAGCAAGTTCCATAAATAGCTTTATGAAGAGGTATGACGAAGATCGTAGAGTAGGGAGAGAGTGAATTAGTATCGACCAGTGAAGAGGCGGGGCCAGGAGCTGTGACTCGAACCCTGCAACCACATATAGGTGAGTACACACACACACACACACACACACACACACACACACACACACACACACACACACACACACACACACACACACACACACACACACACACACACACACACACACACACACACACACACACAGTATCGGGTTAAAAAGGATGTTAACAGACACTATCTTCCCGAATGGCTATCAGAACCTGAAGAAAGACTGAAGGAGCAGAGAGGAAGGAGGAATTGTGCTGCTCATCAGAAACCAGTGGAGATTTGAAGACATGAAAGGAAGGGACAGAGTGGAAGCACAGTGAAGACCGGGGGTCCTAATGTTGTGATAGGAAAAATGTACAACCCACCAGTGAACAGCATAAGAACAGAGCAATGGTGGACACACTAGCTGAAGTAGCCAGGTCCCACATGGCTAGGGCAATATTACTCGTCATGGTGAAATTAGCCACAGGCAGACTGACTAGGAAAACCTGGAGCCACATCACACGTGGAATCAGAAACGTGGAGGGCTAAGATGCTGGAGTTGGTATTAGAAAACTTCAAGTACCCACATGGGTAGGACACTATCTCAGGAAGAGAGAAGAGGATGAATCAGTAAGGTTGGACTTCGTATTCGTCCTAAGTGGTTCCAACACAGGAAATATTATATAGATCCTAGGTGCTAGTGATCATGTGGTACCGAGTTTCGAATACCTTGTAGAGTTAACAGAGGAGAGTGAAACAACACGAGAAGAAGAGATGAAGCCAAAATTCAAATCGGGGACTACGCAGGCATGAGCCAACTAATGTTCAAGGTGCAATGGGGAAGATAAGTAGAGAGAAAGACAGCAAATGAAATGATGGAACATATGGCCACGAAGTGCAGGGATGGAGAGAAGTTCATACCCCAGGGAAATAGAAACAACGGAAAAATTAGAGTGAGCCAATGGTTTATCCAGAGGTGTAGAGAGGCCAAAGCCAAGTGTGCTAGTGCATGGAAAAAGTATGGAAGGAAAAAAAATCAGGAAAACAAATAAACCATACCACGGGCGGGGATAGAACCCGCGATCAGAGAGTCTCAAAACTCCAGACCGTCGCGTTAGCCACTGGACCAGCTAGCCACAATAAGATTCGTCCAACTAGGTATATTTCTACACCATAAGAAGGTTAGCATAGGCACCACTGTGACCACAAATAGTTGAGCTGAAGAGCCAGGCACGAATATGCATGCATAAAGAGGGAGGCTCAGCGGCAATTTGAGAATGCCACAGCATTTAAAACCAAATCTGTCCCAAAGTTGTTATAAAACCACATCACGAGAAAAACAACAGTCAAGGACCAAGTAATCAGACTGTAGAGGGAGTGCCTTTTTTTCTAGTTTACATCTTCTTTTCCTTTTCCATAAAGGAATATGCCTTGAACATACCTCGAGTACCACAGAGGTAATTTGTTGTAAACTTACTGTAGGTTTGGATCCGTGTTGCTTAGAATATCTTCCCAGTTGAAATCATTTAGGACATAGTTGACTTGGTACTACCTTATGTTTTAGTTATTGAAGTTGAATTTGGTGAACTGCTCCAGCTTGATTGATCACACATTGTTGATCTGGGATCCCACACATACATCTGAACCTCTATTATGTTGCGATCTGAGAATGTTGTTTTTGATATGGTAATAATTCTTATCAGATCATCATTTTTGGTGAAGATGAGGTCGAGTGTATTCTCCAACCTTGCTGGCTCTATTATTTTCTGGTTTAAGGTGAATTTGGTGTCGAGATTTAAAAGAAAATAAGAACATAAGAACGAAGGAACACTGCAGAAGGCCTACTGGTCCATGCGAGGCAGGTCCAAGTCTCCTACCGGCTTAAGCCAATGCACCCAACCTAGTCAGGTCAGGTCACATTGACTTAAGGGAGGATCACGGCAACCGACCTGGTAGCACAAGCTATCAGGTCCAACTCACACCCACCCACATCCACTCATGTATTTATCCAACCTATTTTTAAAGCTACACAACGTTTCTGGCCTCTATAACTGTACTCGGGAGTTTGTTCCACTCATCCACAACTCTATTACCAACCAGTACTTTCCTATATCCTTCCTGAATCTGAATTTTTCCAACTTAAAACCATTGCTGCGAGTCCTGTCTAGGCTAGATATTTTCAGCACACTATTTACATCCCCTTTATTTATTCCTGTCTTCCATTTATACACCTCAATCATATCCCCCCTAATTCTACGTCTTTCTAGAGATGCAGATTCAGGGCCCTTAGTCTATCCTCATAGGGAAGGTTTCTGATACATGGGATCAACTTTGTCATCCTCCTTAGTACATTTTCCAGAGAATTTATATCCATTCTGTAATACGGTGACCAAAACTGTGCAGCATAATCTAAATGAGGCCTAACCAAGGATGTATAGAGTTGAAGAACAACCTGAGGACTCCTATTATTTATGCTTCTTGATATGAAGCCAAGGATTCTATTAGCTTTATTGCGAACACTTATGCACTGTTGTCTTGGTTTCAGATTACTGCTAACCAGAACTCCTAAATCTTTTCGCAATCCGTAATATTAAGATCTACATTATTTAGTTTATATGTGGCATGGTTATTGTCCTGTCCAACATTTAGAACTTTGCATTTGTCTATATTAAACTGCATCTGCCACTTCTCCGACCACTGCATCAGTCTATTCAAATCTTCCTGGAGTGCTCGAATGTCCTCGTCAGAATGAATTCGACGGCCTATTTTGGTGTCATCGGGAAACTTGCCGATGTCGCTCTTTATGCCCTCATCTATGTCGTTTATGTAGATTGTGAACAGCAGGGGGCCCAACACTGACCCCTGTGAACACCGCTCGTGACGCTTCCCCACTCTGATTTCTCCCCATTTATGCAAACTCTCTGCTGCCTATTTGTCAACCATGCCTCTATCCAGGAAAAAATTTCTCCTCCTATTCCATGTGCTTTAATTTTCCTCAATAGTCTCTGATGTGGGACCCTGTCAAAAGCCTTACTGAAGTCCATATACACAATATCATATTCATTACCATGATCTACCTTCTCAAATACCTTAGTGAAAAAAGTTAATAAATTCGTAAGGCAGGAACGCCTCTTTGTAAAACCATGCTGAGATTCGTTGATTAATTTATGCTTTTCAAGGTGGCTACGAACTGCCTCGGCAATTATTGATTCCATAAATTTTCCCATTATGGAGGTTAGGCTTATTGGTCTATAGTTCGAAGCTAAGGACCTGTCACCTGTTTTGAAAATAGGTATCACATTTGCCATTTTCCACTTATCTGGCACCATGCCAGTTTGTAGTGATATGTTGAAAAGATTAGCCAAAGGTGTGCTAAGCTCCTCTTTACATTCCTTTAGAACCCTTGCATACAGTTCATCAGGGCCTGGGGATTTGTCAGGTTTTAATTTATCTATTTGCCTAAGGACCATGTCACTTGTGACCCTAATCGTGCACAGTTTATTATCGTCCTGTTCTACATAATTTATCATTACTGGAATATCGCTGGTATCCTCTTGTGTAAAAACTGAGAGGAAGTATGTGTTAAAAATTCTACACATTTCCTTATCACTTTCAGTGAGCTGACCCGAGGAACTTTTGAGTGGGCCTATCTTGTCCTTGATCTTACTTCTGTATACCTGAAAGAATCCTTTGGTTAGTCTTCGATTGTCTTGCAACTTTAACCTCATAATCTCTTTTGCTTTTCTAATTCCCTTTTTTATTTCTCTCTTTAACTGAATATATTGATTTCTTAATTGCCCCTCTCCTCTTTTGATTTGCCTATATATGCCTCTCTTTTGACCAATCAGATATTTTAATCTATTGTTCATCCATTTAGGATCATTTTTGTTTGATCTGATTTCCCTATTTGGAACATAATTTGACTGAGCAGCTAGAACTATGCCCTGGAAAGCATCATATCGGCAACCATCACCACCTACCTGACCCTTAGTCAGGTCATTCCAGTTCAGCCCACCTAAGTAATTTTTCAGTCCTATGAAATCAGCCAAGCGAAAGTCAGGGACGGAGACTTGATTGCCATTATTAGGGGAATTCCATGATATATTAAAACTAAGTGATTTGTGAAAGTGATCACAAATCACTCAGTTTTAATATATCATGGAATTCCCCTAATAATGGCAATCAAGTCTCCGTCCCTGACTTTCGCTTGGCTGATTTCATAGGACTGAAAAATTACTTAGGTGGCTGAACTGGAATGACCTGACTAAGGGTCAGGTAGGTGGTGATGGTTGCCGATATGATGCTTTCCAGGGCATAGTTCTAGCTGCTCAGTCAAATTATGTTCCAAATAGGGAAATCAGATCAAACAAAAATGATCCTAAATGGATGAACAATAGATTAAAATATCTGATTGGTCAAAAGAGAGGCATATATAGGCAAATCAAAAGAGGAGAGGGGCAATTAAGAAATCAATATATTCAGTTAAAGAGAGAAATAAAAAAGGGAATTAGAGAAGCAAAAAGAGATTATGAGGTTAAAGTTGCTCGTGTGTGTGCGAGTTTTCATCTGAGCTGCCTCCTGGGGTTCTCTCTGCTACAACATTATTTGCTACATTCCTCCATTTTAGGTGCCTTAGGTTGAAATCCCCAAGCAGCAAGATGTTTGGGGCAGGAGCTGGAAGATTTTCCAGACAGTGATCTATTTTAAAAAAGATATTCCTGGAATTGTTGGGAGGCTTTTATACAACCACAATGACATGGTTTTGATTCTCGATCTTTACTGCCAAAACTTCAACTACAGTATTTGAGGTATTTATTAGTTTCAAGCATATCAGTGACTCTGTGACGTACAGGCCAACCTTCTACCCCCCCCCCCACCTTTTTGCCTGTTCACTCTGCCACATCTGTATAGGTTATAACCCGGGATCCATATTTCATTGTCAAAGTGATCCTTTATGTGGGTCTCTGTAAAAAGCGAGAACATTGCGTTTAACTCTGTAAGGAGTCCACTGATGAAAGGTATTTTGATGTTTGTTGCTGGCTTCAGACCCAGTATATTTCCAAAGATGAATGTCGTCGTATTGGTGGTATGGATGGAAGGGGAGTCTTTTATTCCTGGCACTAATATCTGTTGTTTTGGAGTGGAAGCCATTGATTGTGAATCCGCTCCAGAAATGATCGGAGTTGGTGTACGATTTCTATCATTTCCTACCTGCTTGTTTTCCTTCCTGGCGCTAGAAAAGCTCTCTCTGGAGTGGTTGTGACTATGGAAGGTTTCCCATGGTCTGGATGTTCTGTATCTTCTTGTCCCCTGTAGGTGGTGTGCCTGGCAATATAAGTCATAGCATTGTCTTCCTGAACTGAAGAGTGACACATTTCGAGGTGGAAAAGCTTACAGGAAGGAAAGTTGCATTTTCCAGTGTTCATATGGGCACGGCATTTTCTGGGATGGTCAAAGCTGCAGGTCCTATCTGTTTTTCCAGATATTCCGTACCTGCAGATACCTAATGCATGTTTGCCCTGTGTTTTCGTGACTGAATTCCCTTGTGGTGCGTGTCTTTTTGTCTCTTTACTATCTTCAGCACTTGTACTAACAATGGTGCCTTCACCAGTATTTTAGCTGTATTTTATCTTCACTATTCCTTGGTGTATCCTCTTGTTTAGTATCTCCAATGGTAATTGCTAGTTTGTAAGTTTAGGTTTTGCATATCCTTGTCTATACCTGTTGCCCCACTGGAGTTCCGGTGTCTCTCCGGGCAACCAACTTTTATTTCTGTACTCTTACAGTTACTGTCTACCACGACAGCATCTGCACCAGAGGCAATAGCACCATTTGGCCCAGTCCTTATGCTGTCAAGGCTTTCTATGAAGGCCGTTTTGATGTTTCCATCTTTTAATACCAAAGAGATATTTTTCACAGCTGGTTCTCATTTGGGCATACCCAAAATCACTTCCTTGGTTTAATATCTCATGTAGATGATTCCTGAATATCTGCACAAGATGCGTGGGCCCATTTCCCACAGAAGTTGTACATAATCCATGCAGAAGCCCGTTTGTTGCTGCGGATGCAAGATACACATAGTTTCATGATGTGATTTTTTTTTGGTTGTTATACTGTATATTCTACTAATAACCTCCTGAAAGGTGTAAATCTGTCTATTTGTATGTGTAGCCTATTTGCATTTGTACCTGGAGTTTACCTGGAGAGAGTTCCAGGGGTCAACGCCCCCGCGGCCCGGTCTGTGATGTATGAAATGTAGGTGTATGTATGTACATGATGTATATATATGAAACAATCTTACCGCTTCTAGCAGTAACTGTTTGGGCGTTTGATAAGGGCACCTGAAAACCCTATCCAGCTTATGAATCCGGTCAGAGGATACCTTATTTTTGAACGAATCCAGCTGAATGTTAAGGACACTTAGAAACCCTGTCAGGTTTTGAATCTGGTCATTGGTTCACTTATTTTTGGACGAATCCAGTCAGTGGATCACTTATTTTTGAACGAATCCGGTCGGTGATTTTGACTAGCTCGTGAAAGCACTTCTGGAAAATTATTATTTAACAGAGTGATATGTGTTCAGTTTGATACAAAAAGTGACCTCTAGCACTCTTTTTTTACAGCTTGAGGTTTTGGACACTTATAGATTACTGTATTTAACTTTTCCAAAAAAATTTCCACCTCCACAGCATCAAATGCTGTTTTATCACTATTGTTGCCTATGGAAGGGCGACTGGTGAAGAAAGAGTGGAGGAGCACCTAGAAAAGTGTGGGCTCATACATGACAACCAGCAAGGTTTCAGGGATGGAAACTCCTGTTTCGCAAACCTATTGGAATTCTACAACACGGTAACATAAGTAAGACGGGAGAGAGAGGGAAATATGTAGATTCCATTTTCTTGGACTGTAACAAGGCTTCTCACACAGTACTACACAAAAGACTGTGCTAAAGCTATTTATGAATGACATGACAGAAAGGTTAGATGTGTCCCTGTTCGCAGACGATGTGAATTTATTGAGGAGAATACAAGCGAACGAGGATCAGGAAATACTAAGAGATGTGGACAGGCTACAAGCTTTGTTCGACAAATCGCTCCTGGAGTTTAAACCCACCAAGTGCAAAGTTATGAAGCTTGGGGAAGAACAAAACAGACCTCAGACTACAGGCTCGGGGTTCAAAGGCTGCAAACATCGCTCAACGAAAACCAACTCTAGGGGAGTATCCTACCGAGTACATCTCCTGAGGCGCACATAAACTATATAACTGTTGCAGCATTTGGGTATCTGGCTAATCTAAGAATTGCGTTCCGACATCAGAGTAAGTTGTCATTCATGACACTGTACAGCGTGTACGTCAGGAGCATATTGGAGTACGCAGCACCAGTATAGGACCCACACTTGGTCAAACATGTCAAAATCTTACAGAAAGTGAATAGGTTTGCACCATGACTTGTCTCGGAGCTAAGGGGTATGTCCTATGACGAGAGGTTAATGGAACTCAACCTGATGACACTGGAGGCCAGGTTGGATAAGGATGACATGATTCCGATGTTTAAAATATTCAGAGGAACTGAGAGGTGAACTGGGGTAGAATGTTGCAGAGATGAGAAATAGGAACGAGAGGATACAACTAAAAGTTGAAAATTCATAAGAGTCATAGGGATGTTAGGAAGTATTTCTTCATCCTTAGTGTTCTCAGAGAGAGGAACAATCTGGTGAGTGAAGCAGTAGAGGCTGAATCGATACAAAGCTTTAAGAAGAGGTACGTTATGGCTCTCTGAGCGGGAAGAGAGTAAACCCAGTAGCGATCAACAAAAGAGGGTCCAAGAGCTATAAATCAACCCCCGCAACCACATATAGGTGAGTACATACAGGTAAATACATACGAGAATACACAGACACGGACGCATGCACACACTACCGACAAATGCCATTGACAAGTAATAACTAAAACAATGGGTCTAGTAAAGAGTAATGACATTATTATCTCAAATAAATCAAGTTATTTAGTATTTAACCTTCTAGTGTTATTTAACACCCATTGTGCTATAATCATTTCCATATGTACTGGAGATAACCATTTTATATATATATATAATATATATATTCATATATATATATATATATATATATATATATATATATAATATATATATATATATTATTTAAATTATATATATATATATATATATAATATAAATATTTATATAAAAATTAAACACAGAATTATATCTTTTAACATATAGACATGAGATTATCATGAGACACTGTAAACCAAGAACTGTAACCATCTTTTCAGACGAACAGGATCTGCATGAGAGTGTCCAATCCATTAGGAACACTGTTAACCTCCAAGAAGATATAAACCAAGTTTCCAATGGGCAACAAAAGAACATATGAATGTCAATTTAAGACAAATTCCACACACTCTCCGTTTTGGAAAACTGGAGGAAATAATAACTAGAACAGAGTATAACTACAAACCCAATCACACAATAGTGAGGAAAAGTAATGGAGAGACCTGGAGTGGTAATGTCAGAGGACTCTCACCTTCAAGATCACAACCAATGCACTATCACATCTGCTAGAAACTGATAGGATGGATAATATAACATTCAAGACAAGAGATGCTAAGCCAATGATGACCCTTTTTAAATCACTTATTCTTTTCTAGGCTGGAAATACTGCTGTACATTAACATCCCCATTCAAGGCAGGTGAAATTGCAGAGCTGAAAATGTAAAAGAGACCTTTACTGCACGTATAAGTTCCATCAAACACCTTAACTACTGGGAGCGCCTGGAAGCACTTGACTTGTACTCACTAGAGCGCAGGCGAGAGAGATATATCATAATATACACCTGGAAGATTCTGGAGGGACTGGTCCCTAATATGCACACAGCAATCACTCCATACGAAAGCAAAAGACTTGGCAGGCGATGCAACATACCCCCAGTGAAAAGTAGGGACGTCACTGGTACACTAAGAGAAAACACAATAAGTGTCCGGGTCCAAGACTGTTCAACAGCCTCCCACCAGCAATAAGGGGCATTACGGGGAGACCCCTGGTTGTCTTCAAGAGGGAGCTGGACAGATACCTAAATACGGTGCCGGATCAGCCGGGATGTGGTTCGTACGTTGGATTACGTTCGGCCAGCAGTAACAGCCTCATTGATCAGGCCCTGATCCACCGGGAGGCCTGGTCGTGGACCGGGCCTCGGGGACGTTGATCTCCGGAATTCCCTCCAGGTAGACCCCAGGTAGACACCTAACGGCCGAAAAATGTGTCCCGGTATCAGCCAAAAGTTTGCTATCGCCTCATCCCTAATCATCATACATAAAATATTGCATTGATAGCACAGCCAGGAATATACTTTTTATCTGAGGTGAAAAAAGAACAAGTGGGCATAGTCCGAAATTACGAACAAAAGTGAACACACCAGATTCTAATAATTTTGTTCAATGTAAAATCTACACGATGGAGTAAATGCTTGAAATCTGACTCAAGACAGCTAACCCCACATACAGATTAAAAGCATATATTATATGGGTATGGCTCAGTAATCGAAAGTTAAGAGTTTGGATCAAAAGCCGGAGTTTAGCCTCCTAATAGTCGTGTAATGTTTAATAATTTAGTATATAAACATACACACAAACACACACGTACTCGTGGTAATTGAAGCGTAACACACCACACAAACATAACGCCTGCCGTATAAACGTCATTGCTACAACCACTTATTGGGGCCAACACTATAATACTGACCTAAACAGCTAGAACCTAACATAAACAGAACTACATGGGGAGGTTTTATCTCTCCATTAAGAAGAATGTTACATTGAACTGGTATCAAACTAAGTGTCAACACCAGACACACTGAATATTCTCACACCAGAGTTATGTTCACGCTATTGTTGGATAATAACTCTATCTAAATGCAGTGCTATAATTGAAGTAATGCTTTCTAGAAGGAGATTAAAATTAACTTACATCATCGTTTATCGCGCTGCGGTTACTAATGTTGTGGAAATAATATTACCTTATCACAATAGCAAAGTAAAGATACTACGCAATAATTTTTCAGTAGTTGCCATTATACATAACTACACTACCAGCTAGTAACTATGATAATACTTATTGCAGTCTATGATGGTACTCAATGGTAATGTTGATAGTACTCTCTGGTGACACTCTCTGGTAATACTGATCGTCCTCCGTGATGCTACTCTATGATATTATGATGGTACTCTGCGATGATACTGTGGAAGTATTGGTGGTATTCTGTGATAGTAGCGATGTTACTCTGTAATGATGGAGATGGGACTCTGCAATAGCAGTGATTGTACTCTCTTACTGTACTCTGTGATGTATTCTACTAATGCTGATGATACTCAGCAATGTTACTCTATGATGGTACTAAGGTTACTTTAATGTTGCACCCATTCTGCTTTTAAATGGTTCTTTATGATGGGATTCTTAGATAGAATTCCAACATGTTTGTCTGAACACATACTATTGAGAGTGTTGACATGTGCGTTGAGTGCAATTTTGTATTCGTAATATATCGTACATAACCACATTCCTGCACTTCATCTTATGCAAGCCGGAGAGACTCATTAGATCACTGCTTTCTTACATGTGTGCACCAACTAGGTACTTGGCACCTATGTGCAGGAAACTATATGCTTATTTCAGGGTAAGGAAGGAGAAGACCACAGGTGAAGTAACCTAACATGTTGGTGTAGTCTTGAACCTCAGATCCTCACCGGCTTCGAGCTGGTTAACACAGTACTATAATTCTGCCTAGAAGGAAAGAATAAAGTGCACAATACCATAAATGGAACAATACACAAATATCTCTCACTGAGGGGTTTAAATTTTCTATTGCTAAAACTCTTAAGATTAATTTACTAAGGTGCCCTGTTGTCTCTTATAGTGCTTTATACCTGTATGTTTCCCACATCCCTGAGCAAGGTTCGGTCAAATTTCTCGATCTCTTCTTTTATCGCCGAATGTTCCTGAAAGTTGCTTGTCATAGCCGCCTGAAGCTCCTTAAAACTCTAGCTCCTTTTCCATGAAAGGCTGATGGATGCACCCTTCTTCGTCTTCATTCCGTCCTAATCTAAATTGACCACAGTGACCAACTGCATTCTTTAGCCTATGTAGACTGCTTGTTAAGGTGGGGATTCAAACAGGAGGAGGCTGAAATTAATCCTCTAGATACCACTGCCACGAGTGTCCTCGGATCACGAGAAAAACATGTAGCTTAGCTACATGCGTGATTCTTGAAGGATCGCTGGCTCAAGTGGTAAGGCGATGCATACATTGTGCTGTCTCTGGAGGCGGTATAAGGTTCGTAGGGTCGAGTCCTGGCCTGCCGCATATATATATTGTGAAGACCAAACGGCCCAACACTGACCTCCTTGGAACACTGCTTATGACGATTCCCCACTCAAATTTCTTGACATTCATGCAAACTCTCTCTTACCAGTCTGTCAACCGCGCCTCTGTCGAGAAAAAAAATTCTCCTCCTATTTCCTATGGCGGCTCTACTTTCTTCGACACTCTTCGATGTGGATTGTAGGCCACATCGAAATTACGTACTTCAACTGAAGTCCAAGTACGCAATATCATATTGCTTACAGTGGTTTACCTCCTTAAATACCTTAGTGAAAAATGTGAGTAAATTCGCAAGGCAGGAACACCCGTTTATAAATACGTCGCTGAGAATCATTAATCAATTCATGTCTTTCAAGGTGGCTTCGAAAAGACTCGGCAATTAATGATTCCATTAATTTTCCCACAACGAAGGTTAGGTTAACTGATCTATAATTCGAAGCCTAAAACTTGTCTTATGCTCTGTAGATAGTTATAACATTTGTTACTCTCCACTTATCTGGCACTACACCAGTTTGTAATAATATCTTGAAAAGACTAACCAATGTTTTGGTAAGCTCCTCTTTACATTTCTTTATAAGCCTTGAGAAAAATTCACAAGATCCCGGAGATCCGTTAGGTTTTTATATATGTATTTGTCTGAGAACCATGACACTAGTGACTATGACCATTAAGAACATAAGAACATAAGAAAGAAGGAACACTCCAAGAGGCCTACTGACCCATGCGGAGCAGGTCCATGTCTTCCACCCCGGATTAGCCCAATGACCCACTCAGTCTGGTCACCTCCACTCATGGAAGGAGAACGGCACCAGACCCAGCAGCACAAACTATCCTTCCTGAATCTGAACTTTTCCAACTTGAAACCATTGCTGCGAGTCCGAAATTTCTTTAGTGCTAATTAAAAGACTGAGCACATGAAGACGAAGCAGGAAGATGATGGTGAATCTTTGAAGATGGTGGTGAAGCTGGAGCATGGTGGTGAAGCTGGAATATGGTGGTGAAGCTGGAACATGGTGGTGAAGCTGGAAATGGGTGAAGCGGAGTGGATGGTGAAGCTGGAATATGGTGGTGAAGCTGGAACATGTGGTGAAGCTGGAATATGGTGGTGAAGCTGGAACATGGTGGTGAAGCTGGAATAGTGTGAGCTGGATATGGTGGAAGCTGGAACATGGTGGTGAAGCTGGAACATGGTGGTGAAGCTGGAATATGGTGGTGAAGCTGGAACATGGTGGTGAAGCTGGAACATGGTGGTGAAGCTGGAATATGGTGGTGAAGCTGGAACATGGTGGTGAAGCTGGAACATGGTGGTGAAGCTGGAAATGGTGGTGAAGCTGGAACATGGTGGTGAAGCTGGAACATGGTGGTGAAGCTGGAATATGGTGGTGAAGCTGGAACATGGTGGTGAAGCTGGAACATGGTGGTGAAGCTGGAATAATGGTGGTGAAGCTGGAACATGGTGGTGAAGCTGGAACATGGTGGTGAAGCTGGAATATGGTGGTGAAGCTGGAAATGGTGGTGAAGCTGGAACATGGAGAGTGAAGCTGGAAATGGTGGTGAAGCTGGAATATGGTGGTGAAGCTGGAACATGGTGGTGAAGCTGGAACATGGTGGTGAAGCTGGAATATGGTGGTGAAGCTGGAAGATGGTGGTGAAGCTGGAACATGGTGGTGAAGCTGGAACATGGTGGTGAAGCTGGAAGATGGTGGTGAAGCTGGAACATGGTGGTGAAGCTGGAACATGGTGGTGAAGCTGGAATATGGTGGTGAAGCTGGAACATGGTGGTGAAGCTGGAACATGGTGGTGAAAGCTGGAATATGGTGGATGAAGCTGAACATGGTGGTGAAGCTGGAAAGTGGTGGTGAAGCTGGAAATGGTGGTGAAGCTGGAATATGGTGGTGAAGCTGGAACATGGTGGTGAAGCTGGAACATGGTGGTGGAACTGGAATATGGTGGTGAAGCTGGAATAAAGTGAGGTGAACTGGAACATGGTGGTGAAGCTGAATATGGTGGTGAAGCATGGAAATGGTGGGTGAAGCTGGAACATGGTGGTGAAGCTGGAAATGGTGGTGAAGCTGGAACATGGTGGTGAAGTTGGAATATTATGTGGTGAAGCTGGAAATGGTGGTGAAGCTGGAAGATGGTGGAAGCTGGAACAATGGTGGGAAGCAAATGGTTGGGAAGTAATTGTGGTGAAGCTGGAACATGTGGTGAAGCTGGAATATGGGATGAAACTGGAAATGTGGTGAAGCTGAAATGTGGTGAATGGAACATGGTGGTGAAGCTGGAACATGGTGGTAAGCTGGAATAGAAGATGAAGATGGAAGATGGTGGGAAGCTGAAGATGTAGGTGAAGCTGGAACATGGTGAAGCTGAACATGGTGGTCGTGAATGCTGAGAAGATTGTGGTGAAGCTGGAAGATGATGGTGAAGCTGGAAGATGGTGGTGAAGCTGGAAGATGGTGGTGAAGCTGGAAGATGATGGTGAAGCTGGAAGATGGTGGTGAAGCTGGAAGATGATGGTGAAGCTGGAAGATGATGGTGAAGCTGGAAGATGGTGGTGAAGCTGGAAGATGGTGATAAAGCTGGACAGTGTTGATGAAGCTGGACAGTGTTGATGAAGCTGGAAGATGGTGGTGAAGCTGGACAATGGTGAAGTTGGAAGATGGTGGCGAAGCTCGATAAGGGTGGCGAAGCTGGAAGATGTGTGGAATTGGAAGATGGTGGTGGAATTGAAGATGGTGGTGGAATTGGAAGATGGTGGTGAAGCTGGATAATGATGGTAAAGCTTGATAATGGAGGTGAATCTGGATAATGGTGGTGAAGCTGGAAGTTGGTGGTGAAGGCAGATATTGGTGGTGAAGCTGGAAGTTGGTGATGAAGGCAGATATTGGTGGTGAAGCTGGGCAATGGTGGTGAAGAAAAATCTAGAATAATTATATTAAGTGTATGAAATTAAAAAAAAAAAAACTGGTAAACTGTTTCTCACTAGATGTCAAATATATCTCCAAAGAAAAGGTTGTTTGGGAAAAGTAATTCTGAAGGATATTAACACAGATTTTCTTAAAAAACTAACGTGATGTTGAATGTATGTCAGTGAATGAATATTATGTAAAGATGGAAGGTATGATTCAAGGAACTGGATGGAAGAAGACGAATAACACAATCAAGGGTAGCAGAGATGGTACTTGGCCGACAGTCAACGATAAGTGGAAGTAAGTAGCAGCGTACAAGAGACACTTCAGAATACATTATGTGGGTGGGTCGTTGTCAGTGAACAGGTCATGGGTGGGCCCTGAGCAGTATGCGGGTCGTTGGTGGGTCGTGGGTCGCAAGCGGTGGGCGAGTAATGGGAGGTACCGGGGTCTTGGGCAGAGGGCTAGACTTGGGTGGGGCTGAGCTGGCAAATAAACGTAAGTAAATTACGAAGTAAAATTAACATAAATAAAGAGAAATTGTGAACGGAATGAAAGCACCGTCACCAAGCTGAGACTTGATACCATTGTCTGTGACATTATTGCCAGGGTTGAGCTATTGCCACATTACACGAACAACCTGCACATGTGAAAAAGAAGTTTGTGGCAATGTTTCGGTCTGACTAGTCAGTGGTTCAACTCGGACCAAAGCATCTCCATATGCTTCTTTCTCCTATATACGGGTTGTTTATGTATTGCTCCATCACGGTATTATGTCTTTATGTTCTTTACAGACACACCTCCGTCATTACGCGGGCTGCCTAAAACTTGTCTCCCTTCAAGGGGGGGGGTCATAATAAATGCGTCATAACGAGCTACGCCGTAGTGCGTTATCCGTAACTACTGAACTAACACGTAGTAATGCTTGATGAGAGTCAGAAGCCAAGTGCCCTCGCCGACTTCTCACCTGAATTCGTCAAAACGAGTCAGGAAGTGAATTATTTACAATTACTTATTATCAGTAATGAAATTAACGTACAATAATTTTGATCAGATCTTTTGTACAATATTATTAATGATATATGGAATAGATATTTAAAGAGCGTTGGATTTTATTATTAACTGAATAATGTTGGGGCATTAATTAATTTATAGTCCTTTAGATACAGGAAATATATACAGATAGGTTTGTTACTCAGTTAATATATGCTGATAGGATGTCAAAAAGTCTTGAATGGTGGTGAAGAGGTGACATGCATCTTAATGACCCTCGTGTAGTCAACAGACTTTAAACACAATAAACCAGATATGTTCTTTGCAAAAGATGATATCCACTGATAGGGGTACAGTATGTTCTGTCGGTGTATATTCACTGAAAGTTTGCTTCAGTCTTAATTTAAGTATTCGGACTGATGGTGTGCAGGTTACATGCAGCCTTAATGACTCATCAAGTAGTTCATAAACTTGAAAACCAATTACTCAATAATCTTTTGTTTCTAGCTAATTGGTTTGTGATGCATCCTTTTCCTTGACCTTGTTAACAGCTGGTATCCATATTTGCTTAAATCAACCATGCATTAACTCATTAAATATTAATTACTTAAACAGTAAGAAATCTCACATACAGTCTCGCTACCAGTGCTAATTTTAGTACAAATTTTTGCTATTTGGATTATTACTATAGATGTAATAATTGAGAGGTATACATTTTGATGAAAATTACCAGTTAAAATACTGGTAATAATTTAATCTAACATTTTATTATATAAATCTTACACTACATAATCAAATTTTAAAGTGTATATACATATTTTTTTTTTTTTTTTTTGAACAGACAGGTTATTTTATTTTATATATTATAACCAGAGATATTAACTACACTTTCAGTTCCTAAGCTATATTTTAATTTTTTTAGTTTCCTGCATCATCAATGAAGACAAATATAAAAGTAATAATTTCATCAACTGAATGATTTACAGAACATCATTATCCCGCAACCAACAATAACTAATTTCTCACATAAATTAATAGATTCAAATTATTAATATTCATTCGTATCAGTAATTCGACGTAGAATATATGTCTGGTTTTCGTCTGATAAATCTGCCGCTGATCTCCGCACATAATTAAGTAGTAATATGTTGTTCAATTTTGGAAATTGATGAGCTGACATATATGGAGACTAGTATTTCATAGTTTTATTTTATATATATGAAAAAAAAATCATAAATTTGTTTGACAGGACTGTTTATATCGATGTCATTGCATTTTTTTTTACTAAGTTCATGTATTACAAAAGTTACTAGACATTGTCTCTAATAATGGTTTTCATTTGTTTTTCCCACTTCATTGTTATTCTACTCGAGTGTAACGTTGAGCCATTAAATACAATTTCGTATTTGTACTAATAGAAGTAGTTTATGTGTGTCTGTTGGATGCTTTATGGTGTATATTAGTGTCGTAATCGGCTGTGAAAAGCAAGTTAAAGGCTGTGAAAGCCATTTCTATGTACCTACTTGTCAGAAAATTATTGGCTATTTTTAATTTTCACCTATTTGTTTGTTATTTCCGCATTTAAGGAATTATTTAGAGTTACATATATCTTAAGTGTTTTGTCTGAAAGAATGCTGGTATATGTGTGTAGGAACTGCGATAATAAATATTGACATACATATATAAATGTTATGTTGTGAATGTTTATTCAGATCCTGATTTAAATGATTACTTACAGTGTTTACGGTAATGAGATTCTCTCTACATTCTTTTTATCGTGTTCCCTTTATTGTTTTTTGAAAGTTTTACATATTTTGAATACAAGATAATTCAATGATATTAGTCTTTGATACGTGTAAGACAATATTACATGCTTTTATACAGTTTAAGACAATTATTATTGTCTTTGGTGCGATGTAAGATAAATCATCCAAAGTTATGCTGAGTTGAGAGGCTGTGTTTAATTAGATAAAGTTTTGTATCGGATCACTCTCATAACATTCTCATTAGAAACCGGATTATTACCTAATTAATATTCATTGAGAGTGATATTAACATAATTTTCCCAAAACACTCCTTAATTAGCTTGATGGGAAAAACAAATATTTTTCCCCATTTCAAACCGGAAAGTAATATAATCATGATTTTAAATTCATTAACATATTTGTTTTGTATCTAATTTACTGGTAGTGTATACACAACGAGGGAGGAATATCTAAGTACGTATTTTAGTACACATACTCACACACACATATGAACACACACACATATGAACACACACACACGCTCACTCTCACATTCACACACTCACACTCACACACATACACACTCACTCACTCACTCATTTACACACACACACACACACACACACACACACACACACACACACACCACACACACACACGAGGCACACACATACACACCACACACACTAGCACACACTACCACACACACACACACACAACACACACACACACACACACAACACACACACAACACCAGACTGGACACTTGACACCCTGCAACCTCAACTAGGTGAGTACAACTAGGTGAGTACACACACACACACACACACACACAATGAATTAAGGAATACCTGTCTGGAAGACAATAGCAAATCATGGTTATTGACATGTGGGCGCTTGTAAAGAGCGGGGTGCCACAGGAGTCAGTCCTGGGACCGGTGCTGCTTCTCGTATATGTGAACGACATGACGGAAGGCATAGACTCAGAAGTGTCCTTGTTTGCAGAAGATGTGAAGTTAACGAGGAGAATTAAATCGGACTAGGATCAGGCAGGGCTACAAAGGGATCAGGACAGGCTGCAGGCCTGATCAAGCAACTAGCTCCCAAAGTTTAACTCCACCAAGTTCAAAGTCATGAAGATTGGGGAAGAGTAAAGAAGACCGCAGACAGAGTACAGTCTAGGGGGCCAGAGACCACAAACCTCACTCAAGAAAAGGATCTTGGGGTGGGTATAACACCGGGCACATCTCTTCAGGCACCAATCAACCAAACAACTGCTTCTGCATACAGGCGCCTAGCAAACCTAAGAACAGCATTCCGACATCTTAATAAGGAATCGTTCAGGACCCTGTACACAATGTACGTTAGGCCCATATTGGAGTATGCAGCACCAGTTTGGAACCCACCCACACCATGTGCTGGACACAGTGCACACAAACGAGGAAGAAGTGAAGAGGCTTCTGAGTGAGCTAGATACCTCAAATGCAATGGGGCCAGATAACATCTCCCCATGGGTATTGAGAGAGGGAGCAGAGGCGCTATGTGTACCCCTAACAACAATATTCAATACATCTATCGAAAAAGGGAGATTAACTGAGGCATGGAAGACAGCAAATGTAATCCCAATCTTTAAAAAAGGAGACAGACATGAAGCATTAAACTACAGACCAGTGTCACTGACATGTATAGTATGCAAAATCATGGAGAAGATTATCAGGAGAAGAGTGGTGGAACACCTAGAAAGGAACGATCTCATCAACAGCAGCCAACATGGTTTTCAGGGACGGGAAAATTTCCCGTGTCCCCAAACCTACTGGAGTTTTTATGACATGGTGACAGCAGTAAGACAAGAGAGAGAGGGGTGGGTGGATTGCAATTTTCTTGGACTGCAAGAAGGCGTTTGACACAGTTCCACACAAGAGATTGGTGCAAAAACTTGGAGGACCAAGCAGGGATAACAGGGGAAAGGGACTACAATGGATCAGGGAATACTTGTCAGGAAGACAGCAGCGTGTCCATGGTACGTGGCGAGGTGTCAGAGTGGGTACCTGTGACCAGCGGGGTCCCACAGGGTCAGTCCTAGGACCAGTGCTGTTTCTGGGATTTGTGAACGACATGACGGAAGGAATAGACTCTGAGGTGTCCCTGTTTGCAGATGACGTGAAGTTTATGAGAAGAATTCACTCGATCGAAGACCAGGCCCGAACTCCAAAGGGATCTGGACCAGGCTGCAGACCTGGTCCAGCAATTGGCTCCTGGGGTTCAATCCCACCAAGTGCAAAGTCATGAAAAATTGGGGAAGGGCAAAGAAGACCGCAACGGAGTTTCATCTAGGGGGCCAGAGACTACAAACCTCACTCAAGGAAAAAGATCTTGGGGGGAGTATAACACCAGCACATCTCCTGAAGCGCACATCAACCAAATAACTGCTGCAGCATATGGGCGCCTAGCAAACCTCAGAACAGCATTCCGACATCTTAATAAGGAATCATTCAGGGCCCCGTACACCGTGTACGTTAGGCCCATATTGGAGTAGGGGGCACCAGTTTGGAACCCCACACCTAGCCAAGCACTAAAGAAACTAAGGAAAGTGCAAAGGTTTGCAAACAATACTAGTCTCAAGCTAAGAGTATGTCCTATGAGGAGAGGTTAAGGGAAATCAACCTGACGACCACTGGAGGACAGGAGAGATAGGGGGACATGATAACGACATGCAAAATACTGAGAGGAATTGACAAGGTGGACAAAGACAGGGTGTTCCAGAGATTGGACCAGAAACAAGGGGACACAGTTGGGAAACTGAAGACACA
>NC_069407.1:70202602-70220358 GCF_026875155.1 Cherax quadricarinatus
TGGAAGGGCCCTGATTAAAAAGATTTTTTTTTTTTCTCAATTTTTTTGAATGCTTCCTTCTCCTGTTTTTCAGTTTTTCAATTGTTTCTGAAGAATAATTTCATAAAACACAAAAGGACGATCTCTCAAGTAAAGGTGATATTGGGAAAAGAGCTTGGCAGAACTTGTTCTTTAAAAAATTTTTTTAAAAAAATTAAGCGAATTTTTAATTTGTGGGATTTGATCAGTGCGGAAAAAAATTTGGAAACAAAAGATATATGTTTAGGAAAGTTATCGGAACATTTGAAGAGCGGTGGTACCTTAATGCAATAAGATCACAGTAAACATGTGATTTCAGAATATGCAAAACAACCCCCCAAGGGGGTTTTTTGCATTTCTTTAAAATGTATTCATATTGCTTTTTTGACACAGGGACAAGGGTCAAAGGGAAGTGAAGATCGACGATCACGGGACTTTAGGAGTATTTCTCAGTCATAGAGTTGTCGCAAGTGGAAAAGCCTGCAAGTGAAGTAGGGGGCGGGAAAACCATCTTTTTTTAAAGAAGGGTATGACAAAGCTCGGGAAACAAGAGAGGGGAGGACCCGTACGTCAGGAAGAGGGGGGGCCAGGGCGGTATCGACCCCTGCAACCGCAATTAGGTAGTACAATTAGGTGTAATTCCCCTTTGTTTAATCCCCTAGATGGGTTTTTTGGGGTCAAACATACCCCGGGCCCACGCCTTTCCCTGGACCTTCGGGGGCCTCTCCCGCCCCTGAGCTTAATCATCCTTTTTTTAAAAAATTATTAGATTCCCAAACCCCCTCACACACTTCCAAAAAATATTTCACTTCCTATTCTCTGTCAAAAGGGAAATACTTTTTAAACATCTCGTGATTCGTCTGTGTCCTCAACTTCGATCAGTGCCCCCCCCTTGTTGCTCGGTCCCATCTCGGAAAAACCTGTCTCTGCCCCCCTTTCCCAAATTCCCTTCGTATTCTGTATGGGGTTTCATGCCCCCCCTTCTCTCCTATCCTTTGTCCCCGGGCTGATTTCCCTTAACCTCCCCTCGTGTGCAAAACCCCCCTGCGTGGAATTTTTGTTGAAAACCCTTTGCGCTTTCTCTAGTTTTTTTTAATCATGGCTAGAGGGGGTTCCAAACTGGTCCCGCATACTCAGATTGGACCAACGTCACAGTGTACAGGTTCTGAAGATTCCCTTATTTAAGATGACGGAATGCGTTCTTAGGTTTGCTAGGGGCAATTTGTGAAGCAATTATTTTTTTTGATGTGCGCCTCAGGGAGTACCGGGTGTTATATCACCCAAGATCTTTCCCCTTTAGTGAGGTTTGTAGTCTCTGGATTATATTTGCTGTCTTCCATACCAGAGGTAAATTTTTTTCGATGATGTGTTGAAAATCGTTGTTTAAAGGGTACAATAGCGTCTCTGCTCATCTCTAGGACTATGGGGTGTTTTTCGGCCACATCGCCTTTAGGTGTCTAGTTCGCTCGCAGCCCCTTTTACTTTCCCCCTGGTTTTTTTGGGTTTTTGTCCAACTTTGGTGTTTCACCCCAACCCCCCGTCTTTTGGGTCCCTTCTGCCCCCTTCGGAAGACTTCTTTGAATTCATGTTGGTGTGTGTGTATGGGTGTGTGTGTTTGGGGGGTGTTGTATGTTTGTGTGAGTGGTGTATGTGTGTGTATGTGTGCTGATGTACTCACCTAGTTTACCACTAGTTGAGGTTGCGGGGCGAGTCCAAGCTCCTGGGCCCCGCCTCTTCAATGGTACCACTGGTCACCTCCCAACCCTGAGCTTTTATCGTACCTCTGTTAAAAAGTATGGATCCGCCTCCCCTAACGCTTCCAAAAAATTCCACTTCCCGATTCTTTTTGGGTGAAGAAATACTTCCTAACACCCTGTGGGTTCATTGTTCTTCAATTCCAACTGTGACCCCGTGTTGTAGTGTCCAGTCTTGGGAAAATCCGTCTTTTTCACCTTGTCAAATTCTTTCCCGTATTTGTAATCGTTTCATGTCCGCCATCTTCCGTCCTCCCGTGTCGTAGGGTTTATTTCCCCTTTAAACCCCTTTTCGTTTGGACATACCTCTTAGCTCTGGGGCTAGTCTTGTTTAAAAACTTTGCACTTTCTCTAGTTTCTTTACTGCTGGGGGGAGGGGTTGGGGGTTTAAATGAGCAGAAACTCCAATATGGGCCTAAGTACACGGGGTACAGGGTCCTGAAAGATTCCCTTTTTAGATGTCGGAATGCTGTTCTGAGGTTTGCCAGGCGCCCAATGCTGAGCATTATTGGGTTGATGTGCGCTTCAGGAGATGTGCCCGGGTTTATCCCCCCAAGATCTTTTTCCATGGTGGTTTGTATCTCTGGCCCCCAAGACTGTACTCCGTCTGCGGTCTTCTTTCCCCTTTCCCTCAACCCTCAGATTTGAATTTGGTGGGTTTGAACCCGGACCAACTGCTGGCCCAGGTCTGCCCCGCCCAGTCCCTTTTTTTTTTTCGGGTCTTCGATCAAATAAATTCTTCTCATCAACTTCACGTATTGAAAAGAGGGCACCTGGGAGTTTATTCCTTCCGTATGTCGTTCACAATACCAAAACAGCATGGCCTAGGACGCCCCTTGTGGGCCCCCCTGGTTACGGGTTCCCACTCTGACACCTCCCCACGCCCGATCTCTCCTGTGTGTCTCCCAAATTGTATCACCTAATTGTTTGCAGGGGTCGAGAATCAGTTTTCCCCCGCCCTTTACTGTTGTTACTAGGTCCCCCACCTTTCTGCTCAGAGTTTTATAATACCTCATTTTTAAAGTATGTAGGTTCCTGCCCCCACATCTCACTTTCGGGGACTTTTTCCACTCCTGACTCTCTATGACTGAAGAAATACTTGCTAAATCCTTTGACTAATTGGGTCTCAACTTCCAACGGGGACCCTTTTGTTTCTTTTGCCCCCTTTGGAACACCCTTCCTCTCTCCACCTTGTCTTTTCCACACAGTATTTTGTAGTTGTTATCATGTCTCCCCAACCCTCCTGTCCCCCAGTGTTGTCAGTCCGATTTCCAAACCCTTTTTTTGTAGGAATTCCCCCTTTAGCTCTGGAAAAATCTTGTCAAAAACCTTTGCATTTTCTTTTTTTCTTGAGTGCTTGATCAAGTGTGGGTTTCCCAAAAGGGTACTGCTTAGCCCAAATTTTGCGCCTGATGTACACGGTGTTAGTATCTTGAAGATTCTTTACTAAGGTTTTCGGTTGCTTTCTGGGTTTGCTGGGCGCCCTATGCTGCAGATTATTTTTGTTGATGTGTGCTTCCGGAGACGTGTCGTTGTTTACTCTTTCCCAAAGTTTTCTCCTTGAGCGAGGTTTGCAGTTTTTGGGCCACCTAGCCAATACTCCGTCTGGGGTTTTTTTGCCTTTCCTGATCTTCATGGCTTACATTTTGGGGGGTTAAATTCGAAAAGGGGCCAGTTGCGGTGGGTGTCCAGCCAGTCCAGGTCTTTTGGATCCTCACTGATCCTCATCTGTTTTAAATTTTCCCCTTAAACTTACATCATCGCGAAACGGGGGGCACTTTGAGTCAAAACCTTTCCACATGTCATTCACTTACCAGAAATAGCACGATCGTTTGGGCCCACCCCCGTGGGACCCCGCTCATCACAGGTGCCCACGTGGGACCTCATGACGTGCCCTGAACCCTTGTTGCCTCCCTGTCAGGTATTCCTGCCATTGCAGCCCCTTTCCCGTTTATGCGCTGCCTTAGCTTCGCACCATCTCCTTTATCATAAAACTCCAGAAAAGGTTTTTGACACAGGTTTTCCTTTCATAAAAATACTGGTTGGGGTTTTACTTTTTTTCCCTTCCAGTGCTCCCCCTCTCCTGATATCTTTTCCCTTTTTGATACTATGCAAGTCAGTGAACTGGTCTATAGTTAGTTCCTTTTTTTGTCTCATTTTTTAAATATGGGTTTTTGCAATTGGTCTTCCATTCCCCAGGGAGTTCCCAGTTTCAAGGGTGTACTGAAATTTTGGGTGTGGCCACACGCATTTCGCCCCTTCAGGACCCAGGGGAGATGTTTTGGTCCCTTGCCTTGAGGTTCAAGGGCCCCTTTGCGTTTTTCACCTCCCGCTCAGTTTTGTGTATGTCACTAAAACTTGTTGGTTATTCCCTTTTTGGCGTCCCCCTCTGTTTGTCCACCCCGAGGCATTCCGTCTCCAATGTAAGGGTTAAATCTCGTTTAGCTCCTCACATACCTCTTTATGCTCTGGGATTTCCCCCCCTTCTTTCCCCACCTCATCACCCGGTCTTTGACTGTTGTCTCCCTCCCAATGTGGCTATAAACAGTTTTTTGGGTCAGACTTGGCTTTCGATGTATGAGTTTTTTGTACTGCGCTGGGGCCTTCCCTTACCCCCCCATACTCGTTTCTGGCTCTTCGACTATCTCTCTTTTTCGGTTTAGCCTCCTGTATCTTTTCCCTTCTCTGTTACAGTTAGTTTTTGCCTCTTAACCTTCGGGTAAACCAAGAACCGCTTTGGTCTAAACTTATTTTTATTCCCTTGGGAACAACCTTTTCTGCCCCCCTGTATTTTGTTTTTACGTGTGGTGTGGTATGTTGTGTGGGTGTGTGGTGTGTGTGGTGTGTGGTGTGGGTGTGTGTGTGTGTGTTGTGTGGGATGTGGGTGTGTGTGGTGTGGTGTGTGTGTGTGTGTGTGTGTGTGTGTGCATGGGTGTGTGTGTGTGTGTGTGTGTGCATGGTGTGTGTGTTGCTGTGTGTGTTGTGTGTGTGGGGTGTGTGTGTGTGTGTGTGTGTGTATGTGTGTGTGGTGTGTGTGTGGGGGTGTGTTTGTGTGTGTGGGTGTGTGTGTGGTGTGTGTGGTGTGTGTGTGTGTTGTTTTAGTTAGTTACCCTTTTTTCTGGCACATTCGATTAACCTGGCCCGTTGGGGTGAGGTGTTGGTGTGTGTGTGTGTGTTGGTGGGGTGTGTGTGTGTGTGTGTGTGTGGTGTGTGTGTGTGTGTGTGGGGGTTGTGTGTGTGGGGTTTTTGGGGTGTATGTGGGTGTGTTGTTTGGTGTGTGTGTTGGTGTTTGTGTGTGCCCCTTGTGTGTGTGTGTGTGTGGTTTGTGTGTGTGTGTGTGTTGTGTGTGTGGTGTTTCGTGTGTACTCACCCATTGTACTCACTATTTTTGGTTGGGGGGTCGATCTTAGCTCCTGGCCCCCCCCTTCACCGGGTTTCTACTGGGCCCTCTCTTTCCCACTCCCTGCCTTTATCAAACTTCGTCTTAAAACTTGTATGGTTCCTGCCTCCACTACGTCATTTTTTTAAGGCCTATTCCCCTGCTTACAACTCTTTGACTGAAGAAATCTTCCTACTATCTCTCTGACTCATTTGTTGTCTTCACTCCAATTGTGGCCTCTTGTTTTGTGTCCATCCCCTGGAACATTCCTGTTTTGTCCACCTGTCTTTCCACGCAGTATTTTATATGTAGTTATCATTCTCCTGACTCCTGTCTCAGTTGTGTTCAGGCCGATTTCCCTATAATCTTTCTTCTTAGGGACATTCCCCTTAGCTTGGAACTAACCTTGTTTCCGCCAAACATTTGTAACTTGCTCTAGTTTCTTGCGTGCTTTATCAATGTGCGGGTTCCAAACAGGTGCTGCATACTCCAGTTGGGCCCTGACATTCCGGTGCTACAGTGTCTTGAATGTTCCTTACTAAGGTATCGGAAGGCTGTTCTCAGGTTTGCAGGCGCCCATATGCGCAGCATTTGTGTGTGATGTGTGTGTGTGTGTTGTGTGTGTGTGTGTGTGTGTATTTGTGTGTGTGTGTGTGCTCACCTTAATTGTGGTTGCAGGGGTCGAGACTCAGTCTTGACCCCGCCTCCTCACTGACCGCTACTGGGTCCTCTCTCTCCCTGCTTCATGCGCTTTATATACCTCGTCTTAAAAAACTGTGTTTGGCTCCTGCATCCATACATTTCACTTCCTGACTATTACACTTTCCTAACAACTCTGTGAGTTATGAAACACTTCCAACATCCCTTTGATTCATCTGTGCCTTTAACTTCCTACTGTCTCCTTGTTGCTGTGTCCCATCTCGGGGCATCCTAATCTCTGTCCCCCCTTATTCTATTCCACGCAGTATTGTGTATGTTCTATATCATGTCACCCTGGACCTTCCTATCTTCCAGTGTCGTCAGACCGATTTCCACTTAAAGTTTCTCTTACATGGGACGTTCTCTTTAGCCATGTTGCAAACCTATGCACTATCACTTATTTCTTTGACGTACTTGATCAGTGTGGGTTCCAAACTGGTGCGGCATACTCCAGATGGGCCTGATCAAGTACGCAGTATATAGAGTCTTGAACGATTCCTTTATGGAGGTATCGGAAACCTATTCTTAGGTTTGCAGGCGTACATATGCTACAGCAGTTATCTGTTAATGTGTGTTTCGGCAACGTGGGCGCTTTATTTATACTCACCCGAAACCTTTCTCCTTGAGTGTAAGGGTTTCAGTCTTTGGCTGCCTAGCTATAATCTGTTCTGCTGCTTATTTGTTCTTCACTGGTCTTCTTGACTTTTGCAATTTGGCGGGGTCGGTTAAATTTTTCGGAGACAGTTGCTGGACCACGCGTCCAGGCTGGTCCAGGTCTTTTGTTAGTCCTGTCTGTTCCGCATCTGATTAATTCTTCCTCATAGCATACTCATCTGCAAACAGGGCACTTCTGAGTCTATCCCTACCGTCATTGTCCATTCACAAATTACAAGAATAGCACTGGCTCGTACCAGGACTGACCCCTGTGGGACCCCGATCGTCATTAGTTCGTCCACTGTGGACCTCATCACTTGCCATCGCTTGCTCATTACCTCCCTGTCAGGTATTCTCTGATGATCCATTGGAATTGTCCCTTCCCAGTATACGTGCATGATCATCTTGCTTCTGCACTAATCTCCATGTGAGGAAATGTGTCGAAGGCCTTTGTGCAGTACGAGAAAATGCAATAAACTCACCCCTCCCCTCTCATGTTTTACTTCAGCTACCTTGTCATAAAACTTCACTAGGTTTGAGAACCAGGATTGTCTTCCATGAATCCATGCTGGCTGCCATTTATAACCTTCTTCAGTTCCATGTGCTCCACCACTCTCCTCCTGATAATCTGTTCATGAAATTTGGCATACTATACACGTCGTGTCCACTGGTCTATAGTGTGGGCTCGTTTCTGTCTCCATTCCCAAAGATGGGGGGACTACATTTGCAATCTTCCATACCTCAGGTAATTGCCCGATTTTCAAGGGATTATGTTGAAGATTGTGGTTAGTGGCCACACTGTGTCTGCTTCCCTCTATAAAGACACATGGAGAGATTATCCCGTTCCACCGCCTTTGATGTATCAAGGTCCTTCGTCTTCTTCACCCTTCTCCTCTGTTGTGTGTATTTCACCCAACACGTGTTGGTTCATCCTCCTGGCTACTTTAGATTTCTAGAGACCCTTACAACATTGCATAAGCTCCCGATGGACGCACTGAAAAGTGCGAAAGTACCATGAGCTAACGATTTTCCACTGATGCTTGTCTTACCAATGCATATACTATATTATAGATATATATACATATTATATATATATATATATATAGAGAGATATAATATATATATATATATATACTTATATATGTATATTTATGTATATTGTATATATATATAAGTATCATATATATATATATATTATATATTATATATATATATATAATATATATATATATATATATATATATATATATATATTATCTAGTAGATTATTTTTATATATTTATATATATATACTTTATATATATTACTTATAGATATATATATATATTATATATATATATTATATATATAGATATATATATATATATATATATATATATATATTTATATATATAATCTATATATATATATATTTATATATATATATATATATATTTTTATAAAGACATTTTTACTGATCACCCTAAACAATTAATATTAGACTTTCTTTATATCATCTCTCTTTCCCGTTATTTGTTACGCCACAATTTTCGCTTGAGATCTCTCCCCCTGTTTCCAGTGTGAGGCGTTATTTTTGTAACTGGCTACACCTGTCTGCTGGTATTGACTCGTTGCAGTTAAATAACCCGGAGCTTCGTGAAACCTCTGAGTGAGATTAAGGTACGTAAACGGATACCTGGAAAACGAAAGTTATCTTAATGGTATACTGACGTAACTAGCAGAAAAAAAATGCATAGAGAGACAGTTACAGATAGCAAAAACTCGATATAAATTAGGAGGCTTTTGATAATAGGTAGAGATGGCACGAGAGACGGATAGGTTAAATAAGTGATCGTTAACCGTACCATGTAACCATGAAAAAGGAAATATAGCTGTCGCCGTCATTACGTCAGAGGACAGAAGTATTAACTCTTTCCTCTATCATACTGCGGCAACATTTTCCTCTCTTCAGCACTGGATCCTTGAAACAGAATATATGTCACCCAAATTATTCCAGATTTTTACCAACATTACCATTTTTTTTTTGGGGGGGGGGGGGGGTTGCTGAATAATCCCATTCTGCAAATTTGTGTAGTTAATTATCAAAGTTGAACATGCCTCAGAGGCTGACTTAAAATCGCAATAGTCAAAAAAATGAAAAAAGTTATTTGTAGTCGACAATAAGACGTTGTTTTTAATCTTATAGACAATTGACATTCGTCATCAGAGAACATGTGACGGAGCGTCGTGCAGAACATGTGACGAGCGTCGTGCGTAAAAGGGAGATTTCAAAAGGAATCGCTTAATAAAAAATGTAAAATCAGTTCGCTTCTTATAGCTTAATTTGTACTGAGGGCTTTGTTTTAAACATTAAGATACACGTCTACTGCCTCTAGAATTTAAATTTTTCGTTTTCGCCTAACTGCGTGAAATGGGACCAAGTGAGCCACATCGACTCCAGGCCCGCCTTCTAGGGTTGGGTAGGTGCCTTGAGCCCAGAGCTTGCGCTCACAAGCCTGTCCTTCCAATAACCCCTTGGGGCGGGGATGGTAGACCAGAGAGGCCTAGCTTCTCCCTACGGAGAAGCTTGGCCTGGGGACAGTTGGTCCCTACCAGATGAGGGGGACTTGTGCTCCTCCCAGGGGGGGGGGGAGATTAGGTCTCAGACACTCCCTAAAGAGGGAGCCATGGCCGGGCTACCACTTGGAAAAGGCCGGGCCGGGAAGGAATAACGGAGAATCTTAATAATAATAATATAATAATACAAGAGAGCACAATACAAAATCTCTGGACTACGGCTGCCGTGGCTGAGAATACTGGCGTGCTGACTTTTTCTTCGCTTTCAAGATCTCTTCGATGTGCAATCAAGCCCTTGACGTTGTCCCCACGATCCCCACTGGGGAGGGAAAACTCTTTTCGTTCGGCAATCGTCATCTGTGCTTTTCCACGATGTATTCAAATCGTGTGTAAGATTAAGCTAGTAGTGGAACAATTAAAAGACTCATCCAAATGAACACTTGTCTGGTCAGATGTGGTTTGCTTTCTTTCGGTCATGGATTCAATTTCATTATCGTCTCTGTAATGAACGAATTGGTTTCAAGTCATGTCTTCTCCAAACCTGAGGTCAAAAGGATATGGCTACATTAAAAGACTGAACAAACTAGTTAATAACCCAATCTATCGAAGTAATTAAGACATCAATAGATGGATCAGAATCTTGGGCCACTGTTAACTACATAACCAAGATCCCAAATGCTCCATCAGTCCTATAGATTACCTTTATTGACGTTACCATGGCAGCCCGAGCACTTGCTTTTACTACTACATAAATCCTAGCCATATTGAACCTGAAACGATTTCATCACATCACGTCTGTTGGAGCTGTCACTCGTACCTGCATATATCTCCAAGAACTATCTATTTCAAAGGTCTGAAATTCTATTCGACTTGTGGCTGTTGAAGGGCCATGGTTTTCATGGCTTGACCACTTCCACCTCTACCTCTCAAATGCCTTAACTGTTAAGACGAGCAATCGCCACTATTGCTGCTAACATACCCTATGAGAAAAGGAAATTCTCAAGAAAAACAAAGAGAAACCAAAACACCTACCTTATCTCCATGTAAGCTGCCAGCACAAAACTTCAGGCTGACACCGCCAAAATTCTCCAAAGGACCACTCAGCGGACGTCCTCTAACAGCAGCATAATCAGTTTCACTACCTGACTGGGCTCCTACTGAAATTTTATATTGCATGATGTTTGCAATAGTACCAAATCCTAGATCCTTCAGCACAATGATATGCAATGAAACTCTTCAGACTCAGCGATATGCCAAGTTTTTACTTCCTGATTTTCCACTTAAGCTGAAATATCAAGGTTAATTAGAAAAAATCAACCTTAGCAGCACATGAAGACGTTATTCCATCACTTTCCCCTGACAACTGCACTCCTACAGAACCACTGCAAACCAACGACAAAGATCCTACAATCACCAATGGGATGACTGCCACTATCAACTTTCCACCACTTCTCCTGACCAGTCACATCTTCGTCTCAAAGTCTACCAACCCTTACCGAAGAACACAACTATCCGAGGAAAGAGGAAGATAAAATAAAATGATAGGAAAAGATTAAAGAACGAATAAGCGGAAAGGAAGTTGGGAAATTTGGTATTCTACCACAATGATCCATACATCAAGGCGATTAATTGCGACGGAGGTGATTCCTGGTCTACTGTAACAAGTAACTGTCAAGTTTACCACACCTCTGAAAATCTAGTTACAATTTCTAGACTACATATATAATTTGCAACGTTAATAAACGACGTCGTAACAAAATTAAACTAGTCATCACTCCTAACTCATGCTTCAGAACTCAAAAATTGTTCTTCTACTGACAAACAGCGGTAACTCGTCGGCATTTTTTAATATCTTCTTGATCTTGAAGCTGCCTCTTTTTTTCCCAGTGTCCTTCTGTTGCCTGCCGCTCTCCTCTCGTTCGTCAAGATATACTCAAGACTACTGTCAGCACGCTTAGCAAGTGTTCTCCTGTTTCTCTATGCTCTTTTCTTCTACATTTGCTTACAATGCTCTTCGGCTTGGTTTAGCCCTGGTTCTTTTACTACAACTCAAACGTTCCTCTCCATAGCTATTCTTCGTGTGTCCCAACTTTCTCCCCCTCACCCCTTGTGGGTCTTACCTGTGAGTCTTCATTCAGTTCACGAAGGTTACACAGAAAAAGTATACTGTAATACAACAGGGATGGAGTGAGGTACACATGCGCATATAAAGGAGTAAGCAGAGGCAAGAAATCTGCATTCACTATGTTGTAAGTGATGGTGCAGGAGGGACTCAGTCTGTTCTCCTAGTAACTATGTCACACTTTCATATGGTTTTTGCAGCCATTTCTATGGTTAGGTTAGATCGATTACAGTAGATTAGTTAAGGATGGTTATGGTAGATTATGTTAGGTTAGGTCTATGCTATGTGTGCTGAGAGGGTTTTTTAATGTTATTTTTAATGCCCTGTGTGGGTAGTAAAATTATATTAATTAAAATTAAATTATGCTAGGCATGCTAGGATGTGTTGAGGCTAGGTACATTACGCTAGATTAGGTTAGATTGGGTTATGTAGGTTAGATTAGGTTAGGGTAGAAATATAGAAAAATATGTGTGGTACGCGAACAGAGTATGGCAGCTCACAGGCTGTCTATACTTTGGTCTTAAGTGACGCTGCAGGAGGCATGAAGCTGCCCCTTCGCTACGGTCGTAACCTACAGTGGAGAAGATAATAGGCACTGTAAGGAAAATTTATTCCATTGGAATTAAAAATTATTACACCAGTTTTCAGTGTAAAATATTGATAACTAGTGGAAGAAGTAAGTATAAAAAAAACAAATTTGTCAATTAGGCCGAATCGGCCTGCAGCTAAAATTTTCCAATCTTGTCTTTTAGCAATTAATAAAAAAAAATTCGTTGAAGAGGGTACAATTTAATAAGTTTGCACCGTTCCTAACTTAGAGCGTTAGCGTAACTTAACCTAACCTAGCGAAATTTATTTTAACTAAATTCGAATAAATATATCGTAGACCTGATAAAATTTAATCGTTACTTTCAGAGTGATTCTCGTAGGTTTACTTCAAAATATTTTTCTCGGCGGAAATAGATTAAATTTACAAGAAACTCACAAGTTCCACACAGGACACACACACACCACCACACACACACACACACACACACACCATCACACACACACAACACACACACACACACACACAAGACTATATGGACTAGTGGCTACAAAATGCAAGGAGGGCAGAGGAGAGTTTTGTTCCCAAGGGAAACAGAATTAATTGGGGAAGAATCAGAAACGAGGTCCTTGTTCACCAAGGTGTAGGGAGGCAATACAAAAACTAGGGTACTAGAGAATGGAAAAGGTTACAGAGACAGACAACTCAGGAAAATAAAAGAGGATTAGCGAAGAGCCAGAATGAATATGGCACAGATAAGAAGGGAGGCTCAGCGACAATATGGAAAATGACATAGCATTCGGAAAGTCAAGACTGACCCGAAGCTGTTGTACAGCCCACATCAGGAGGAAACAACAGTCAAGGACCAGGTAATCAGACGGAGGAAGGGGTGATGGGGAATTCACAAGAAATGACCGAGAGGTATGTCAGGAGCTCAACACGAGATTTAAAGAGTTTTTACAGTGGAAACCAGTAGGACGCCAGGGAAATCAGAAAGGGGGGGTACACCAGCAAGTGCTGGAGGAGGTACAATATAACCAAGGGGGGAAGTGAAGAAGCTTCTATGCGAACTTGAAACCTCAAAGGCGGGTGGTTGGGACCAGGACAACATCTCTCCGTGGGTCCTTTAAAAGAGGGGGAAGCCAGAGTTATTGTGTGTGCCATTAAACAAGATCTTCTACACTTCATTTGAAAATGGGCAACTCCCTGAGGTATGGAAGGATGGGCAAAATGTAGTCCCCAATTTTTAAAAAGGGCGACAGACATGAGGCACTAAACTTACAGACTGTTCACTAACGTGTTAGTATGCAAGGTCATGGCGATGATCTTCAGGAGGAGAGTGGTGGAGCACCTGGAAAGAAACAAGTGTATAATTGACAACAGCAGGGTTTCATGGGATGGAAAACCTGTTGTCACCAAAAAAAAAAAAAATACCCTACTAGAGTTTTATGCAAGGTGACAGAAGTAAGACAAGAGAGAGAGAGGGTGGATCGACTGCATTTTTTTGGACTGCAAAAAGGCCCTTCGACACAGTGCCTCAAAAAGAGGTACTGAAAAAGCTAGAAGATCAGGCACACATACCAGGAGGCCTGCAATGATCAGAGAATACCTGACAGGGAACGGCAACAACGAGTCATGGTTCGTGACGAGGTTGTCAGAGTGGGGCGCTTGGTGACCAAGCGGGGTTCCACAGGGGTCAGTCTAGGACCTGTGCTGTTCTTGGTATATGTGAACGACATACCGGAAGGGATAGAATCAGAAGTGTCATTGTTGCAGGATGATGTGAAGATAATGCGGAAAGAATCAAATCGATGAGGATCAGGCAGGGACTTCAAAGAGACCTGGACAGGCTACAAGACTGGTGATCCAGAAACTGGCCTCCTTGAGGTTTAAAATGCCAATGCAACAGTCATGAAGATTGGGAAGGGGCAAAGAAGACCGCAGGACACATTATTTTTAGATGGCCAAAGGACTGCAAAACCTCACTTCAAGAAAAAAGATCTGGGGGTGAGTATAACACCGATGCATATCTCCTGAGGAGTCACATAAATCAGATAACTGCTGCAGCATATGGGCGCCTGGGCAAACCTCCGGATAGCGTTCCGATCCCTTAATACGGAGTGTTCTAGACACTGTATACCATTTATGCAGGCCCTTACTGGAGTATGCGCACCAGTGTTGGAATCCACACCTAGTCAAGCCGTCAAGAAATTAGCGAAAAGTGCAAGGTTTGCACAAGACTAGTCCCAGAGCTACGGGGATTGTCGCAGAAGAAAGGTGAGGGAAATCGGCTTGACGACACAGGAGGCCAGGGGTGTCAGGGGAGACATGATAACGACATATAAAATACTGCGCAGAATAGACACGGTGGACAAAGACAGGATGTTCCAGAGATGGGACTCATACACAAGAGGTCCCAATGGGAAGTTGAAGCCTCAGATGAATCAAAGGGATGTTAGGAAGCATTTTTTCCTGTCATAGAGTAGTCAAGTCGTGGAATAGTCTAGGAAAGTGAAGTAGTGGATGGCGGGGGAAAGAGATTATAGATCATAGGGGATGGGAACCTAAATAGTTTTAAAGGCGAGGTATGATAAAAGCTCTTGAGACAGGGGAGAGAGTGGAACTAGTAGCAATCAGTGAAGAGGCGGGGCCAGGAGGCTATGACTCGACACCTTGCAACCACAAATAGGTGAGTACTCACACACACAGTGGGACAGATGAACTGCAAGGGAAGCCAGTTAATGAGATGATGGAATATGTAGCAACAAATGCAAGGAGGCTGAGGAGAGGTTTGTACCCAAGGGTAAATGGAGTAATGAAAAAGCAGGATGAGCCCATGGTTTACCTCAAAGGTGCAGGGAGCAAAAACCAAGTGTGTTGGGAAATGGAAGAAAATATAGAAGGCAAAGGACCCAGGAGAATATGAGAAACAGTCGTAGAGCCAGAAAACGAATTGGCACAGATAAGAAGGGAAGGCCAAAGACAATATGAAAATGACATTTGCAGCGAAAGCCAAATCTGCCGAAACTGTTGTACAGCCACATCGGGAAAAAAGGGAAAAAAAAGTCAAGGCCCAGGTAATCAGGCAAAGGAAGGAAGGGAAAAAAACAGGAAATGACCGGAAGTATGTAAAAAAACCAACAAAGATTCAAAGAAGTTTTTACAGGGGAACAGAAGGGACCCCCCGAAAAGGGAGAGGTGGGGGCACACCCCCAATTCGGGACACAGTGCACACAACCGAAAGAATAAAGAGGCTTCTGAGGACTAGATCCCTCAAAGGCAATGGGCCAAAAACTTCCCCCCAGGGGTATGAGAGGGGGAGCAGAGGCCATGTGTACCCCTAAAAACAATATAAATACATTATCGAAAAAGGAGTTTCCCTGAGGCGGGAAGACAGCAAATGTAGTCCCAATTTTTAAAAAAAGGAAAGACATAAAGCATTAAATCAGCCCCAGTTCACTGACGTATAGTATCAAAACATGGAAAGATTATCAGGAAAAGAGTGTGGCCCCCCTAAAAGGAATGATTCATAAAACAGCAGCCAGCATGGTTTCGGGGACGGGAAATCCTGTGTCAAAAACCCTCGGAGTTCTAAATGGTGCAGCAGTAAGACAAAAGAGAGGGGTGGGGGATTGTTTTTTCTTGGCTCAAAAGGCGTTTGACACAGTTCCACAAAAAAGATTGGTGCAAAAACGGGAGGACCAACGGGGAAAAACAGGAAGGCACTACAAGGGATCGGGGAAATATTGCAGGAAACAGCACGATCATGGTACGTGGCGGGGTGTCAGGGGGGCCCCTGTGCCCACGGGTCCCGCAGGGTCTCCTAGGACCAGGGTTTTTTGGTATTGTGAACGACATGCGGAAGGAAAAACCCTTTTGGGTGTCCCTGTTTGAAAAGACGTAATTTGATGAAAAATACACTCGATCGAAGCCCCACAGAACACAAAGGGATCGGGGACAGGTGCAGACCTGGTCCAGCAATTGCTCCTGGATTTTCAATCCCAAAAAGTGCAAAGTCAGAAGATTGGGGAAGGGCAAAGAAGGCCGCAAGGGGATACATCGGGGGTCAGAGACAAAAACCTCACTCAAGGAAAAAGATCTTGGGTGAGTAAACACCAGGCACATCTCCTGAAGCGCACATCAACCAAATAACTGCTGAGAATGGGCGCCTAGAAACCTCAGAACAGCTTCCGACATCTTAATAAGGAATCTTCGGACCCCCGACACCCCAAAAAGTTAGGGCCCCAAATTTGGGGTACGGCCCAGTTTGGAACCCACACCTACCAAGCACGAAAAAAATAAGAAAGTGCAAAGGTTTTTCAAAAAGCTATCCAGAGCTAAAAGGGAGTCCTACGAGGAGGGTTAAGGGAAAACAACCTGACACACTGGGGGGAAGGAAGATAGGGGGGACTGAAACGACATACAAAAATACTGAAGGGAATTTACAAGGTGGACAAAGACAGGGTGTTCCAGAGATTGACACAGTAAAAGGGGACACAGTTGGAAGCTGAAGCACAGATAATCACAGGGATTTAGGAAATATTTCTTTAGCCCAAAGTCAGTAAATGGAAAAGTTTTGGGAAGCGATTAGTGGAGGCAGGTCCATACTACTTTAAGAGAGGTAATAAAACCACGGCTCAGGGGAGTGACCCAGTAGCGATCATGAAGAGGGGGGGCCAGGAGCTCGGCTCGACCCCCGCAACCCCCAACTGGTGATACACACACCATGAATCAAAGGGATTAGGAATATTCTTCACCACAGAGTGTCAGGAAGTGGAATAGTTTGGGAAGCGATGTAGTGGAGGCAGGATCCATACATAGCTTTAAGCAGAGGTACGATAAAGCCTGGGTTTAGGGGGAGTGACCTAGTAGCGACCAGTGAAGAGGGGGGCCAGGAGTTGGGCCGACCCCTGCACCCCAACAGGTAGTACACACCCACACACACACACACACAACCACATACACATATACACCTTACACACACAAGGAAAAGCGCCCTGTATAGGGGGGGGGCAGCATGGAGAAAAAAAATATTTTTGGTTATTATATATATATATATAATATATATAATATTATTTTAAAATATAATATAAAAAATAATATTTATTTTTATTATATATATATTTATATTATTAAAAATTTTTATAATTTTTTATTATTTTTAAAATTTAATTTTTATTATATTTATTTTTTATATAAATTATATTATATATATATATATATAATATATTATATAATTTTTTATATTTTAATATATAATTTTATATTTTTAAAAAATAAAATAATGTATATTAATTATATAAATATATTATAAAATATATATTTTATATAATTTATATATTTTAAATATTATATAAAAATATATATAATAAAATTATATATTATATATTATAATATATTATATATATTAAATTAATTAATTAAATTTTAAACTGTCCAAAAAATTTTTAAAAAAACAAAACAAACCACTCTGAAAGAATAGAGAAATTCCAAGCGCTTTCGTGACTACTCACATTATAATGTGAGTGCACAATGCGCTTGAATTTTTCATTCTTTCAGAGGGTTGTTTTGATTTAAAATATATAAAATAATTAAAATATATATATATTAATATAATAAAATTTTTAATAAAAATAAAAATAAATAATATAAAAATATATTATATTATATATTATACACACATATATATTAATTCTCCATCTGCCCCCCCCAGTATACAGGGCACTTTTCCTTCCCGCCCCTCTTTTCCCCAGGCCTCCACGGTGAAGAGAATTCAAAACTTCCTCCACGCACACGACCATCCCGCATCCACTAATGATCCCCCCCAAACCCTTGCTCCCCCCAGGTGTCGTA
The DNA here is from genome assembly GCF_026875155.1 of Cherax quadricarinatus. NCBI lineage: Eukaryota > Metazoa > Arthropoda > Malacostraca > Decapoda > Parastacidae > Cherax > Cherax quadricarinatus. The sequence continues at coordinate 70,220,185 of NC_069407.1, forward strand.
CTCTGCTCCTACGTCTAGGGAAATTTTTATGGATGGTAATGGGTAAACTGTAGCCAAGGAAAGACCGACGGGGGAATGCTAGGAAAGGCAAATGTCGATCGATTTTCAAGTTCGTGGTCTAAGCAGTAATGATTTCCCCAGCGGACATGGTAGCTGCCCGGTTCAGCATGTCCT
>NC_069407.1:70220858-70248358 GCF_026875155.1 Cherax quadricarinatus
TACAACAGTTTAAAAGCATATCGTAAAAAATACACAACATACCCCTCCAAACTGCCAATATCCCAAAACCCCCTCCTTTAAAGTGCGGCATTGTACTTCCTTTCAGGACTCAAGTCCGACTATATGAAAAAAACCGGTTTCCCTGATCCTTCACTAAATATTCCCCTGCCTCACACTCACAGATCGTCAGGTCCCAAGTATCATTCGTCTCCATTCACTCCTATCTAAGACGCTCAGGGCACGCTTGCTGGAAGTCCAAGCCCCTTGCCCACAAAACCCTCCTTTACCCCTCTTTCCAACCCTTTCGAGGACGACCCCTACCCCTCCTTCCTTCCCTATAGATTTATATGCTTTCCATGTCATTCTACTTTGATCCATTCTCTCTAAATGACCAAACCACCTCAACAACCCCTTTCTCCCCTCTGACTAATGCTTTTATTAAACTCCACACCTCCTAATTTCCACACTTCGAATTTTCTGCATAATATTTACACCACATTTGCCCTTAGACAGGACATCTCCACTGCCTCCAGCCACCTCCTCGCTGCTGCATTTACCACCCAAGCTTCACATCCATATAAGAGTGTTGGTACTACTATACTTTCATACATTCCCTTCTTTGTCTCATAGATAACGTTTTTCGACCCCACATATACCTCAAGCACCACTCACCTTTTTCCCTGATCAATTCTATGATTAACCTCATCCTTCATAAGCCCATCCGCCGACACGTCAACCCCCAAGTATCTGAAAACTTTTCACTTCTTCCATACCCCTCCTCCCCATTTGATATCCAATTTTTCTTTATTTAAATCATTTGTTTACCCTATCAACCTTCTCTTTTCTATGTTCACTTTCAGCTTTTTTCCCTTTACACACTTTCTCAAACTCGTCCACTAACCTTAGCAATTTTTCTTTAGAATCTCCATAAGCACAGTATCATCAGCAAAAAGTAACTGTGTCAGTTCCCATTTTGAATTTGATTCCCATAATTTAATCCCACCCCTCTCCCGAACACCCTAGCATTTACTTCTTTTACAACCCCATCTATAAATATATTAAACAACCATGGTGACTTTAAACACATCCCTGCTAAGCCCTACTTTTACGGGAAGTAGTCCCCTCTCTTCTACACACCCTAACCTGGGGCCTCACTTCCTCATAAAAGCTCTATACAGCATTTAGTAACTTCCCACCTATTCCATATACTTGCAACATCTGCCACATTGCTCCTCTATCCACCTATCATATGCCTTTTCTAAATCCATAAAGCAAAAAATTTATTTTCCCTCCCTTTTAAATCTAAACACTGTTCACATATATGCTTCAATGTAAACACTTGATCTAAGCATCCTTAACCACTCTAAAGCCTCCCTGCTAATCCGCAATCGTACATTCTGTCTTACCTTAATTCTTTCAATTAAACCTACCGTATACTTTTTCCTGGTATACTCAGTAAACTTTTTCCCTCTATAATTTTTTACAATCTCTTTTTTCCTTTTCCCCTTTATATAAAGGGACTATACATGCTCTCCGTCAATCCCTAGGTCCTTCCCCTCTTTCATACATTTATTAAACAAAAGTACTAACCACTCCAACACTATATCCCCCCTGCTTTTAACATTTTCTGTCATGATCCCATTTGTTGCAGCTGCTTTAACCCCTTTCATTCTACGTAATGCCTCACGTACTCCCCACACTTACATTCTGCTCTTCTTCACTCTAAAAGATGGTATACCTCCCTGGCCCGTGCATGAAATTTCCGCCTCCCTTTCTTCCTCAACATTTAAAAATTCCTCAAAATATTCTCGCCATCTACCTAATACCTCCCTCTCCCCATCAACTAAATTTCCCCCACTCTGTTTTTAACTGACAATCCATACTTTCCCTAGGCTTTCTTAACTTAATCACTCCAAAAATTTTTCTTATTTTCATTAAAATTTCTTGACAGTGCCTCTCCCACTCTTTCATTTGCTCTCCTTTTGCACCTCTCTCACCACTCTCTTGACCTTTCTTTTACTTCCATATACTCTGCCTTCTTATAACGCTTCTGCTTTGTAAAACCTCTCGTAAGCTACCTTTTTCTCTTTTATTTACACCCTTTTACTTCATCATTCCACCATTCACTCCTCTTTCCCCCTGCCCCCCCCCTCCTATAACCACAAACTTCTGCCCCACATTTAATACTGCATTTTTAAAACTATTCCAACCCTCTTTAGCCCCCCCACTACTCATCTTTGTACTAGCCCACCTTTCTGCCAATAGTCGTTATATCTCGCCCGAGCTTCCTCCTCCCTTAGTTTATACACTTTCACCTCCCTCTTACTTATTGTTGCCACCTTCCCCTTTTCCCATCTACCTCTTACTCTAACTGTAGCTACAACTAAATAATGATCCGATATATCAGTTTGCCCTCTATAAACATGTAATCCTGGAGCTACCCATCAACCTTTTATCCACCAATACATAATCTAACAAACTACTTTCATTACGTGCTACATCTTTCCTTGTAAAATTTATTTATCCTCTTTTTCTAAAATATGTATTACTTATTACCAAATTTCTTTTTTCACATAGCTCAATTTTAAAGGCTCCCCATTTACATTTACCCCGGCACCCAAATTTACCTACTACTCCCTCCATAACTTTTTACCCATTTTAGCATGAAACCCCCAAACCACCATTACTCTCACATTTGTTTCAAAACTCCCACGCATTCACCCCAAATTTCCCAGAATCTCACACCATCCTTTTTTATATATATATATATATTATTATATATATAATATATATATATTATTATATATATTTTTATATATATATATATATATTATTTTAATTTTATATTTTATATATATTTATATATATATATATATATATAATATTATTATATATTTATATATTTTTATTTATATATTTTATACGTGGTCCCCCGCTTTTGTAGTCCCGGCAATCGAAAAAATTCCCCAATCTAGGGGTTTTTTCGTTGAAATGGACTCGCTTTTTAGGTTGACTCGCGATTCGTTTTCGCCCGGGACGCGTCCCCAGGCGTGAGCCGGGGCGGCACCCGGTTGGCATTTTTTCCCAGTGAGCAAAGGGCCCCCTCACGTGCTCCAGCGAAATATTTCAAAATATTCCTTTTTTTAGGGCTTGGCAATTTCTAAAAAGTCCCATGGCTCAAAGGAAAGCTCTGGCCAACCCTGTGGAAAAGAATGTGAGAAATACGACAAATTTAAAAAAACTATCATTGAACATTGAAAGTGGTAAAAGTGTGGCCGAACTGTCAGGATGTATAAGAAACCCCACAACCTTATGTTCTGTAGTGGCCAGAAAAAGGAAATAAGGATGCTGTTGTTGCAAAGGGGGTAAATATGTGACAAAAATGGAAAACACCGTACTGGGAAAAAAGGGTTTAGAAGTTTTTATTGGTGTTGAAAAAGAGAAACAAATTAGCAGGAGTACTTGAGCTTCGATTTTTTTTGAAAAGGTAGGGAGTTGCATCAAGATTTTTAAAGAAATTCCTGCAAATGTGGTGAAATGAGTGAATTTAAGCCCGCAAAAGGTGGTTTGGGGATTTAAGAACCATACTGGGGATACACAGTGTGGTAAGGCATGGTGAGGCTGCAGTTCGGACCCCAAGGGGCTGAAAATATGTGCATGAATTCAGGAGTACATGAGCTGAAGGACTGAAAACCCGAACAAATTTCCAATTGTGACAAACGGGGTCTTTTGGAAGAAAACCCAAAGAGGCCCTTCTTTTCACAGAGGAAAAGGCAATGCCGGGACACAACCCTGACGCTAATGTTCTGTGCAAATGCTAGGGGGGGAATTTCAAAGTAAAGCCATTTACTAGTGTCCCATTCTAAAAATCCAGAGTTTCAGGAAAAAAATGTTATGAAGGAAAATTTGGGTGGGTGTTTTGGAAATCAAATAGTAAGGCATGGGTCACGGGGGAAAAAATTTCTTTTCGGTGGTTAAATGAAGTTTTTGGGCCCCTGTGGGGAAGGGAGTATCTCCGGGAAAAGGGAAATTGGATCTCAATCCCTGTAGTAATGGACAATGCACCGGGCTCATCCTCCAAACTTGGGGGGCCCTAATTTTCGGGGGATTTTTTGGGTTCATACGTAAGTTTTCCCCCCCCAAATCCCAAACTCCTCTCCCCCAAAACCCAGGGGACCAGGGGTTATTGCAAATTTTAAAAAACTTCCAAAAAGAAAATTGTTTCACAGGTGTTTGGGACTGTGACCACAGAAAACTCACTTGACCCTAAGGGAAATTTTGGAGGAACCTTCAGGGATCCTCCACTGCATAACCCTTATAGGTATGGCTTGGGTGGGAAATGCCAACCGGACTTTTAAATCTGCCCCGGAGAAAAATTTTGGCCAGGGTTGTGTCGACAAGAGGGTTTTGAAGGATTTTTGGGACTGACCCCTAAGAGCCCATGGCTTTTTTAAAATTTAAAATTTTGGCTCTGGGGATTCCCTGGGGGTTTGGGTGTGAGTTTTGGGGGATGTGGAAGATTTTGGTGGAAAAAACCCCAATGAAAAAGCTCACCCCTTTAGGAGTTCAAGAGCTTCAGCAGGGGAAAAGCAAAAACATCGCAGCCAGAAATTTTTGAAAAGGAGGGAGAGAGATGGAAGAAGGTGCCTTTTTCAGAAATTTAAAAAGATTTTTACTATGTGGGGTTAAAAATGGAAAAACTTTATGGAGAAAAATCACCCCAAAAGGGTTTTTGCAAGCCCCGGTTGGCAAATTTACCGTGACAAATCTTGGGCCTTTTTTGGGAAGTGGTTTAAAAAAAACGCCAAACAGAGCTCTCTTACAGTTATTTTGTGAGCCGGGGCTTCCCGTGGGCTCTCAAGGTGGCCTAGTGGCAATTTAAAAAACAGAAAGAGAAGCAACCCCCGAAAAACAAAAAGGTACCTGAGGTGTTTATGGAAGGGGATTCCCCCTTTAAAAATATAAAAAAAATCCAATCTCTTTTCCCTCCAGGTTTTCCCCTACATAAGAAGAATCTCCAATAAAGGTAAGGGGTTTTTGCTGTTAATGTTTAATTTATCATTTTCCCCTTGTATTGCTTATGTTTCAAAAATTTATATTTCATGTTTAAAAATTTTTTTTTGTTTTAATACTTTTTGGGGGTCAGAAAAGGATTTTAATTTTACATATATATATATATAAAATTTTTATTAAAATTTTATATATAATATTTATATATTAAATTTTTAAAGTTTCATAATTTAAAATTGGGCCCTGAAACATTCGAAAATTAAAGATTTCCTTTGAAAGGTTCCCCTCAGAAAGAAAATCTTAAAAACTGGGGCTAAATTTAAAAAAAATTTTTTAAAGGGACCTGGTTGGGGGGGGGAAAGGGGGTTTTCAAATTCCCTCCTTTTTTCCCTTGGGAAAATGGGGTTCCCAAAAAAAAAAAACCCCCCCCCCCCACCTTGAGAACCGGGTTTCCTTTTAATTTTCCTGCAATTCCCCAGAAAGGTGATTGAAACTTTAAGGAAAAATTCCCCCAAATATCTGGGTAATGTCTGTAAATTTTTAAGTGACAATATAATGCAACGACAAATTGAAGATGGCCGATGATGCTGAGAAAACCCTTACAACTGAGCTTCAGCACTCCAGATTTTCTCTCCAACTCAATGAGTCAACTTTAGGTTGCTCGGATATTCTCATGACCCATGTGAGGTATTACAGAATATATCAGAAGTTCATCGTTGACGAAGTGTTTTTGTCAAGCATTTTAAAGCTTTTGAAGAAGGTGGGACAATTTTTCAGTGTTTGGAGGAGTTTTTGGAGGAGCACAATATACCCCTATTAATATTACTGCAGTGGCTACTGGTGGTGCACCAGCAATAGCTAGCCGCTACAGAGGATTTGCTACTTTACTCAAGGAAGAGGTTCCTGATTTACATCTTGCAGCCAATAAACTCCGTCGTGAACTGTACGGTTTCTTGCAAGTTTGTATCAAATCAATTAATAAAATCAAAGCACATCCACTCTGTTAGCGATTTTTTGACATTACTACTAGAAAACAATAATTAAACCCTGAACCAATTACTATTGCACACAGAGTTAAGGTGAGTGTCGGTTGTGAAAGTTTGCGAAGACTTGCAGAATTATGTAGCTCAACTGTGCAGCTTCTAACAGATGTAAAGTCATTACTGTGTGAAGATTTAAGAAAATAGTAAGAATTCTCTGTTCTACTTGGCACTCCTATATACAGAATTTAATGACGTGCAGAAACATCTGCAGGGTAAAGATGTTACGATTGTTCAAGACAGGGCAATTCTAGTAGGGTTCTAAGTCACAAGAGGCCTATTTAAAGCTTCACTGGCATGAGGAGATTTTCAGTATTATTTAAATTTAAGACAGTTGAAGTGTAAACATTTCAGGTGGTGACCTGAAGAAATACACATCACACTTTGGCAATTAAGGAAAGTCTTTAAAGTATGCTTTGAGGTTCTGGAGAAAATGTACGTGTATTGGTAGGTTCATACATTATCCGATGTGGCGATACAAAATGTCGACACTGATTCTCAATTGTAATAAGAACTCATTGCTATGCCTATCTATTTTTTTTTATCACACTGGCCGATTCCCACCAAGGCGGGGTGGCCCAAAAAAGAAAAAACTTTCACCATCATTTACTCCATCACTGTCTTGCCAGAAGGGTGCTTTACACTACAGTTTTTAAACTGCAACATTAACACCCCTCCTTCAGAGTGCAGGCACTGTACTTCCCATCTCCAGGACTCAAGTCCGGCCTGCCGGTTTCCCTGAATCCCTTCATAAATGTTACTTTGCTCACACTCCAACAGCACGTCAAGTATTAAAAACCATTTGTCTCCATTCACTCCTATCAAACACGCTCACGCATGCCTGCTGGAAGTCCAAGCCCCTCGCACACAAAACCTCCTTTACCCCTCCCTCCAACCTTTCCTAGGCCGACCCCTACCCCGCCTTCCTTCCACTACAGACTGATACACTCTTGAAGTCACTCTGTTTCGCTCCATTCTCTCTACATGTCCGAACCATAATCCCGCACCTCCTCCTAACTTCCAAACTACGAATTCTCTGCATTATATTCACACCACACATTGCCCTCAGACATGACATCTCCACTGTCTCCAGCCTTCTCCTCGCTGCATCATTTATCACCCATGCTTCACACCCATATAAGAGCGTTGGTAAAACTATACTCTCATACATTCCCCTCTTTGCTTCCAAGGACAAAGTTCTTTGTCTCCACAGACTCCTAAGTGCACCACTCACCCTTTTCCCCTCATCAATTCTATGATTCACCTCATCTTTCATAGACCCATCCGCTGACACGTCCCACTCCAAATATCTGAATACATTCACCTCCTCCATACTCTCTCCCTCTAATCTGATATCCAATCTTTCATCACCTAATCTTTTTGTTATCCTCATAACCTTACTCTTTCCTGTATTCACTTTTAATTTTCTTCTTTTGCCACACCCTACCAAATTCATCCACCAATCTCTGCAACTTCTCTTCAGAATCTCCCAAGGAGCACAGTGTCATCAGCAAAGAGCAACTGTGACAACTCCCACTCATGTGTGATTCTTTATCTTTTAACTTCACGCCTCTTGCCAAGACCCTCGCATTTACTTCTCTTACAACCCCATCTATAAATATATTAAACAACCACGGTGACATAACACATCCTTGTCTAAGGCCTACTTTTACTGGGAAATAATTTCCCTCTTTCCTACATACTCTAACTTCAGCCTCACTATCCTCATAAAAACTCTTCACTGCTTTCAGTAACCTACCTCCTACACCATACACCTGCAACATCTGCCACATTGCCCCCCTATCCACCCTGTCATACGCCTTTTCCAAATCCATAAATGCCAAAAAGACCTCTTTAGCCTTATCTAAATACTGTTCACTTATATGTTTCACTGTAAACACCTGATCCACACACCTCCTACCTATCCTAAAGCCTCCTTGTTCATCTGCTATCCTATTCTCCGTCTTGCTCTTAATTCTTTCAATAATAACTCTAACATACACTTTACCAGGTATACTCAACAGACTTATCCCCCTATAATTTTTGCACTCTCTTTTGTCCCCTTTGCCTTTATACAAAGGAACTATGCATGCTCTCTGCCAATCCCTAGGTACCTTACCCTCTTCCATACATTTATTAAATAATTGCACCAACCACTCCAAAACTATATCCCCACCTGCTTTTAACATTTCTATCTTTATCCCATCAATCCCGGCTGCCTTACCCCCTTTCATTTTACCTACTGCCTCACGAACTTCCCCCACACTCACAACTGGCTCTTCCTCACTCCTACATGATGTTATTCCTCCTTGCCCTATACACGAAATCACAGCTTCCCTATCTTCATCAACATTTAACAATTCCTCAAAATATTCCCTCCATCTTCCCAATACCTCTAACTCTCCATTTAATAACTCTCCTCTCCTATTTTTAACTGACAAATCCTTTTGTTCCCTAGGTTTCCTTAACTTGTTAATCTCACTCCAAAACTTTTTCTTATTTTTAACAAAATTTGTTGATAACATCTCACCCACTCTCTCATTTGCTCTCTTTTTACATTGCTTCACCACTCTCTTAACCTCTCTCTTTTTCTCCATATACTCTTCCCTCCTTGCATCACTTCTACTTTGTAAAAACTTCTAATATGCTAACTTTTTCTCCCTTACTACTCTCTTTACATCATTCCACCAATCGCTCCTCTTCCCTCCCGCACCCACTTTCCTGTAACCACAAACTTCTGCTGAACACTCTAACACTACATTTTTAAACCTACCCCATACCTCTTCGACCCCATTGCCTATGTTCTCAATAGCCCATCTATCCTCCAATAGCTGTTTATATCTTGCCCTAACTGCCTCCTCTTTTAGTTTATAAACCTTCTCCTCTCTCTTCCCTGATGCTTCTATTCTCCTTGTATCCCATCTACCTTTTACTCTCAGTGTAGCTACAACTAGAAAGTGATCTGATATATCTGTGGCCCCTTTATAAACATGTACATCCTGAAGTCTACTCAACAGTCTTTTATCTACCAATACATAATCCAACAAACTACTGTCATTTCGCCCTACATCATATCTTGTATACTTATTTATCCTCTTTTTCTTAAAATATGTATTACCTATAACTAAACCCGTTTCTATACAAAGTTCAATCAAAGGGCTCCCATTATCATTTACATCTGGCACCCCAAACTTACTTACCACACCCTCTCTAAAAGTTTCTCCTATTTTAGCATTCAGGTCCCCTACCACAATTACTCTCTCACTTGGTTCAAAGGCTCCTAAACATTCACTTAACATCTCCCAAAATCTCTCTCTCTCCTCTACATTCCTCTCTTCTCCAGGTGCATACACGCTTATTATGACCCACTTTTCGCATCCAACCTTCACTTTAATCCACATAATTCTTGAAATTACACATTCATATTCTCTTTTCTCCTTCCATAACTGATCCTTCAACATTACTGCTACCCCTTCCTTTGCTCTAACTCTCTCAGATACTCCAGATTTAATCCCATTTATTTCCCCCCACCGAAACTCCCTTACCCCCTTCAGCTTTGTTTCGCTTAGAGCCAGGACATCCAACTTCTTTTCATTCATAACATCAGCAATCATCTGTTTCTTGTCATTCGCACTACATCCACGCACATTCAAGCATCCCAGTTTTATAAAGTTTTTTCTTCTCTTTTTGAGTAAATGTCTATCTATCTCGATGCTAAAGCATTGTTCAAAAGTAAAAGCTTAAGTTAATATTAGAGCAATGCAAATACTATTGCTAAATACACCCGGCTTTGTGCAGTGGTTGAGCCATTTTTGCTTGCTTTACCAAGTTCCTACATGGCTGAAATTAGTTTAGCCATGCAAATGTAATTCTAACTAAGCAGAGGAACAGACTGATCCTAGAAAAGCATGGTGACTTATGACTAAAACTCCCCATCACCAACCAGATATCACTGCCCTTGTTGACGTTCATCACATATATCCTTCCCATTAATGATATCAACAGTTTCAGGAAAAGAAGGATATCATAAATCTTATATTTTTCATATTTTAATATTGCCTATTTTTATGAAGTTATTATTATTATTATTATTATTATTATTATTATTATTATTATTATTATTATTATTATTATTATTATTATTATTATTATTGTTATTATTATTATTATTTTTATTATTATTATTATTATTATTATTATTATTATTATTAGTAGTAGTAGTAGTAGTAGTAGTAGTAGTAGTAGTAGTAGTAGTAGTAGTAGTAGCAGTAGTAGTGTTCTTGTACAAGTAGTACTATTTATTAAAGTATTTTCATATATTAAATGTTTGGGGGTCAACGAACAATCTGAAACTTTATGAAAGGGTCGATGAGCTGATGAGTGTGGGGACCCTGCGGGCTAGAAGATGAGCTGATGAGTGTGGGGACCCTGCGGGCTAGAAGATGAGCTGATGAGTGTGGGGACCCTGCGGGCTAGAAGATGAGCTGATGAGTGTGGGGACCCTGCGGGCTAGAAGATGAGCTGATGAGTGTGGGGACCCCTGCTTCCTAGAAGATGAGCTGATGAGTGTGGGGACCCTGCGGGCTAGAAGATGAGCTGATGAGTGTGGGGACCCCTGCTTCCTAGAAGATGAGCTGATGAGTGTGGGGACCCTGCGGGCTAGAAGATGAGCTGATGAGTGTAGGGACCCTGCGGCCTAGAAGATGAGCTGATGAGTGTGGGGATCCTGCGGGCTAGAAGATGAGCTGATGAGTGTGGGGACCCCAGCGGGCTAGAAGATGAGCTGATGAGTGTGGGGACCCTGCGGGCTAGAAGATGAGCTGATGAGTGTGGGGGCCCTGCGGGCTAGAAGATGAGCTGATGAGTGTGGGGACCCTGCGGGCTAGAAAATGAGCTGATGAGTGTGGGGACCCTGCGGGCTAGAAGATGAGCTGATGAGTGTGGGGACCCCAGCGGGCTAGAAGATGAGCTGATGAGTGTGGGGACCTCAGCGGGCTAGAAGATGAGCTGATGAGTGTGGGGACCCTGCGGGCTAGAAGATGAGCTGATGAGTGTAGGGACCCTGCGGCCTAGAATCATTGTTTTATCTCAGCCCAAAAGTTCTCAATGGGATTCACTTCAAGGGAGTTTCCTTTCCAGTTATCAATGAAGGATACCTCATGGTCACGAAGCCATTGAACAACCGATTTCACGGTGTTTTAAATAAAAACTTTCTACTTCACTGAGTGAAAGATTCGGACATACAATAACGCACCAATTCTGGGTACAATATTACACTTAAAGAAAGTGGGATCATTTTGCTAGGCTTCCCTAGACGTGCTCCTAGTGTGGTCATGTATGACATGAACACTGGTCTACACTGGACGCTCACACATATTACTTCCTTCGATTGAAGGTCTACCTTCTGTGATCCAGTGATCACTGCAATTGTCTTTTGTGTCAGCGACTTACATCTGTCCCTATTAATTCGTCAGAAGACAAAAATTTCCGAGAGATTCGGCCCCCAAGACCACACGGTACAGAGGGACAACGGACACAAAAATCATACATCACAAAAGTTCAGAAGAGACTCACGATATCGTAATGACATAATTGCAAACAAACCATACCAAAGATGGGGATAGAATCCGCGATCAGAGAGTCATAAAACTTAGGATGCAGCCAATAACCTGAGGAACTCATGAAATATCCTGCTTCGAGTTGACATTCCAATATAACTGTCTCATCGACAAATGTGTCAGGGTGAGGACTTCGAACATTAAATTACTTTGGTGCCTACCACCCAGCATACGCCAATGATGAGCACCGTGTGTGAGTAATTTCCTTTCATCCTACTTGTTGCTGCAGCAGCTAAGCGTGCATGTGTGTGTGTGTATGTGTTAGCTATGCGTGCTCACCTATATGTGGTTACAGTTGTCGAATTATAGCTCCTTGCCCCGGTGTATTGTGTGTGTGTGTGTAAGCTTGCATGTGTGTGCCTGCGTGTTAATACTTACATATATGTGGTTGCAGGGCTCCTGGCCCCTCCTTTCAACTTACTACTTGCCAAGTTCACTTCTCCCTTGCTTCATGAACACCGCCGTACCTGCTCTTAAAACTGTGTATGTAGTCTGCATCCATCACAACTTCCTCAAGGTTATTCCTCTTGCTGTCCACCCTGAGTCTGAAGAAGTTCTATCTGTGCCATCAGTCCTAGTCTACCGTTTCTATTTTCCTCAGTTTTATGTACGTGGTTATCATGCATCCCCTTGTTCTTCTTTCCTCTAATGTTGTTAGGTCGTAATTAAATTCCGGTCATGACTCTTTAAAGCTATTCTTAGATTTGCCAGACGAGAGTTGGCTGCATAGGTTATTCTTTTAATGTGTGTCTCCGAAAATATGCCTGACGCCCTTAAGTCTTTCACTGAGTGAGTTTTCAGTCTCAGTCCAACGAGTCTGTGCTCCTTGTACATGCATTGAGAATTAAATCAACTCACGATTTATCTAATAAATTTGTGCTGTCTAGGTCATTTCACTGTTTCACCATTCTAAGGGATAAAGAATATTTATTAACAGTTGTGCTTTTAACTTGCAGCCGTGCCCTCATATTTGTGGGTGTGTACTGGCCTATTTGTAGTTACAGGGGCAAGTCATAGCTACTAACCCTGCCTCGTCGCTGGTCGCTACTAAATTCACTCTCTCCCTGCTCCATGACCTTTATCGTACCTTATCTTAAAGCAATGTATGGATCCTGCTTAAACTAAATTACTTTCGAGATTGTTTCACTTCCTGACAACTCTATGACTGAAAGAAATACTTCCTAACATCCCTGTGATTCATCTGTGTCTTCAGCTTTCAACTGTGTCCCCTTGTTGCTGTGTTCAATCTCTGGAACATCCTCTCTTTGTCCACCTTGTCAATTCCTTTCAGTATTTTATATGTCATTATCACGTCCGCCCTATCTCTCCTGTCCTCCAGTGTCGTAAGGTAGATTTCCCTTAACCTCTCCTCGTAGGATATACCCCTTTGCTCTGGGACTAGTCTTGTTGCAAACCTTTCCACTTTCTTTAGTTTCTTTACGTGCTTGGCTAGGTGTGGGTTCCAAACTGGTGCCGCATATTCCAACATGGGTCTAACGTACACAGTGTACAGGGAATCGTTCAACGATTCCTTATTAATATGTCGGAATGCTGTTCTGAGATTTGCTAGGCGTCCATATGCTGCAGCAGTTATTTGGTTGATGTGCGCGTCAGGAGATGTGCCCGGTGTTATACTCACCCCAAGATCTTTTTCCTTGAGTGAAGTTTGTAATCTCTGGCCCCCTAGACTGTACTCCGTCTGCGATCTTCTTTGCCCTTCCCCAATCTTCATGACTTTGCACTTGGTGGGGTCGAACTCCAGGAGCCAATTGCTGGACCAGGTCTGCAGCCTGTCCAGATCTCTTTGTAGTTCTGCCTGGTCTTCGATCGAATGAATTCTTCTCATCAACTTCACGTCATCTGCAAACAGGGACACCGCAGAGTCTATTCCTACCGTCATGTCGTTCACAAATACCAGAAACAGCACTGGTCCTAAGACTGACCCCTGTGGGACCCCACCCGTCACAGGTGCCCGCTCTGACACCTCGCCACGTACCATGACTCACTGCTGTCTTCCTGACAAGTATTCCCTGATCCATTGCAGTGCCTTCCCTGTTATCCCTGCCTGGTCCTCCAGATTTTTCATAATCTCTTGTGTGGAACTGTGTCAAACGCCTTCTTACAGCCCAAGAAAATAGCATCTACCCACCCCTCTCTCTCTTGTCTTACTGCTGTCACCCTGTCATAGAACTCCAGTGGGTGTGTGACACAGGATTTCCCGTCCCTGAAACCATGTTGACTGCTGTTGATGAGATCATTCATTTCTAGGTGTTCCACCACTCTTTTCCTGATAATCTTCTCCGTGGCTTTGCATACTATACATGTCAGTGACAATGGTCTGTAGTTTAGTGCTTCACGTCTGTCTTATTTTTTAAAAATTGGAATTATATTTTCTGTCTTCCATACCTCAGGTAATCTTCCTGTTTCGATAGATGTGTTGAATATTGTTATTAGGGGTACACATAGCGCCTCTGCTCCCTCTCTCAGGACCTATTGAAATATGTTATCCATTCCCATTGCCTTTTAGGTATCTAGCTCATTCAGAAGCCTCTTCACTTCTTCCTCGGTCGTGTGTATTGTGTCCAACACTTGGTGGTGTACCCCACCTCTCTGTCTTTCTGGAGTCCCTTCTATCTCCTCTCTGAACACTTCTTTGAAACTCCTGTTCAGTTCCTCACATCGAAGTCGTTTCTTGTTGTCTCTCCTCCTTCCTTCCTTAATCTGATTAAATGGTACCTGACTGTTGTTTTCCTCCTGATTTGGCTTTATAAAAGCTTTGGGTCAGATTTGGCTATCGCTGCTGTGTCATTTTCATATTGTCGTTGGGCCTCCCTACTTACCTGTGCATATTGATTTCTGTCTCTACGACTGCTCTCCTTATTCTCCTGGGTCCTTTGCCTTCTGTACTTCTTCCATTTCCTAGCACACTTGGTTTTTGTCTCCCTGCACCTTTGGGTGAACCATGGGCTCATCCTGGCTTTTCCATTATTCCTTTTATCTTTGGGTACAAACCTCTCCTCAGCTTCCTTGCATATTGTCGTTACATATTCCATCATCTAGTTTACTGGCTTCCCTGCCAGTTATCTGTCCCACTGGACAGAGAACTGCTTCCCCCTCCACTTGTAACTCTACTGTGTATTCGAAGGTTAAAGCTACATGATCACTGGCCCCAATGGGTTTTTCATATGTGATGCCCTCAATATCTGCGCTACTGATGGTGAATACTAGGTCTGGTTTCGCTGGTTCATCCTCTCTCTCTCTTTCTCTCTCTCTCTCTCTCTCTCTCTCTCTCTCTCTCTCTCTCTCTCTCTCTCTCCTCTCTCTCTCTCTCTCTCTCTCTCTCTCTCTCTCTCTCTCTCTCTCTCTCTCTCTCTCTCTCTCTCTCTCTCTCTCTCTCTATCTCTAGTAGTGTCCCTTACGTGTTGGTACATGAAGTTTTCCAGTACCACCTCCATCATCTTAGTTCTCCATGTATCTTGGCCCCCATGCGGGTCTAAGTTCTCCCAATCGATTATCTTATGGTTAAAGTCACTCCTGATCAGTAGCTTTGCCTTGCATGCATCAGCTCTTCTGGCCATTGCAGCCAGTGTGTCAACCATCGCTTTATTGCTCTCATCATACTCTTGCCTCGGCCTCCTGCTGTTCTGTGGTGGGTTATACATCACTGCTATTACCACCTTTGGACCTCCAGACTGAAGCATTCCTGTAATGTAATCACTTGCTTCTCCACTGTCTCCTCTCTCCAGCTCATGAAAATTCCATTGGTTTTTGATCAGCAGTGCCACTCTTCCACCCCCCTGTTCCCTCTGTCTTTCCTCAGGATCTGATATCCCATTGGAAAGATGGCATCTGTTATCATACCTGTGAGCCTGGTTTCTGTGAGAGCGATGATGTCCACTGATGCCTTTTTGACTCTTTCGTGCCACTCCTCCCACTTATTTGTTATTCCATCAGTGTTTGTGTACCATACCTTCAGTTTCCTCTCCAACACTGTGTTTTAGGGGTCTGTGAGGGTGTGAAACCTGGTAGTGTACTGTGGGATTCTACAGCTAAGTGTTGGGTGGGAGCTGTGAGTATGGATTAGAGTTTGTGTTGGGATGGAGTGATAGATTGTGAGGTTCTGGGGATGGTTCTGTGTGTGTTTGCTCTTGTTTCTCTGTCCTGCTCTGGTTGACCTCTGCTGATTCTGTCCTTGTCTCCCTTCCTAGCTGCTTTTGCTTTTTTGTCCTCTCCATCAGCTGCTGTCATTCTGTTTGTGTTTTGTCTCTGTCTAGGAACACCCTCTTGTATTCTGTCGAGTTCTTCAACCGTGATTTCTCTTGGAGGATCCTGTTCCACACTTTGTCTGTCCTGAAAATCAGCTTGATTGGTCATTTTTTTCCCTTCAAGTACCCGCCTATTCTCTGAAAATTTTCAATCTCGTCCATGTCCTCTTCACCTATTTCTGTGATGATGTTCTCAATCTCCTTTCTTTCTGCCTGCCGTCTTTCAGTGTATGTCCTTCCCTCGCTCTCCTGAAGCCCATAAATAAACACTGACTTTGCCCTTTCCTCCTCCCATTACCTTTCCCTCTGTGACTCTGATTCCTGTCTGTACATGGCCATTTTCTGCCTTGTTTTTTCCAGTAGCTCTTGATAGCATGGTCGTGCCTCTGCATTTGACCTATCACCTACTCCATCTGCACCCAGCTGTTCTTCCCTTTCACTCCTTGGCCCTGCTTGGCAGGCTGATATGTCCTTAGCATAAGTTATATCTCCTTCCTTCCTGTTCGGCCTCCCAGCTTCATATGTTGTGTCTTCTCTGGTCAATATCCCTGTCACTCACTTCAGCGTGTTTACCCTTAACCTGGCTACTGCAGTTTCGAGTTGTGACTCCCAGTTCTTCTTCTCCTCCTCCAACGTCTTTTCCAATTTCAAAGACAGCTCTGTCTCCATCGTGCATCTGAGCCCAGCTGCCCATACTTCTTTCTCAGATCAATCTTCCTTGGTTCCCCTGCCTCTTCCTTCAGACTTTTGGGACCCTATTTTCTTAATCCTGGTTAGGACATGCTAGCTTCCAGAGGCTGTGAACTTTATTGAGAAAATGAATGTGTGTATTTATAAATGTACGTTTGTGTGTGTGCATGTGTGTTTGTGTGTGTCTTCATGTATTTGTGTGTATTATTGTGTGGGTGTGGGTGTAAGGCTTTTCCTGTGTGTGGGGGGGGGGGGTACTCACCTATAGGTACTAACCTATAGGTAGTTGCAGGGGTTAAGTCACAAGTCTTGGCCTCAACTCTCTGCTAGTCGCTACTAGGTCCACTCTCCCTGCTCCAAGAGCTTCATCGTGCCTCTTCTTAAATTTATTTATGGATCTTGCCCCCAGTACTTCACTCTGCAGATTGTTACACTTATTTACAGCTCCAAGGCTGAAGAAATACTTCCTAAAATCCCTTGTTCCTGAATCCTATCCCTGAAACTTTCTGGCCCTGTCAAGCTTGTTAATTCCTCTCAGTATTTTATACGTTGTTATCATGTCTCCCATCGAATCCCTCCTCATCTCCGGTGTCGCCAAGTTGAGTTCCCTTAACCTTGTTTCATGAGACACACCCCTTTAGCTCCAGAACTAATCACGTTGCATTTCTCTAATTTTTTGATGTGCTTGACTACGTGCGGGTTAAATATGGTGCTGCATACTCCAATATGGGCCTGACGAACACTGTAAACAATGTCGTAAATGACTCCTTACTCAGATGTCGAACTGATAGTCTTAAGTTTGCCAGGCATCCATGTGCTGCAGCTGTTATTTGGTTGATGTACACTTGGATGTACTCGGAATGATGCTCACCCCAGGATCCTTTTCCCTGGGTGAGGTTTGCAGTTTTTGACCCCACCCAGCCTGTACTTCGGCTTTTGTCTTTTTTTGTCCTTCCCCAAGCTTCATGACTTTGAACTTGGTGGGGTTAAACTCGAGGAGCCATTCGTCGGACCAGGCTTCCAGCATGTCTAGATCCCTTTCTGGTCTTACTTGGTCATCATCCGCTTGTATTCTCTAAATTTATCCCTTGCATCATGTCATTCATATATGCAAGAATAGAACTGTCCCTATTACTGACCCTTGCGGAACTCCACTGACATATGTGCGTTCGCTGACACCATGTCACATACCCTCACTCGCTTTTTCCTTTCTGTCAGATAGTCCCTGATCCATTGCAATTTTTTCCTTTTATTCCTGCCTGTTCCTCTAGCCTTTGTACAACTCTCTTGTGCGGTACTGTTTAGAAAACTTTCTTTCAGTCCAAAAATACTCGCCCCTCTCTATTCTGTAATGTGTGTGTGTCTGTGTGTGGTTGTGTCTGACGTTTTGGAGTGTGTACGTATGTGTGTGAATGCTTGTGCATCCATTAGTATTTCTTCTGACTTTTTCAGTTTCCCTCAGTTTTCTAACGGTACAATTTTCTAATATCAGCAATCATTTTTATTTTCATTACTTCTTTTTTCACTGTTGTTGTTTCCCATAAGTTTATTGTTGTTCACCTGTGCTTGGTGTTGTTCACCCTTTGCCATATTTTCAGAAGTTATGGAAAAGTTAATGAACTGCTGCCACTAATATTTTTGAATCTATAATTACTAAGTATGTTTGACTTTTCTTGTTTCTTTGTCTACCAATTCGCCAAATCTCTATTTATTTATGAATTTCAGTGCCATTTGTTCTTTTTACCTGTCTTTTTTTATATTTAGGTTCCCTCTCTGTATATCAGGCTCTGGTGGCCTGGTGGTTAACGCTCTCGCTTCACACGGTGAGGGCCTGGGTTCGATTCCCAGCCAGAGTAGAAACATTGGACGTGTTTCTTTCCACCTGTTGTCTATGTTCCCCATCAGTAAAATGGGTACCTGGGTGTTAGTCGACTGGTGTGGGTCGCATCCTGGGACACTGACCTAAGGAGGCCTGGTCACAGACCGGGCCGCGGGGGCGTTGACCCCCGGAACTCTCTCCAGGTAAACTCCAGGTATCATATTTGTATATCTTCTGCTTGATTTTTTTAAGAGGATACAAAGACAGGTACCTGACAGTAAATCAGATCTCAAACAAGCAACAATCCTCAAGCAGATAATGACAAAGGCAAACAAGAAGTGTAGCTTTCGAGGTCCTATATACTCCTTTCACCAATATTTAAACTACGTACAGGTTGCAGCTGAATAGCAAGATGTTATTGAGCGGGAGAACAAAGAGGGTCATACAATGCAATTGGTATTTCAGCTAAAACAAGACAGACCACTATGTGTTTACTTGACCAGCCTCAACGACAGTCTGCCCTTTACAAAGTGTGGAAACAGAACATCAATTCGGCCAGGAACCAGCGCTCACCCAACTGCCTGACAAATATACCTGACAACAAAACAGAGAAGCCTGATCCCCTCTGTCGCAACTCCAACCTAACTTCCAGTTTGGCTGGTACAGCGGGAATACAAGAAGTGAATTTGTGATGAAAGCTGAATAAATTGTAACATAATCAGTTCAAACCATACGCAAAGAGTGTTCGTGGAAACTTGAGAAAGACTAAATAATGGTAATGATGTTAGGTGGTGAGTAACAAGGAAGACAGAGGAAGGTTGGATCGTTGGTCTGTTATATAAAGAGACGAAAGACATAGTGGATAATAAGATAGATCTACGATGGTGGATTTTTACCTTTGTCTTCCCATTTTGATTTAATTTTTTTTATTTTCTTGAGGCAAACACCGTGAGGTCTATGTGCCCGGTGCTCTCCTCGTCCGCCTTTGTCTACCAGCATCTCTATTTCCTCATGCTCAGTTTATCGTTTAAACAACATTTTCTCTTATTATAACACCATGAGCATATATTAATCTAACCTAATAATTCTTAAAGCTGAATGATCCACAATAAATGAGAATCTTTAGTGAATACAATCTAATGAAAACTCTGCCTCTAGTCAACACGTTTTTCACTTAATCTATTCCACTTCCAGCCTTAGTATACTACGGCCTGTGTTTTTATTCATATCCTACCTTCTTTTTAATTTCTTTAGATTTCTTTCTCTATCGTCTGGATTTTCTTCAAATTCTGAATTTTGTTTCACCATTCTTCCTTAGCCATTATTTAACCTGTTCCCCGTGCCCTCTGCCATTTTTGACCAGTCAATTCATCATATTTCTGTGTAAAATTGGTTTATTGCCATTTCATATGCCTAACTTTATGAAATATGCCTTATGGGGCCTATCCTAATAACTCATTATCCGTTCCCTGATGCTTTCTAACTCTCCAGAATTTTTTTTTATTTTCCTACGCTTTATTTTCACAACTAAGTTTTATCTGTATTAGTTGGATAGTGAATGTATGGGGGGACAGAACTGTAATATAAAAAAATATATGAGAAAAGTTAATGTGTGGGAGAATGAAATATGTTTGATAATGAACATATTGAAAAAGTTACATATGTTAGGAAGTAAATATGTGTGAGTTTTCTTTTTTTTTGAGGGGGGGGGCTATAATTTTGTTGAAACTAGTTTGTAATGGTGGAGGAGTTAACTGAAGTGGTTATACTTGATTTAGTCGTGATGCTGGTGGTTCACTTTTACTAGGAATTATTTAATTTACTTGGATTTGTTTCAAGAAGTATTAGCAAAAGAAGTCCAAAAGTTATTTTAGAGCTCTATACATCACTAGTGAGGCCTCATTTAGATTATGCTGCTCAGTTTTGGTCCCCTTACTACAGGATGGATATAGACTCATTGGAGAACATACAGAGAAGAATGACTATAATGATTTACTATGTAAGGAATCTCCCATATGAAGGTAGACTTAAAGCCTTAAATCTCCACTCTCTGGAGAGACGAAGAATGAGGAGAGATATCAGTGAATTGTATAAGTGGGTGACGGGCATAAACAAAGGACATATTAATAAAATAATGAGGATGTCGAACCAGGTAAGAACCAGAAATAACGGATTGAAGTTAGATAAATTTAAATTTAGAAAGGACATAGGCAAGTACTGGTTTTCGAAACAGAGTTGTGGATGCGTGGGACAATCTTCCGAGTAGGGTGATAGAGGCTAGGACCTTGGGTGGCTTTAATAAATATATGAGCGGGAGGGGCTGGGTTTGATTGGGTCATGGGTAAGGGAGTAAATTCTTGGGTAGCAATGGGTGGTGGTGGCTTTGATAAGGACCTGCCTTGTATGGGCCAGTAGGCCTTCTGCAGTGTTCCTCCATTCTTATGTTCTTATCAGTGGATGTCTCGTTGAAGTGAGTATTGTGGAGCAGGTGAAAATGTAGATATAGGATGGTGGTAAATAACGGTGACTGGGTGTTGTGTGGTACTGGTTGAAAATGGTAATGAAGATGAAAGATGTCATGATGGATAGAATAACTTAGTGGTGATAGCATAACTTAGTGGTGATAGAATAACTTAGTGGTGATAGAATAACTTTGTGGTGATAGAATAACTTAGTGGTGATAGAATAACTTAGTGGTGATAGAATAACTTAGTGGTGGTGGTTGTCTTGTTTATTGAATGCATGGGGAAGGTCTGGTTATATTTATGGATGGGGCGGTCAAGTATGTGGTAATTTTTGCCGAAGGGATGGTGATGGTGGTCTATATGGTAAGCCTAACGATGTTTAAGGTGGTAATTATGCAGAGTAGTTGTGTTAACGGAAGGGTTGGCCGAGTAAGGCTTAATGTTATCTGCTTGAGCGGTAATCGTATATATTGATGGTAAAAGCTAGGAAAGCATTGGTTGTGGGCTGATGTATTGATGTTAGTGTGGCAGGTACAGTGATGGTGTTTTTCTTCTTGGGGTTTGTTACTGAGTTGTGGTAAAAGCTCCCGCAAGCACTGTTACGTCAGCGCACTCTTCGCCACTGAACAGTATCTCATTTGAAGATCAGCGTCTGGAGACACTTTCCTTTATGCTAAAGATCAAAATACTTCCCTCGTGAGAACATCATTGTGTGTGGCAGCAGCTGCGAGAGACAAACTCCTCTGTCCCTTCCTTTTTTCTTAAAGAGTTCCCAACTTCCTGGAAAAATTGAGACGCAAAGAGACGAGGTTCTCGTTGTAACATATGTGCGTGTTGTATATATATATATATATATATATATATATATATATATATATATATATATTATATATATATATATATATTGTATATATATATATATATATATATATATATATATATATATATAATATATATATATATATATATATATATAATATATATATATATATATATATATATATATATTTTATATATATATATATATATATATATATATATATATATATATATATATATATATATTATATATATATATATATATATATATATATATATATATATATATATATATATATATATATATATATATTATATATATATATATATATATATATATATATATATATATATATATATATATATATATGCAAAACAACCACTCTGAAAAAATAGAGAAATTCCAAGCGCTTTCGTGACTACTCACGTATCAAGGATAATGTGAGTAGTCACGAAAGCGCTTGGAATTTCTCTATTTTTTCAGAGTGGTTGTTTTGCATATTCTGAAATCACCTGTTTACTGTGATCTTATTGCATATATATATATGCAATAAGATCACAGTAAACAGGTGATTTCAGAATGTGCAAAACAACCACTCTGAAAGAATAGAGAAATTGCAAGCGCTCTCGTGACTACTCACATTATCAAGGAACTATGAAAGTAAAGCATCCAAGGAAGCTATATAAGGGGGTCTGGCCAACACCTCACTATCAGATCCCACAACGGTTAAACACCTGACGCGCGCCGGCCCAACTGGACAGGTCCTTTGCACAACCACCAACAAACTATTCTACCCAAGAAATTTTTTAAGATTATTATTTCTCCAGTGTATTATTAAATTCTTCCCAAATTCTATTAATTATAAATGGATCTAATTTATATAAACCAAAGGAAATATTCATATTATTGTCAAAACTGCTTTTTATGAAACAAGATTCAATTATATTCCTGTCGACCATGGACTTGCTTGATACTACTTTCTCAACTTTTTGAAAATCAATTGGATGGTTAAAATCTCTTACATGAATAAATAGAGCATTGGAATCTTGTCCAGTTCTAATGCTATATTTATGTTGTTTTAATCTTAGTTCGAGATTTTTACCAGTTTGACCGTAATAAACTTTATCGCAAATTTTACAAGGAATCTTATAGACACATCCATCAGCATTTTGGGGGGAATTCTTTATCAAAATTTTTTTTACTGTATCAAGATTTTTGAATACAACTTTAATATTTAAAAGTCTTAAGAAGAGAAGGCATATCAACCAAGTTTTCATGGTAAGGGAGAAACAGCATATTTTTAGTTGAATAAGGCTGGTTGTCCCTTTTTGGATTGTAAAAAGTATTTCTAGCAACTTTAAAAGATTTTCAATTACATTTCTTGGGTATTTTAAATCATTACCTATTTCATAAATTTTGGATATTTCCTCATCTATGAACTCAGGACTACAAATTCGTAAAGCTCTCAAAAACATTGATGAGAAAACAGACAGTTTGACTCTATCTTGATGCGAAGAATAATAGTGGACATAGGAACAGTTATTTGTAGGTTTTCTGTAAATTTTAAATTTGAATTCATTATTACCCTTAATAATTAAAACATCTAGAAAAGGTAATGAGTTATTTTCTTCAAACTCAACAGTAAGGTTTATGAAATGGGCTAAGCTATTTAATTTTCAAAGGAAATGGTGTATATCTACATTTTTGGGCATAAGACACCTAATATCATCAACATATCTGAACCATTTAGCTCTATTAGGGAGGATTGTGTTAAGCAATCTTGTTTCAAAAAATTCCATGTATAGGTTACTAAGAACAGGTGAAAGAGGATTTCCCATTGCCATACCAAACTTCTGAGTGTAAAACTTATCATTAAATACAAATTTTGCATCAACAATGCAAAGTTTAATAAGTTTAATGATAGTAGGAATTGGCAATGGTAAATCATAGTTAACAAGTTCTTCAGATAAGAAACTTAATAAATCATCAACAGGAACTTTTGTAAACAAGGAAGTAACATCAAAACTAACCATGTTAAAATCATTTAAGTCTGTCAAGGAACTTAAATTATGAACTAAGTCTATGTTGTTTTTAACATTAAAGTTAGAAATTTTGCCAACAATAGGGCTCGAAATATCAACAAGCTATTTGGATAATTTATATGAAACTGACCCTATGGATCTAATATTTGGTCTGACTGGATTCCCTGGTTTGTGTGTTTTTATTAGTCCATACATGTAAGGCAAGGCAAAGATGGATTAGTGGAAGTAAATTGTTTGACTAATTCATCTTTGCCTTTCAGTAGAAGTTTTATTGTTTTATTGAAATTGCTGTTAACGGTTTCTATGGGATTTTTCCTAAGTTTAGAATAGGTTTTAGTATCATCTAAGAGATTATTCATTTTTTCTTGGTAATCATTTTCTTTCATAATTACTATTGTATTTATTTTGTCTGCTTTAGTAAGGCGCAAATTTTTATTGTTATTAAGTGTATCATAAGACTTAAAGAATCTTTGAGGGCAATTGGGAATGTTTGGTTTTAACATAGAGCTATATACCATTCCTTTACTAATATTTATTTCACCAGAGGACAAATCAGAATTTTTTTTCAAAGTTACAAAAGGCTTTTGCAAATTCAACATTATTAAGTTTTTTTGAAGTTGCAAAACTTAGGCCAAAACCTAGAGCAGCAGTTGTATGTTTGTCTGAAATTTCATCTGATAAGTTAATTACAAAGTTGTTATTAGCATGCTTTGTCCAATCACTATTTTCAATTAAAACGTCTAATTTTCTTTTTAGTTTGTTTTTGAGTTCATTACAAATTCTTCTGAGTTTATTATAGCAATGATCCAACATACTGTGTTTCCATTCTGATGGAATGGCCTGATTAAAAGAGTATTTTTTGTTTCTCAATATTTTGAATGCTTCCTTCTCCTGTATTTCAGTTATTTCAATATGTTTCTGAAGAATAATTCTCATAAAATCATCAAAAGGACGATCTCTCATGTCAATGAGTCTATTGGGTAAAAGAGACTTGGGCAGAACTTGTTCATTTAAATTTTTTTTTTAAAAATTAAGTCGAATTTTTAACTTGTGGGACTTGATCAGTGCAGAAGAAAACTGTGAAACAAAAGATATATGATTAGGAAAGCTTATCGAGAACATACTGAAGAGTCGTGTGGTATCCATTAATGCAATAAGATCACAGTAAACAGGTGATTTCAGAATATGCAAAACAACCACTCAGAGTGGTTGTTTTGCATATTCATATATTGCATATTCATATATGCAGTTTTGACACAGGGACAAGGGGTCACAACTGGAAGCTGAAGACTCAGACGAGTCACAGGGACGTTAGGAAGTATTTCTTCAGTCATAGAGTTGTCAGCAAGTGGAATAGCCTAGCAAGTGAAGTAGTGGAGGCAGGAACCATACATAGTTTTAAGAAGAGGTATGACAAAGCTCAGGAAGCAGAGAGAGAGAGGACCCAGTAGCGATCAGTGAAGAGGCGGGGCCAGGAGCTGAGTCTCTACCCCTGCAACCACAATTAGGTGAGTACAATTAGTTGTGTACTCACCTTTGTTGTAATCACCTAGATGTGGTTGTAGGGGTCGAATCATAGCTCCTGGCCACGCCTCTTCCCTGGACGCTTCTGGGTCACTCTCCCTGCGCCTTGAGCTTTATCATACCTCTTCTTAAAACTATGTATGATTCCATCCTCCTCTACATCACTTCCAAAACTATTTCACTTCCTGACTTCTCTGTCACTGAAGAAATACTTCTTAACATCTCTGTGATTCGTCTGTGTCCTCAACTTCCATCAGTGTCCACCTTGTCAATTCCTCTCAGTATTCTCTGTGTGGTTATCATGTCCCCCCTATCTCTCCTATCCTCCATTGTCGCCAGGCTGATTTCCCTTAACCTCCCCTCGTAGTGCAACCCCCCCCCTAGCTCTAGGACTAGTCTTGTTGCAAACCTTTGCGCTTTCTCTAGTTTCTTTACATGCATGGCTAGATGGGGATTCCGAACTGGTGCCGCATACTCAAATATGGGCCTAACGTACACAGTGTACAAGGTCCTGAACGATTCCTTATTAAGATGACGGAATGCTGTTCTTAGGTTTGCTAGGCGCATATATACTGAAGCAATTATTTAGCTGATGTGCGCCTCAGGAGACGTAGCCGGTGTTATATTCACCCCAAGATCTTTCTCCTTGAGTGAGGTTTGTAGTCTCTGGGATTATATTTGCTGTCTTCCATACCAGAGGTAATCTTGTTTCGATAGATGTGTTGAATATCGTTGTTAAGGGTACACATAGCGCCTCTGCATCATCTCTCAGGACTCATGGAGAGATGTTATTCGGCCACATCGCCTTTGAGGTGTCTAGTTCGCTCAGCAGCCTCTTCACTTCTTCCTCGGTTTTATGTATTGTGTCCAACACTAGGTGTTGCACCCCACCTCTCCGTCTTTCTGGAGTCCCTTCTGCCTCCTTCGTGAAGACTTCTTTGAATCTCATGTTGTGTGTGTGTGTATGTGTGTGTGTGTGTGTGTGTGGGTATGTGTGTATGTGTGTGTGTATGTGTGCTGAGTGTACTCACCTAGTTGAGGTTGCAGGGGTCGAGTCCAAGCTCCTGGCCCCGCCTCTTCACTGGTAGCCACTAGGTCACTCTCCCTGAACCATGAGCTTTATCGTACCTCTGCTTAAAGCTATGTATGGATCCTGCCTCCACTACATCGCTTCCCAAACTATTCCACTTCCTGACTACTCTTTGGCTGAATAAATACTTCCTAACATCCCTGTGATTCATCTGTGTCTTCAACTTCCAACTGTGTCCCCATGTTGTAGTGTCCAGTCTCTGGAACATCCTGTCTTTGTAAACCTTGTCAATTCCTCTCAGTATTTTGTAAGTCGTTATCATGTCCCCCCTATCTCTCCTGTCCTCCAGTGTCGTCAGGTTGATTTCCCTTAACCTCTTCTCGTAGGACATACCTCTTAGCTCTGGGACTAGTCTTGTTGCAAACCTTTGCACTTTCTCTAGTTTCTTTACATGGTTGGCTAGGTGTGGGTTCCAAACTGGTGCAGAATACTCCAATATGGGCCTAACGTACACGGTGTACAGGGTCCTGAACGATTCCTTATTAAGATGTCGGAATGCTGTTCTGAGGTTCGCCAGGCGCCCATATGCTGCAGCAGTTATTTGGTTGATGTGCGCTTCAGGAGATGTGCCTGGTGTTATACTCACCCCAAGATCTTTTTCCATGAGTGATGTTTGTAGTCTCTGGTCCCCTAGACTGTACTCCGTCTGCGGTCTTCTTTGCCCTTTCCCAATCCTCATGACTTTGCACTTGGTGGGATTGAACTCCAGGAGCCAATTGCTGGACCAGGTCTGCAGCCTGTCCAGATCCCTTTGTATTTCTGCCTGGTCTTCGATCGAATGAATTCTTCTCATCAACTTCACGTCATCTGCAAAGAGGGACACCTCGGAGTTTATTCCTTCTGTCATGTCGTTCACAAATACCAGAAACAGCACTGGTCCTAGGACTGACCCTTGTGGGTCCCCGCTGGTTACAGGTGCCCACTCTGACACCTCGCCACGTACCATGACTCTCTCCTGTGTGTACTCACCTAATTGTGGTTGCAGTGGTCGAGAATCAGCTTCTGGCCCCGCCACTTTACTGTGTGTTACTAGGTCCTCCACCTTTCTGCTCCATGAGCTTTATAATACCTCATCTTAAAGCTATGTATGGTTCCTGCCGCCACTATCTCACTTTCT
>NC_069407.1:70253358-70255858 GCF_026875155.1 Cherax quadricarinatus
GAGCGTCAGTGCAAACATGTGACGGAACGTCCGTCAAACATGTGACGGAGCGTCCGTGCAGAAAATGTGACGGAGCGTTTCTGCAGAAATGTGACGGAAGCGTCCGTGCAGAACATGTGACGGAGCGTCCGTGCAGAACATGTGACGGAGCGTCCGTGCAGAACATGTGACGGAGCGTCCGTGCAGAACATGTGACGGAGCGTCCGTGCAGAACAGTGACGGAGCGTCCGTGCAGAAACATGTGCGGGCGTCCGTGCAGAACATGTGACGGAGCGTCCGTGCAGAACATGTGACGGAGCGTCCGTGCAGAACATGTGACGGAGCGTCCGTGCAGAACATGTGACGAGCGTCCGTGCAGAACATGTGCGGCTCCGTGCAGACATGTGACGAGCGTTTCGTGCCAGAACATGTGACGGAGCGTCGTGCAGAACATGTGACCCGGGGCGTCCTGCAGGGAAAAGTGGACGGAGCGTCCGGCAGAAATGTACCCAAGCGTCCGTGCAGAACATGTGACGAGCGTCAGTGCAGAACATGTGACGAGCGTCCGTGCAGAACATTGAGGGGCGTCCGTGCAAAACATTGGACGGAGCGTCCGTGCAGAACATGTGACGGAGCGTCCGTGCAGAACATGTGACGGAGCGTCCGTGCAGAACATGTGACGGAGCGTCCGTGCAGAACATGTGACGGAGCGTCCGTGCAGAACATGTGACGGAGCGTCCGTGCAGAACATGTGACGGAGCGTCCGATGCAGAACTGTGAAGGAGCCGTCAGTGCAGAACAATGTGACGGACGTCCCTGCGAACATGTGACGAGCGTCGTGCAGTCAATTGTGACGGGCGTCCGTGCAGAACATGTGACGTGCGTCCGTGCAGAACATGTGACGGAGCGTCCGTGCGTAAAAGGAAGATTTCAAAGAATAGCTAAAAAAAATGAAAATCAGTTCGCTTCTTCATAGCTACAATTTGTACTCCATTGTTTTAAACATTAAATACACGTCTACTGCCTCTAGAATTGAAATTTTTCGTTTTCGCCTAACTGCGTGAAATGGACTAAAAGAGAGCCACGTCGACACCATGCCCAGCCCTCTAGGGTAGGGTAGGTGCCTTAAGCCAGAGCTTGCGGCTCACAAGCCTGTCATTCCCAATAACCCCGTTGGGGCGGGGATGGTAGACCAGAGAGGCCTAGCTTCTCCCTACGAGAAGCTAGGCCTGGGGACAGTTGGTCCCTAAGATGAGGGGGTACTTGTGCCTCCTCCCATGGGAGACTTAGGTCTCAGACACTCCCTAAAGAGGGAGCCAAGGCCGTGCCACCACTTGGAAAAGGCCCGGGCCGGGAGAATACCGGCGAATCTTTAATAATAATAATAATACCAAGAGAGAACAATACAAAAATCATTCTGGACTAGGCTGCCGTGCTGACTGCGTGCTGACTTTTTCTTCGCTTTCAAGATCTCTTCGCTGTGCAATCAAGCCCTTGCAGTGTCCCCACGATCCCCACTGGGGAGGGAAACTCTTTCGTTCTGCAATCGTCATCTGTGCTTTTCCACGATGTATTCAAATCGTGTGAAGATTAAGCCTAGTAGTGGAACAATAAAAGACTCATCCAAATTAACACTTGCTGGTCAGATTTGGTTTGATTCTTTCGGTCATGGATTCATTCATTATCGTCTGTAATGAACGAACGTGGTTTCCAAGTCATGTCTTCTCCAACACTGAGGTCAAAAGGATATGTCTACATTAAAAGACTGAACAAACTAGTAATAACCCAATCTATCGAAGAAATTAAGACATCAATAGAGGATCAGAATTCTTGGGCCACTGTTAACTACATAACCAAAATCCCAAATGCTCCATCAGTCCTATAGATTACCTTCATTAACGTTACCATGGCAGCCCGAGCACTTGCTTTTGCTACTACATAAATCCTAGCCATATTGAACCTGAACGATTTCATCACATCACGTCCTGTTGGAGCTGTCACTCGTACCTGCATATCTCCAAGAACTATCCTATCAAAGGTATGAAATTCTATTCGACTTGTGGCTGTGAAGGGCATGCTTTCATGGCTTTCACCACTTCCACCTCTCCTCCAAAATGCCTTAACTGTAAGACCGAGCATCGCACTCTTGCTGCTAAATACCCTATGAGAAAAGAAATTATCAAGAAAAACCAAGAGAAACAAAACACCTACCTAATCTCCAACGTAAGCTGCCATCACAAAACTTCAGGCTGACACCGCCAAAATTCTCGAAGCCACTCAAGCGACGCCCTCTACCAGCAGCATACTCAGTTCACTACCTGACTGGGCTCCTACAGAAATTTACTATTGCATGATGTTTGCAATATGTACCAAATCTAGATCCTTCAGCACAACTATCAATGAACTCTTCAGACTCAGCAATATGCCAAGTTTTACCTTCCCTGATTTTCCACCTTAAGCTGAAATACTCAAGGTTAATTAGAAAAATCAACTTAGCAGCACATGAAGACGTGATTCCATC
>NC_069407.1:70260858-70298594 GCF_026875155.1 Cherax quadricarinatus
TGAGATAATCTAATGGACTTTGAAACCAGACCTGCTCTCCTCCCCATCAACTACAAACTTTCACACTGGGATGTCCCAGTAGTGGAGAATATAGCTTCAATAGTGCTTCAGAGTATGTTGGGGAAGGATAGAGCCCACCTCCTAACAGTGAGGCCTCCTCATGCAGGGGACTTACTGTTGGATGTTCGCAACTGTTCCTTTGGCACACATGTTGACCCAGAGACCATCCGCACACGTAACCTAACCTAACCTGACCTAACCTAACCTAACCTAACCTAATCTAGCCTAACCTAACCTAACCTAACCTAACCTAACCTAAGCTAACCTAACCTAACTTAACGTCACTTTTGTTATTCCATCTGCGTTGGTATACCAGTGTTGTAATACCAGCTTCTTTTCCAATATTATGTTCTGCGTTGTTTGTGTGGAGTTGAGAGTGGGTGACATGGCTGGTTACTTTTGGAGGGTACTGTTAAGGTGGAGTTTTTGATGGGGGCGGCTCTATCTGCAATACATAGGTTATTTTGGGTTAACATGTTTGGTTTTTGAGGAGTTGTCGAGGTCGAGAGTGTTCTGCCCTTTGTGTCTTTGTATCTTCTGTCTCGGTTTCTGTTATTCTTCTCATGTTGTCATAGACAAGGTACACCGCTAGTATTTTTATGAGCCCCTTAGCCCTGGTTTCTGTTGTAGGATTCTGTTTCAAGCCATTTCTGACTTGAAAATCAATTTTACTGGACGATTTTTTCCCCTTGAATAAGCCCAGGTTCTCTGAAAATTTGTCAGCTGGGTCAGGTCATCCTCTACTGTCTCTTCATGATATTTTCAATCTCTTTTCCCTTCTCCTGTCGTCTTTCTTCTTATGTTCATGGGCATTGCCCACCCAAAGCCCATGATCAAAGATTCAACTCTCCCTTTCAACCACATTGCATTTTCCTTTATATCTCAGGGTCCAATTTAAACATCTCCATTGCTGCTTCTCTTAACATTTCCTAGTCCACCGCAGAGGCACTATCATGCCTCTTCAGAGGACCTGTCTTATTCCCTGTCAGTCCCCTCTCTGTCTAACAAATACCATGCCATTCTCACTCCTTGAATTCTCCTGGGCACCTCTGTGGTTTGATAGTGCCTTGGTATACAACTTATCTCCTTTTCTTCCATGAGTCCTCTCAATGGTTGCTGATGTTCCTACTCCTGATACGGTGCCCATTCTGTTCTTTGGTTCTGTATACGGTTTCGGCAATTTCAGTTACTCTTCTAGGTTCCATATCTTAGCATGTGGAGCTGTAGCTTGTAACTTCCACTTCTTGCTCTCTGCAGCCATCATTTCCTCCATTTAACTGTTAAACTCATCTAACCTCCTTTCCCACTTCTGTTTCCTTTTCCTGCATGTGTATATGTGTGTGTGTGTGTGTGTGTGTGTGTGTGTGTGTGTGTGTGTGTGTGTGTGTGTGTGGTGTGTGTGTGTGTGTGCGTGTCTGTCTGTCTGTGTCTGTGTCTGTGTCTGTGTGTCTGTGTGTCTGTTTGTCTGTCTGTCTGTCTATCAGAGTGTATAACTATGTATGTGTGTTCGTCTCCCACCAAGGTAGAGTGACCTGAAAAAGATGAAACTCTTTCACTATGGCAGCTCTGTTCTTCACTCCTTCAGGACTCAAATCTGGGTAACCAGTTTCCTCATATTCTTTCCAAAATGTTACCTTACTCGCACTCCGACAGTACAAGTAATAAATGCCACTTGCTGCTTTTCCTATTTAATACCCTCACACATGCCTGTTAGATGTCCAAGCCCCTCAAATGCAAATCACCCTTCTAATCACCACTTCAGATTTACATATCCTCCAAGTCATTCTACTTTGCTCCACCTTTCTAAATGCCCAAACTACCTCAATAAACCCTCCTCAGCCCTTTTGATAATACTCTTAATAACCCTACATCTTCTTTTAATCTCCAAACTACATATGCTGTGCATAATATGCACACCAGTGCCCTCAAACACATCTCCACTGCCTCCATCTTCATCTTTACCCATTTCCCATTTTCCTCCATGGATAAGGTTCTTTGTCTCCACGATGCCTGAATGCACCACGCACCTCTTTTCCCTTGTCAGTTCTATGATTCATCTCATGTTTTATAGACCTGTTTATCGACAAGTGCACTTCCATATA
Organism: Cherax quadricarinatus; assembly: GCF_026875155.1. Lineage (NCBI taxonomy): Eukaryota > Metazoa > Arthropoda > Malacostraca > Decapoda > Parastacidae > Cherax > Cherax quadricarinatus. Next base: position 70,263,021 of record NC_069407.1, read on the forward strand.
TCTGAATTCATTCGCTACCTCCATTCTCCATTCTTCTATTTTGACATCCAATATAATATTACTTATTATTTTTATACTATCATCACCTTGCTCCATGCACAAATAATCCGCACATAAAAGAGAGAAGCTTACGACGACGTTTCGATCCGACTTAGACCATTTACAAAGTGACTTTGTAAATGGTCCTAACCGGACCGAAACGTCGTCGTAAGCTTCTCTCTTTTATGTGCGGGTTATTTGTGTATTGTTCCAGTCACGGTATTCTGCTTTTTTTTGTTATCACCTTGCTCATTCCTATGTTCACTTTCAATTTCCTTCTTTCCCATACCTCCCAAAATCGACCAACCTAATTTAATAAAAAGTGTACACAGATGCTTCTCACGGACGGGATACTGGTGTAGAGACCAGCTATTTCTGTTTGTAACCAACTCGACATCTCTACCAGCTGCTCTTGATGCAGTGCCAGGTAGGTATTTTGTGGGCCGAGAGGAAGACATGGGCAATCCACAGGAGCCTCTTTCTCCAAGTCGTCTCTCGTCTCCTCAGAAATAAGAAGGACAAGAGTTGTCCCAGCAGATCCTCACCTGCCCGTAAGATTCATATAATGTTCCCTAATTGCTATTAATTATCATTTCCAGAAGGAATGATCTGCAAGGAACTTGCAATCCCATTCATTGACAACTGGAACAACTTTTATGGCAAACATGATATGTATGCAAGGGATGGGGTACATCTCTCTGGGGCTGGGGTGGTAGCACTTGCAGACTCGATTGAGAAGGCCATTGGTGAAATGCCTATGATTTTAAACTGATGGAAGATAGAGGTATGGGTGTGTGTGGGAAACAAGCAGGTTGCAACACTTGGGTTGGAAACAGTAAATGTATAAAAGGCATTCAGCATGAAGTTATAAATAAAGACAATAGATCAGGTCAGCAAACAAAGGGGGACAGCAGAGGGCAGCAAGGGACTAGCTCCCTAAGGTTTACTATACTAATAGCAGGAGTGTAAGAAATAAGATAGATGAGCTAAGATTAATTGCAAGTGCAGGAAACATAGATATTATTGCTATAACAGAGACCTGGCTCAATCTGAAAGATAGAGAGATGCCCTCTGAATGCCACATACAAGGCTATAAATTATTCCACACTGACAGGGTCAACAGGAAAGGTGGTGGAGTAGCGATGTATGTCAGAGACAATTTAAATTGTTGTGTTAGACAAGATATTAAATTAGAAGCGTCAGCCACTGAATCTGTTTGGTTACAGCTTCTCGAGGGCCGAGAAAAACTAATTTTGGGTGTGATTTACAGGGCCCCAAATCTTGATAGGGAGTGCAGTAAACTTCTATGGGACGAAATTCGTAAGGCATCTACATACGAAAATGTTGTGCTAATGGGAGATTTCAACTACAGACAGATTGACTGGAGCAATTTGACAGGAAATTTAGAGTCAGGTGACTTTCTGATACGATCCAGGATTGTTTTTTAAAACAGTTTGTGACAGAGCCAACTAGGGGAAATAACCTCCTTGACTTGGTTCTTGCCAGTAGGGAAACACTAATTAATAATCTTGAGGTTAATGATGAGCTTGGGGAAAGTGATCACAAATCACTCAGTTTTAATATATCATGGAATTCCCCTAATAATGGCAATCAAGTCTCCGTCCCTGACTTTCGCTTGGCTGATTTCACAGGACTGAAAAATTACTTAGGTGGGCTGAACTGGAATGACCTGACTAAGGGTCAGGTAGGTGGTGATGGTTGCCGATATGATGCTTTCCAGGGCATAGTTCTAGCTGCTCAGTCAAATTATGTTCCAAATAGGGAAATCAGATCAAACAAAAATGATCCTAAATGGATGAACAATAGATTAAAATATCTGATTGGTCAAAAGAGAGGCATATATAGGCAAATCAAAAGAGGAGAGGGGCAATTGAGAAATCGATATATTCAGTTAAAGAGAGAAATAAAAAAGGGAATTAGAAAAGCAAAAAGAGATTATGAGGTTAAAGTTGCAAGAGATCGAAGACTAACCCAAAAGGATTCTTTCAGGTATACAGAAGTAAGATCAGGGACAAGATAGGCCCACTCAAAAGTTCCTCGGGTCAGCTCACTGACAGTGATAAGGAAATGTGTAGAATTTTTAACACATACTTCCTCTCAGTTTTTACACAGGAGGATACCAGCGATATTCCAGTAATGATAAATTATGTAGAACAGGACGATAATAAACTGTGCACTATTAGGGTCACAAGTGACATGGTCCTTAGGCAAATAGATAAATTAAAACCTAACAAATCCCCAGGCCCTGATGAACTGTATGCAAGGGTTCTAAAGGAATGTAAAGAGGAGCTTAGCACACCTTTGGCTAATCTTTTCAACATATCACTACAAACTGGCATGGTGCCAGATAAGTGGAAAATGGCAAATGTGATACCTATTTTCAAAACAGGTGACAGGTCCTTAGCTTCGAACTATAGACCAATAAGCCTAACCTCCATAGTGGGAAAATTTATGGAATCAATAATTGCCGAGGCAGTTCGTAGCCACCTTGAAAAGCATAAATTAATCAACGAATCTCAGCATGGTTTTACAAAGGGGCGTTCCTGCCTTACGAATTTATTAACTTTTTTCACTAAGGTATTTGAGGAGGAAGATCATGGTAATGATATGATATTGTGTATATGGACTTCAGTAAGGCTTTTGACAGGGTCCCACATCAGAGACTATTGAGGAAAATTAAAGCACATGGAATAGGAGGAGAAATTTTTTTCCTGGATAGAGGCATGGTTGACAAATAGGCAGCAGAGAGTTTGCATAAATGGGGAGAAATCAGAGTGGGGAAGTGTCACGAGCGGTGTTCCACAGGGGTCAGTGTTGGGCCCCTGCTGTTCACAATCTACATAAACGACATAGATGAGGGCATAAAGAGCGACATCGGCAAATTTGCCGATGACACCAAAATAGGCCGTCGAATTCATTCTGACGAGGACATTCGAGCACTCCAGGAAGATTGAATAGACTGATGCAGTGGTCGGAGAAGTGGCAGATGCAGTTTAATATAGACAAATGCAAAGTTCTAAATGTTGGACAGGACAATAACCATGCCACATATAAACTAAATAATGTAGATCTTAATATTACGGATTGCGAAAAAGATTTAGGAGTTCTGGTTAGCAGTAATCTGAAACCAAGACAACAGTGCATAAGTGTTCGCAATAAAGCTAATAGAATCCTTGGCTTCATATCAAGAAGCATAAATAATAGGAGTCCTCAGGTTGTTCTTCAACTCTATACATCCTTGGTTAGGCCTCATTTAGATTATGCTGCACAGTTTTTGGTCACCTTATTACAGAATGGATATAAATTCTCTGGAAATGTACAAAGGAGGATGACAAAGTTGATCCCATGTATCAGAACCTTCCCTATGAGGATAGACTAAGGGCCCTGAATCTGCACTCTCTAGAAAGACGTAGAATTAGGGGGATATGATTGAGGTGTATAAATGGAAGACAGGAATAAATAAAGGGGATGTAAATAGTGTGCTGAAAATATCTAGCCTAGACAGGACTCGCAGCAATGGTTTTAAGTTGGAAAAATTCAGATTCAGGAAGGATATAGGGAAGTACTGGTTTGGTAATAGAGTTGTGGATGAGTGGAACAAACTCCCAAGTACCGTTATAGAGGCCAGAACGTTGTGTAGCTTTAAAAATAGGTTGGATAAATACATGAGTGGATGTGGGTGGGTGTGAGTTAGACCTGATAGCTTGTGCTACCAGGTCGGTTGCCGTGTTCCTCCCTTAAGTCAATGTGACCTGACCTGACTAGGTTGGGTGCATTGGCTTAAGCCGGTAGGAGACTTGGACCTGCCTCGCATGGGCCAGTAGGCCTTCTGCAGTGTTCCTTCGTTCTTATGTTCTTATGTTCTTATATTAATATCTTGAATTATTCCAGAAATTCTAGCATTATTTAATGATAACTCATCCCCTCCATGAATTAACACCGAAGCCTATATTTCCTAGAGAATGTTAGTGCTCACAGACAGACAAAGCACAATACTAACATCATAATATTAATACTATGCGGTGGGAGATTTAAGTGTATGTTCACAAATTTCCACAATCTACTTGACTGGGTAAATTATTTTGCCAAAATAGTAAAAGAAACTAGATAGCCAAGTTGGATGCTCATAGAAGGCAATACTGAGCAAATCAACTGAAGAACGCTAAGTACTGCGTGACTAGAAACGATTTTGGAAAACTCCGGTTTCTCGTTGATTTTCTCGTTGATTTGAGAAACTCCAGTTTTCATGAATGGAGAAAGGTTATGTGCCACCAGTTACTGCCTCATAAGTTTCACGTTAAATGTCAGTTTCCTTGAAGATAGCATTCTGTTAACCAGATGTCTAGGTTTTCTCAATGTAGTTCATGCCTTAATGCTTTCAGTAGTGTTTTAGCTACATTTACTAAAACTTCGACAGCTTTTTGAAACGGCAAAGTTTGCCGCAGACACGAAAACTTGGAAATGTGTCATTTGTGATCGGCTGTCAAAGCATCATAAGTGACCTGGATACGCAGTCACTGTAATCAAAAAACTGATGCCGTCATTACAATGTGGATAAGTGCCAGGTAATGAGCATTAGATATAATCGTATAGGGTGTGTTTAATTTAGATACACAACCACAGAAAACAATTCAAGAGAAAAACCATGGAATAGGCATAATCAATTACATGAAATATACTAAGCAAAGTCATGCTGCAAGTTGTAAATTTGTTATTACGTTTGTCTTCGTAGCATCAAATTTCGAGCATTAAACATGTGAAGCAATAATATACATTGTACACTGTACACTGTTTATCCTAGAGATTCTCTTGAATATTCTGTCAAGTTCTGTTCCTTTAATTATTTTTTTTTTTTTTTTTTATCACACCGGCCGATTCCCACCAAGGCAGGGTGGCCCGAAAAAGAAAAACTTTCACCATCATTCACTCCATCACTGTCTTGCCAGAAGGGTGCTTTACACTACAGTTTTTAAACTGCAACATTAACACCCCTCCTTCAGAGTGCAGGCACTGTACTTCCCATCTCCAGGACTCAAGTCCGGCCTGCCGGTTTCCCTGAATCCCTTCATAAATGTTACTTTGCTCACACTCCAACAGCACGTCAAGTATTAAAAACCATTTGTCTCCATTCACTCCTATCAAACACGCTCACGCATGCCTGCTGGAAGTCCAAGCCCCTCGCACACAAAACCTCCTTTACCCCTCCCTCCAACCCTTCCTAGGCCGACCCCTACCCCGCCTTCCTTCCACTACAGACTGATACACTCTTGAAGTCATTCTGTTTCGCTCCATTCTCTCTACATGTCCGAACCACCTCAACAACCCTTCCTCAGCCCTCTGGACAACAGTTTTGGTAATCCCGCACCTCCTCCTAACTTCCAAACTACGAATTCTCTGCATTATATTCACACCACACATTGCCCTCAGACATGACATCTCCACTGCCTCCAGCCTTCTCCTCGCTGCAACATTCATCACCCACGCTTCACACCCATATAAGAGCGTTGGTAAAACTATACTCTCATACATTCCCCTCTTTGCCTCCAGGACAAAGTTCTTTGTCTCCACAGACTCCTAAGTGCACCACTCACTCTTTTTCCCTCATCAATTCTATGATTCACCTCATCTTTCATAGACCCATCTGCTGACACGTCCACCCAAATATCTGAATACGTTCACCCCCTCCATACTCTCTCCCTCCAATCTGATATTCAATCTTTCATCACCTAATCTTTTTGTTATCCTCATAACCTTACTCTTTCCTGTATTCACCTTTAATTTTCTTCTTTTGCACACCCTACCAAATTCATCCACCAAATCTCTGCAACTTCTCTTCAGAATCTCCCAAGAGCACAGTGTCATCAGCAAAGAGCAGCTGTGACAACTCCCACTTTGTGTGTGATTCTTTATCTTTAACTCCACGCCTCTTGCCAAGACCCTCGCATTTACTTCTCTTACAACCCCATCTATAAATATATTAAACAACCACGGTGACATCACACATCCTTGTCTAAGGCCTACTTTTACTGGGAAAAAATTTCCCTCTTTCCTACATACTCTAACTTGAGCCTCACTATCCTCGTAAAAACTCTTCACTGCTTTCAGTAACCTACCTCCTACACCATACACTTGCAACATCTGCCACATTGCCCCCCTATCCACCCTGTCATACGCCTTTTCCAAATCCATAAATGCCACAAAGACCTCTTTAGCCTTATCTAAATACTGTTCACTTATATGTTTCACTGTAAACACCTGTCCACACACCCCCTACCTTTCCTAAAGCCTCCTTGTTCATCTGCTATCCTATTCTCCGTCTTACTCTTAATTCTTTCAATTATAACTCTACCATACACTTTACCAGGTACACTCAACAGACTTATCCCCCTATAATTTTTGCACTCTCTTTTATCCCCTTTGCCTTTATACAAAGGAACTATGCATGCTCTCTGCCAATCCCTAGGTACCTTACCTTTCTTCCATACATTTATTAAATAATTGCACCAACCACTCCAAAACTATATCCCCACCTGCTTTTAACATTTCTATCTTTATCCCATCAATCCCGGCTGCCTTACCCCCTTTCATTTTACCTACTGCCTCACGAACTTCCCCCACACTCACAACTGGCTCTTCCTCACTCCTACAAGATGTTATTCCTCCTTGCCCTATACACGAAATCACAGCTTCCCTATCTTCATCAACATTTAACAATTCCTCAAAATATTCCCTCCATTTTCCCAATACCTCTAACTCTCCATTTAATAACTCTCCTCTCCTATTTTAACTGACAAATCCATTTGTTCTCTAGGCTTTCTTAACTTGTTAATCTCACTCCAAACTTTTTCTTATTTTCAACAAAATTTGTTGATAACATCTCACCCACTCTCTCATTTTGCTCTCTTTTTACATTGCTTCACCACTCTCTTAACTTCTCTCTTTTTCTCCATATATTTCTTCCCTCCTTGCATCACTTCTACTTTGTAAAAACTTCTCATATGCTAACTTTTTCTCCCTTACTACTCTCTTTACATCATCATTCCACCAATCGCTCCTCTTCCCTCCTGCACCCACTTTCCTGTAACCACAAACTTCTGCTGAACACTCTAACACTACATTTTAAACCTACCCCATACCTCTTCGACCCCATTGCCTATGCTCTCATTAGCCCATCTATCCTCCAATAGCTGTTTATATCTTACCCTAACTGCCTCCTCTTTTAGTTTATAAACCTTCACCTCTCTCTTCCCTGATGCTTCTATTCTCCTTGTATCCCATCTACCTTTTACTCTCAGTGTAGCTACAACTAGAAAGTGATCTGATATATCTGTGGCCCCTCTATAAACATGTACATCCTGAAGTCTACTCAACAGTCCCTTTTTTCTACCAATACATAATCCAACAAACTACTGTCATTTCGCCCTACATCATATCGTGTATACTTATTTATCCTCTTTTTCTTAAAATATGTATTACCTATAACTAAACCCCTTTCTATACAAAGTTCAATCAAAGGGCTCCCATTATCATTTACACCTGGCACCCCCAAACTTACCTACCACACCCTCTCTAAAAGTTTCTCCTACTTTAGCATTCAAGTCCCCTACCACAATTACTCTCTCACTTGGTTCAAAGGCTCCTATACATTCACTTAACATCTCCCAAAATCTCTCTCTCTCCTCTGCATTCCTCTCTTCTCCAGGTGCATACACGCTTATTATGACCCACTTCTCGCATCCAACCTTTACTTTAATCCACATAATTCTTGAATTTACACATTCATATTCTCTTTTCTCCTTCCATAACTGATCATTTAACATTACTGCTACCCCTTCCTTTGCTCTAACTCTCTCAGATACTCCAGATTTAATCCCATTTATTTCCCCCCACTGAAACTCTCCTACCCCCTTCAGCTTTGTTTCGCTTAGGGCCAGGACATCCAACTTCTTTTCATTCATAACATCAGCAATCATCTGTTTCTTGTCATCCGCACTACATCCACGCACATTTAAGCAACCCAGTTTTATAAAGTTTTTCTTCTTCTCTTTTTTAGTAATTGTATACAGGAGAAGGGGTTACTAGCCCATTGCTCCCGGCATTTTAGTCGCCTCATACGACACGCATGGCTTACGGAGGAAAGATTCTTTTCCACTTCCCCATGGACAATAGAAGAAATAAAAAAGAACAAGAGCTATTTAGAAAAAGGAGAAAAACCTAGATGTATGTATATATATATATGCATGTGCGTGTCTGTGAAGTGTGACCAAAGTGTAAGTAGGAGTAGCAAGATATCCCTGTTATCTTAGCGTGTTTATGAGACAGAAAAAGAAACCAGCAATCCTACCATCATGCAAAACAGTTACAGGTTTTTGTTTCACAGTCATCTGGCAGGACGGTAGTACTTCCCTGGGTGGTTGCTGTCTACCAACCTACTACCTATATACTATATAATTCGTAAAACATCGAAAGTTAAAAACAAGGGCTGCAAAGTAACAAACGAATTGTAGGAAGTCTTCAATAAATCATACTGTTCTTTCTCAGAAGACAGAGGTTATGAGGGAATGTCACACAAACCATCAGAGTCGTTTAGCAAGTTTAGCTCAGAGAGAAAGATGTTTGTGATGTGCAAAGTGAAACAATCACATACAATAACGAAGTGAAACGTCTTGATATTAAACTACAAAAAACCTGAAATAATATCTTCACTGAAGTCTTTCGCGTTTAGTTAATATAGTCTTTTAAGAACTAGCTTGACTTTCACTTTGCAAGCAAGAGATTCTTCTAGTATAAGTAATAGTTCTGACTGAAGCGAAGAATTTAGATGGTAGAAATAGATGAATCATGAAGTAGAATTAGTGACTGCATCGACTACAAATGCAACATTGCATCGACTACAACTGCAACATTGCATCGACTACAACTGCAACATTGCGTCGACTACAACTGCAACATTGCGTCGACTACAACTTCAATATTGCAGGTGTAGCCAGTTTCGTCCAGTTATTCCTATCTCTCACATAAATGATATTATTTTTCAGTTTCATGCTAACACTGGCCTGAGGGACTGGAGGAAGAAGAGTCTTTTCCTTTACTGTCGTTACCACACCCATACAGAAAAAGCATGAAGCCCTCAATCCAGCGAAAAGCAAAACGTCCATATAAGCAGATAATTTTGGCGTGCACTTTCTAGTTTCAGGCTGAACACTTTCCCACGCGTCTTGTGCACCTTCTCTTGTCTACACAGGCTTTAGTGTGCGCGTCAAAAAACTGAACTTTCTCCGTATTTGCTAACGTTGTTTCTGAAATAGGAACCAAAGGCATGCCAAACATTTTTTTTGCTAGGCAGACCTGCGGGGCCATCGCATCCCCTTTCTCTCTGTTTACGTTTCTCTTTTCCGATGTCTGGTTTATTGTTTGCAGTTTGAAGCTCAATGTTTATTCGCTGCTTTCGCATTCAGCTTTGTACTTGCAGTTCTTTCTTCAGAGTTTTAGGGTTCTTGAGCTCCTACTTCATCCTGTTAGAGAAGGAATTTTTCTAAGCTTGTATTATTCATTAAAATCATGGTAAGGGGGAGGTTTGAACCCGTGGCCAGTGAGTCCTAAAATTCCACCCGTTCCCCGAGTTTTTGCAATCGCCTTATTGCGAGGCAACAGATGCAAGTCAAAAGATCATAAACAAATGTGAGCAGCTCTTACCGGCTAAAATAGAATAATGATCTAACAAGATTTATTAATTACTATCACCGCAACTACTAAACACTCCGAATTAAGTAAAATAATCACTTTGCTTAAAAAGTAAATGATAAAAGTGAAAGTTAGAAAAGAAAAATCACGATAGAGAGAAGAAAAATGAGGAACAATAGGATAAACGAATATATGGAATTGAGATATTGCATCGTGGGCCTCAGTGCTGAATATCAGGCACACGCAGATACCGTACACCCTTGACCACAGCACCACCACCACACGCAGATACCGTACACCCTTGACCACAGCACCACCACCACACGCAGATACCGTACACCCTTGACCACAGCACCACCACCACACGCAGATACCGTACACCCTTGACCACAGCACCACCACCACACGCAGATACCGTACACCCTTGACCACAGCACCACCACCACACGCAGATACCGTACACCCTTGACCACAGCACCACCACCACAGCTCACGTGAATGGGATTTTACAATGAATAGTGAGGACGATGAAAAGAAACGAGGGATGCGAAGCTCTCAATGGAGTGATTCATATACCAGTGTAGAAACAAACATAGACACAAACAGACAGAAACACACACACACACACACACACACACACACTCACACACACACACACACACACACACACACACACACACACACACACACACACACACACACACACCACACACACACACACACACACACACACACAACACACACACACACACACCACACACTACCTGAGGTATGGAAGACGGCAAATGTAGTTCCCATTTTTAAAAAAGGAGACAGAAAAGAGGCACTAAACTATAGACCTGTGTCATTGACGTGTATAGTATGCAAAATTATGGAGAAGATTATCAGGAGGAGAGTGGTGGAGCACCTGGAACGGAACAGGAGTATAAATGCCAACCAGCACGGATTCACGGAAGGCAAATCCTGTGTCACAAACCTTCTGGAGTTTTATGATAAAATAACAGAAGTAAGACAAGAGAGAGAGGGGTGGGTTGATTGCATCTTCTTGGACTGCAAGAAGGCCTTTGACACAGTTTCTCACAAGAGATTAGTGCAGAAGCTAGAGGATCAGGCGCATATAACAGGAAGGGCACTGCAATGGATCAGAGAATACCTGACAGGAGGCAACAACGAGTCATGGTACGTAATGATGTATCACAGTGGGCACCTGTGACGAGCGGGGTCCCACAGGGGTCGGTCCTAGGACCAGTGCTATTTTTGGTATATGTGAACGACATGACGGAAGGGTTAGACTCAGAAGTGTCCCTGTTTGCAGATGATGTGAAGTTAATGAGGAGAATTAAATCTGATGAGGACCAGGCAGGACTTCAAAGAGACCTGACAGACTGGACACCTGTCCAGCAAATGGCCTCTCGAATTTAATCCTGCCAAATGCAATGTCATGAAGATAGGGGAAGGGCACAGAAGACCACAGACAGAGTATAGGCTAGGTGGCCAAAGACTGCAAACCTCACTCAAGGAGAAAGATCTTGGGGTGAGTATAACACCGAGCATGTCTCCGGAAGCACACATCAATCAGATAACTGCTGCAGCATATGGGCGCCTGGCAAACCTGAGAACAGCATTCCGATACCTTGTAAGGAATCATTCAAGACACTGTACACCGTGTATGTCAGGCCCATACTGGAGTATGCAGCACCTGTTTGGAACCCGCACTTGATAAAGCACGTCAAGAAACTAGAGAAAGTACAAAGGTTTGCGACGAGGTTAGTTCCAGAGCTAAGGGGAATGTCCTATGAAGAAAGATTAAGGGAAATCGGCCTGACGACACTGGAGGACAGGAGGGTCAGGGGAGACATGATAACGACATATAAAATACTGCGTGGAATAGACAAGGTGGACAAAGACAGGATGTTCCAGGGAGGGGACACAGAAACAAGAGGCCACAATTGGAAGTTGAAGACACAAATGAGTCAGAGAGGTAGTAGGAAGTATTTCTTCAGTCATAGAGTTGTAAGGCCGTGGAATAGCCTAGAAAATGACGTAGTGGAGGCAGGAACCATACACAGTTTTAAGACGAGGTGAGGTCAGGTGGAGAATGCTGCATCTGATGATCTACCGGGTGGGGTTATAGAGTCTTGGGTAGCTTGGCAGGGATATTGGACAAGTTGTGAGTAGACCTTCTGCAGTGTTCTATGTTCTTATGTGGGATAGCGATGAAGAAGTTTCTTGGCGAGTGGTTTAGCTATGATATAGAAGCCGTTGTTCTGGACGATGACCAGGTAGAACTACAAAGGGATTTGGACAGGCTGCAGGCCTGGTCTAGCAAGTGGCTACTGGAGTTCAACCCCACCAAGTGCAAAGTCATGAATATTGGGGAAGGACAAAGAAGACCACGGACGGAGTACAATCTAGGGGGCCAGGCACTTATCCTCAGGCCCACATCAACCAAATAACTGCTGCAGCTTATGGGCGCCTAACAAACCTAAGAGCAGCATTCCAGCACTGTGTACGTTAGGCCCATATTGGAGTATGCAGCATCAGTTTGGAATCCACATCTAGCTAAGCACGTACGGAAACTAGAGAAAGTGCAAATGTTTGCAACGAGTAGTACGGGAGGTAAGGGGTATGTCCTACGAGGAGAGGTTAAGGGAAATCGACCTGACGACACTAGAAGACAGGAGAGATAGGGGGGATATGATAACGACATATAAAATACTGAGAGGAATCGACAAGGTGGACAGAGACAGGATGTTCCAGAGATGAGACACAGCAACAAGGGGTCACAGTTGGAAGTTGAAGACTCAGTTGTATCACAGGAATGTTAGGAAGTATTTCTTCAGTTACAGAGTTGTCAGGAAGTGGAATAGTCTGGGAAGTGATGTAGTGGAGGCAGGATCCATACATAGTTTTAAGAAGAGGTATGATAAAGCTCATGGAGCAGAAAGAGAGACCTAGAATCGACCAGTGAAGAGACGGGGCCATGAGCTGTGACTCGACCCCTGCAACCACAACTCGGTGAGTACAACTAGGTGAGTACACATACTTACACACGCACATACACACATACATACATACACACACACATACACACATACAGGATGCTGATCTGTTATGACATGTTCTTACTGGAATTTAAGCCTACTAAGTACAAAGTTATGATGTTTGTGGAAGGGCAAAGTAGACCGCAGACAGAGTATGGATTGTGAGAGCGCAATGGCTGTAAACTTTACTCAAACTCCAGGTAAACTCCAGTGATGACCTTGTGGTGAGGATATCTCGCGAGGCGCACATTAGTGTGCGTCTTATATATAAATGGTTACAGTGTTGCAAGAGTATTTTAAATACGCGTCTGACACGTCTATGACTAAATTTAAGAAATCTAAGTAGGGAGTCATTGACGATACTAAACGCTGTACGTGTAGTATCGTCAGTGGAGTATCCAGCACCAATATGAAACCACACCTGATCAAGCTTATCATGAAATTGGAGAAAATGCTGAGATATACCACGAGACTAGTCCCGAGGTTATGTCATATGAGGAGAGGTTAAGGGAATTGAACTTGATGACATTAGTTTATAGTTAAAATGACCCATTATTAATAATTTGGTCTTATCCCTATGAGGTTCCTTAGTGCTTTTCTTAAGGTGTCAACCTTTGAATTATTGTTCTCTTCATATTCCTCTCTCAGTGACCTAATGTATACTCGATATATGTGTTTGATTTTGCAGTGGGACATTGTTCTATGTATGTTATTCATATGCATGTTGTTAGATGCTTGTAGAGGTGTCAGTGTTGGATCCTTGTTTATTAATATATTCTGTGTTTGATGAACATATTGTTTTTACCTTATTCTCAATACATTACGTTAATTGTATTTAACGTATACGGTGTCCTACTTTATAATTTACAAAGTGACAATATATGCATATTATGGTGTGTTTTGTTAATCATATAACAATGCAATTGGAATTAGTCGTTTATTGGTTAACATAAGTGTAGGGGTTTTCATGTATGGGTGAGGAGGGTTATTTGTGTTATCTCAAGTTCATGTTTGTGTGGTTGTTAATGATTTATTCTGTGTACGACCTGTTTTTGTCTTTATCTATCTCTTGTATTGTATTGTTCTAAATAAAATATAAAAAAAAAACTTCCACCTTTTTGTGCTCCCAGTCTTATTATACCCACTACGTAATCAATTAGCTCAAATTTTATATTCCTCATTTTCCAATTCCTCGCCTATTTCTAATTATTTGAGCTTGTTTTTCCCCTCTTCTGTTGCTTCTGTCTTTCCTAATTACTTGGTAATTTCCTGGAAATATGGTATCAGCTATCATATCAAGAAGTTTTATGTATAAGATGCCTTCGATATCTGGATGTACCTCTGCTATCTCTTCTTTAAGCTCATTGCACTTGTCCACAAACTCGCCTTCTTTTGTGTACCACTCCCTGAACTTTTTTTTACCATGCTCTGGTTGTCCTGGGCAAGTTTTTCTGTTTGTTGAGCATCTTGCCGGTGTGAGATAGGTTCGGCTGGGGTTGATGTGTGCATCGGTAATGGGGGAGGAGTGAGGGCGTGTTAGGTAAAAGAACAGAAGTGCAACTTATGTGACATTAGTTGCACTTGAGAGATGCTGGTAGGAGGGAAAAGGTGGGAGGATGTGTTGAGAATAGAATGAAGCGAGGGGAATAGTGTTAGTGTTAGGAAAGTGTAGTTGGGTTCGGAGGTGGGTCTGCTAGGATGTGGGCTGAGTGCTTCCCCCCACTGCCTCCCTAACTTCCTCTCCATTTTGTGTCCGACGGCTATGTATGTACTCCCTTTTCATCTCAGTCCCAATCTAGCTATATACGGTTATATCGCTAGTTTGTGTGTGTGTATGTGGACACTGTTACCGTGGAGAGTTATACAATCAGTATTAAAGGCAATCAAAGGCAGGAATGCAAAGTGAAGGTAGAAATTGGAAAATTATTTTTGAGGCTGGGATGGTGAACCAATGTGAGGAGTATTGCCACAATTCTTAATATTGTCTACTGAACTGGGGTAAGCACACAAAATCTGTGAGTAAATAACAACAGTAAGCAGAGGGAAGGCGGAGAATGTAGTGCATAAAAATATATAGTGAGAGAATTCTAGGATGAGTGAATAAACAAAATGAATAAATAGAGTCTGTGAAAGTGCGATACGAGAGGAGTGTATATATGCCAGGAGTCAAGTGCGTCACCTCCCTGTCAAGATCAGTCGATGTGATCTTGGTAGGAGGAATTACTCACCATTGTGGTAGCAAGCCTATTCAATGGTAGGCTCTTATAAGACATCCTTTACTTGTTATCCTTGACTGGCTCCTGCATGTTGACCACACCAGTTACCGCGAAAATTACATACCATGTGAAGAAGTCCTTGGAAGACCACAGACACTAGTGTATAAATTAATTATAGTAAACTATAGATATGGTTTGGCTACTTGCGATCAAAAATTAAAATTTTCACTCAGTTTTCTCTCACTTTCTACCCTATTACCTGGAGGTTACCTGGAGGTTATTCCGGGGATCAACGCCCCCGCGGCCCGGTCCATGACCAGGCCTCCCGATGGATCAGGGCCTGATCAACTAGGCTGTTACTGCTGGCCGCACGCAGTCCAACGTACGAGCCACAGCCCGGCTGATCCGGCACTGACTTTAGGTATCTGTCCAGCTCTCTCTTGAAGGCAGCCAGGGGCTTATTGGCAATCCCCCTAATGCTTGAGGGGAGGCTATTGAACTTTTTTTGGGCCCCCCGGAATTTATGGTTTTTTTCCCTTAGTGTCCCAAGGGGCCCCCCTATTTTTTTTGGGGGGCATTTTGCATCCCCTGCCCGTCTTTACTTTCGTGGGGAGTGATTTCTGTGTGCAGTTTTGGGACCTTCCCTTTCCCCAAGTTTTTCCAAGTTTTAATTATGAAAAATTTCTCTCCCCTGCTTTCCCAAAACGAGTACAATCAAGTGTTTAAAGCGTTCCCAGTATTAAGGTGCTTGAAGAAATAACGTGCAGGAAGGATTCTGTACACTTTTTAGATTGCGTTTTACCTGCTTTGAGGGGATGTTAATGTACAGTAGTATCCACCTAAGAGAACAAGGTTTTTAAAAAGGTCACTTTGGTTTGGCATTCTCGTTTGAAAGTTTCATTATCCACCCTATCATTTTCTTTGCAGGGCGATCGGGGGCACTGTCGTGACCTTGAAATGAGTCCTCAACATTACTACTCCCAGGCCCTTATTTTTTTTCCCCCTCTATTGTGGGGGCCCGGGTCAGTAGTATACTCTGTCTGTTTTTATCTCCCCCAGTTTTCCAAAACGGAGAAAGTTGAAATTTTTTTCCTCATTGAACTTCATATGTTTACCGTTCCCCACGGGAAAATTTTGTTTTATTTTTTGGAGGTTCCCCGGCCCTCGCAGAGACAGCCTCATGCAGACCCTAGTATCATCCGCAAAGGAGATACGGTGTGTGGTGTAATTCGGGTCTATGTTGTTGGGGATAAGGAATAAGATGGGGGCGAGTACGGGCCCTTGTGGAACAGAGCTTTTCCTATGGCAGCCCCCGATTTAACTCTGTTGACCACTACTTTTTGGGGTTCGATTTGTTAGGAAGTTGAAGATCCATCCCCCACTTTTCCCCGTTATTCCTTTGCACGTATTTTATGGGCATTTCGCCATATCGCATTTGTAAATGCTTTTTTCAAAATCTATGATATTACATCTGCTTTTGATTTTTTTCCGTGCATCCCAAGGGCCCTGTCACAGTGTCCAGTAGTTTGGGGAGGGAGGGAAAAAGCCCGCCCCGAACCATGTGCCCCGGTTGTGCAGATTTTGGGAAAACCAGGTGATTTGCAATCCCGTTCTTAGCACTCTTTCAAGTTTTTTGAAAATGGGGGCGTCAGAGCTAGGCTATGTTCTTTGCTAATGCTTTGCTGCCCCCCTTTTTTGGAGTGGGGCTATATCCGTTGTTTTAGTGACTGTGGGAATTTTTACCCCTGTCCAAGCTTTCCTCCCTAGTGTATTGGGCACGCGAGAGGGGGTTTTCTTGCAGTTCTTAATGAAAACAGAGTTCCACGAGTCTGGGCTCTGGGCTGAGTGCATGGGCATGTTGTCAATGCTTTTTCGAAATCTATCGGAGTTAGGGTAATGTCGGAAATCTGGCATACATTTATGGAGTTTTGAGCTCATTCATGAAGAATCATTTGGGTCGTCGATCCTCAGACCGATTAGTGGTTCACTAAACACAGAGTCGTACTGGGATTTCAATATTTCACTCATTTCCTTGATGTCATCTGTGTAAGTCCATCCTGTCTGAGTAAGGGTCCGATACTAGTTTTGTGGTATTTGCCTTGTTTTTGGCATATGAAAAGAAATATTTTGAATTTTTTCAATTTCACAATAGCTTTAAGCCCCTCCTGTTCTCCTGGTTCCTGTAAGAGTCATTTAACTTAAGTTCGATAGTTCCACTTCCCTGGTCAGCGCCTCCTTTCTGTATCAGTATATTCTAACATCCTGAGGAGCTCAGTGACTCTTCGTAGTCTTCTGTAGAGGAGTGTCTTTCTCTCTCCAGTTTACTCCTGCTCTTCTTCTTTCTTAGGGGGAATATGCCTAGAACATGCATTCGGCTGCCAGGAAGTTGATCCTTTCAAGGCACTGGTTTGGATCCATGTCATTTAAGACATCTTCCCAACATGTTTTCGTTTAGGACATGGTTTACCTGGTCCCAGTTGATGTTCTTGTTGGTGAAGACACCTTCTCAGGTACATGCTTTCTGCTGTTCAGGACCCCTCTGCATGTAAGTCTGGACCTTCGATTAGGGTTGTGATCGGAAATTAGTTGTTTTTGATATTCTTAGTCTCTTATCAGGTCCTCATTATTTGTGAAGACAAGGTCACAGTGGTGTTTTCTAGTCTTGTTGGCTCCACTTATCTGCTTGGGGGCTTAAGGTGTGTTTTTGCAGGAGACTTAGTAGCTCATGTGTGTGTGACCCCTTTCATCTGCGCTACCTTCGGGGATTGTTTCAGCTGCTGTTAACATTTTTATTTGCCTACTTTCTTCCATTATGTATGCTCTTAGGTTGAAATCAACCAAGCAATAAGATGTTTGGGGATGGAACTGGAAGGTTTCCAGACAGTAATCAATTTTCAGTAGCTGTCCTTGAAACTGTTTTGAGGTTGCATCTGGTGGCTTATATACAACCTCAATGGACCTAGGTTTTGGTTCTCGGTCTTTATTGATGAACTGCAAACCAGCATTGTGGTGTTCAGCAACTACGTCAGATGGTGGGACTCTTTGACAGACAGGCCAAACCCACCCTTGTTGCCGTTTTTTCTGTTGCATCTAAAAAGGTGCATTCCTCTTATACATATTTCACTGTCCAAAGTGTTCTTTTGTGTGGTCTCTGTGAGGCTGGCATACGTTGAATTAGACTTCTCTAGAAGTCCACTGATTAAAAAGGTATTTTTTGTTGGTGGTTGGCTTAAGGCCTGTATATTAGCAAATTTGAACCGAGGTTGTATTATGTGTTTTGTTGGGGGGATTTTGTTTATTGCATCAGTAGTCTGTAATTCTGGAGGGCCATGGGTGGCCACTGGCTGCCGCCTCAGTCAACAAAGGCTCCAAGGTGGTGGGAACCTATTGTTGTTATTTCCTTCCTTTTTCTTTTTCCGTTCCTGCACTAAAAAATCAACCTGGAGTGGGTTGTCGTTAGCTATATTGTTTTTGTCTTGTGGGGGTCTGTGGCCTCTGTCCCTTTTAGATGGTTTGCAGTGCAGTCCATGTTGTAACATGCTTTGGAGGTCCGAGGAAGTGAACATTTTTGGTTGTGTGAAAGAAAGTACAGGAAGAGAATGAAATGTCCTTTAGTCAGGAGGTTTCGCTACACTTTTTGGGAGATGCTGAATGTTGCATCATGTCCCAATTTTTTTTCCTGTTTTCCTTGCTTACAGATGTCCCAAGCCTATAATATTTGCACAAATTCAAAAACCTTTGTTTGAGAATTGTTGGGAGGTGTTGTTGTCAATTTCTGCAGGTTCTGGATCTGCACTTTAATTCCTCAGTATCCAATCCAGGGCCCCCCGTCCTGGATTTCCATATACTTTCCTCAGTAGTGGAAGTAAGGAGAGAAGGAGGAGGAACTCCTCTCAAAATACTGTACTGTGCGGGCCACGGTCTTGTGCAATGATGGTTGTATATTTTCGGTTTTAGTGGTGGTTGTGGAGGGAGTCACTAAGTAGAGTTGGGAATGGCAGTAAGGTGGGGCTGGGTATGAGTCAGCACGGGGGTGGGGGATGGACTGAGCCTGGGCCAGCACCAGCACTGGGGTATTAGTTGCTATGGGACTGGGGGGGAATGGGTCTTGAGTCAGCACTGGGGCTGGGGGCTGAGCCTGGGCCAGCACCAGCACTGTGGGTATTAGTGCTATGACTGGGGGATGGGTCTGAGTCAGCACTGGGGCTGGGGGCTGAGCATGGGGCCAGCACCAGACTGCCTGGGTAGTAGGGCGATGAATGGGGGATGGGTCCTGAGTCAGCACTGGGGCTGGGGGCGAGGCCTGGGCCAGCCACACTGAACTGTGGGGTATTTGTGCTTTGACTGAGGGGATGGGTGTCTAGGTCAGACTGGGGAGGGGGGGGCCTGAGCCTGGGCCTAGCACCAGGCTCTGTGGGTATTAGTGCTATGACTGGGGGATGGGTCTGAGTCAGCACTGGGGCTGGGGGCTGAGCCTGGGCCAGCACCAGCACTGTGGGTATTAGTGCTATGACTGGGGGATGGGTCTGAGTCAGCACTGGGGCTGGGGGCTGAGCCTGGGCCAGCACCAGCACTGTGGGTATTTGTGCTATGACTGGGGGATGGGGTCTGATGTCAGCACTGGGGATGGGGGCTCCTGAGCCTGGGCCAAGCACAGCACTGTGGGTATTAGGTGCTATGGACTGGAGGGTTGGGTCTGAGGTCAGCCACTGGGGCTGGGGGATGAGATGGGCCAGCACCAGCACTGTGGGTTATTAGTGCTATGACTGGGGGGATGGTGTCTTCTGAGTCAAGCACTGGGGCTGGGGGCTGAGCCTGGGGCCAGCACAGCACTGTGGGTAAATTAGTGCTTTTGACTGGGGGGATGGGTCTGGAGGTCAGCACTGGGGCTGGGGGCTGAGCTGGGCCAGCACCAGCAATGTGGGTATTAGTGCTAATGGGGGGGACTGGGGGATGGGTCTGAGCTGCACTGGGGTGGGGGCTGAGCTGGGCCGCTCAGGCATGTGTGGTATTAGGCTATGACTGGGGGGATGGGTCTGAGTCTCAGCACATGGGGCTGGGAGGGATGGCCTGGGCCAGCACCAGCACTTGTGGGTATTAAGTGCTATGACTGGGGGATGGGTCTGAGTCAGCACTGGGGCTGGGGACTGAGCCTGGGCCAGCACCAGCACTGTGGGTATTAGTGCTATGACTTGGGAGATGGGTCTCTGAGTAAGACACTGGGGCTGGGGGCTGAGCTGGGCATGCAACAGCTACTGTGGGTATTAGTGCTATGGACTGGGGGGATGGGTCTGAGTCAGCATGGGGCTGGGGGCATGAGCCTGGGCCAGCACCAGCCTGTGGGTTTTAGTGCTTTGGATGGGGGAATGGGTCTGAGTCAGCACTAATGGGGATGGGGGCTGGAGGCCTCGGGCCAGCACCAGCACTGTGGGTATTAGTGCTATGACTGGGGGTTGGGTTCTGAGTCAGCACTGGGGTGGGTGGGCTAGCCTGGCAAGCACATCACTGTGGGTATTAGTGCTATGACTTGGGGGATGGGTCTGATTGCACTGGGGCTGGGGGCTGAGCTGGGCCAGCACCAGCCACTGTGGGTATTAGTGCTTATGACTGGGGGAATGGTCTCGAGGTCAGCACTGGGGCCTGGGGGCTGAGCCTGGGCCAGCACCAGCACTGTGGGTATTAGTGCTATGACTGGGGGATGGGTCTGAGTCAGCACTGGGGCTGGGAGGCTGAGCCTGGGACAGCACAGCATCTGTGGGTATTAGTGATGTGACTGGGGGAGTGGGTTGAGTCAGCACTGGGGCTGGGGGCTGGCCTGCCGGGCCAGCACCAGCCACTGTGGGCGTATTAGTGTATGCATGGGGGATGGGTCTGAGTCAGCACTGGGCTGGGGGCTGAGCCTTTGGGCCGCACCAGCACTGTGGGGTTTAGTGATTGACTGGGGGATGGGTTCTGAGTTTTCCAAGCAATGGGGCTGGGGGGCTGTGCTGGGCCAGCACCAGCACTGTGGGTATTTTGCTATGACTGGGGGGAGGGATGGGGTCTGAGTCAGCACTGGGGCTGGGGGCTGAGCCTGGGCCAGCACCAGCACTGTGGGTATTAGTGCTATGACTGGGGGATGGGTCTGAGTCAGCACTGGGGCTGGGGGCTGAGCCTGGGCCAGCACCAGCACTGTGGGTATTAGTGCTATGACTGGGGGATGGGTCTGGTGGGTTTTGCACTATGTGTGTGACTTAGATAGTTTCGAGTCATATGTTGTGGTTTGGACATTCTGAATTTTTTGATAAACATCTCTTGACTCCATGTTTTTATTTATTTTGGGTATACTATCCAGAGGTCATCTTTGTTTTCTTGGATTTTTTTTAATCATTTATTACTCTCTTTAGTAACTTTCTGATACCGGTCACTAAGTTTCTAATAGTTATTGCACATCCTGAAACACCCTTGATAATTTGGGGGTCATGTTTCTGAGGCTGTATTTTGTCTAGTAATAGGAGATTATTGGTGTTTGGAAAAGAATTGATTGCATGTGATTTGGATTTCTTTTCCAGGGATTTTTTTACATGTCCCAAAGATATGCTGTGTCTGATCTTCCTGTCTGTATCCTACTCACTCTGTTGCCACGGAAGAATAAGAGAAAGAATACTGATTTCCGACTTTTATTTCTCATGCTGGGGCCAGTGATATGCTGTGGGTTGGTTTCGTTCTAGGTTGCAGGTGGGGGGGGGGAGGGGGGGGGTGGGGGGGGGGGGGGGGGGGGGGGGGGGGGGGGGGGTGGGATTATTGGAGGTACATCTAGCGGTACTATCGTCTCGTTTTGGGGTTGGATTTTTTTTAATTATTATATTATATTAGTATTATTATTTTTATTATTATTATTATTATTATTATTTTATTTTAATTTCCTTTTATGTTGTGTGTACATGTTTATCTATAGGATTATACTTGTAGTCTTTTTTCAAAATAAACTGTTCACTGCGACGTATCACTGGGATCATGTTTCTATTTTTTACACAAGCAGCTATGCCTACGTATCTTTCCCCTACACTTCTATGGAATTGTTTTTTTCATCTGTTTTGCTAGAAGGGTAACGGTTTTTTTTGTTTGATCATTTATGGTATGTTGGTAGTTCCCTGCACCTTCAATGCTACACCAATCGTTTTATCCTCTTATGACTATATGTAATTACTCATCGTTATTAACACTTCCACGGGACTCTGGCTCCTGATTTGACCACACCATTCCCAAAAAAATTACATACCATGTGAAGAAGCCCCCTTGGAAGCCACAGACACTAGTGTAAAAAATTTAATTTTTTGAAAACTAAAGATATGGTTTGGCTACTTGCGTTTAAAAAATTTAAAAATTTTTCACTCATTTTCTCTAAATTTTTTTAACCCTATTACCTGGAGGTTCCCTGGAGGTTTTTCCCGGGGATAAAAACGCCCCCGCGGCCCGGGCCATGACCGGGGCCTCCCGTTGGGTTCGGGGCCCTGATCAACTGGGGCGTTACTGCTGGCCGAAACGAGTCCAACGAAACGAGCCAAAAGCCCGGCTGATCCGGAATGACTTTAGGTTTTCGCCAGCTCTCTCTTGAAGGAAACCAGGGGCTTATTGGCAACCCCCCAAATGCTTGAGGGGGGGAATTTTTGAATTTTTTTGGGGCCCCCCGGGAATTTTATGGTTTTTTCCCTTAGTGTCCCATGGGCCCCTATTTTTTATTGGGGGCATTTTGAAATTTCGCCCCCCCCAGTTTTTTTCCTTTCGTAGGTAGTGATTTTGTGTGCAGATTTGGGACCTTCCCTTTCCCCAAGTTTTTCCAAGTTTTAATTATGATATTTCTCTCCCCCTGCTTTCCCAAAAGGGAGTACAATAAAGTCCCTTCCAAGCGTTCCCGTATTAAAGGTGTTTGGGACAAAATTTTTAAACGTGCTTAAAAAGGATTCTGTACACTCTCAAGATTTGTGTTTTCCACCTGTTTGAGTGGAGATTTTTAATGTCATATTTAATTCCATTAAGAGAACAAGTGTTTTTAAAAAAGGATCACTTTGGCTTGGAATTCACCCCTTTTTGAAAGTTTCTTTATCCACCCTATAAATTTTCTTTGCACGGCGACGGGGACTGTCGTGATCCTTGAAATGAGATCCTCAAACATTACTATTTCCCAGGCCCTTATATTTTTTTTCCCCCGTTTCTATTTTTAGGGCCGGAGTCATTTGTTATACTCTGTTTGTTATTTTTCCCCTCCAGTTTTCCAAAAAGGAAAGGTTATTTTGAAATTTTTTCCTCTTTGAACATCAAAAATGTTTCCGTTCCCCAAATGGAAAATTTTGTTTATTTCTTCTTGGGGGTTTTAACCCCCCTTTCCTCGCAGATAAACGCCTCATGCAGACCCTTTGTATCATCCCCCAAAAGGAGATACGGTGCTGTGGTGTATATTCGGGTCTATGTTGTATGGGGATAAGGAAAAAAAAGGGGGGAGTACTGTCCCTTGTGGAAAAGAGCTCTTAACTTTGGCGGGCCTCCGATTTAACTCGGGTTAAACCAAACTACCTTTGGGGTTCGTTTTGGGTTAGGAAGTTGAAGATCCATCCCCCCACTTTCCCAGTTATTCCTTTAGACGTATTTTATGGGCCCATTTCGCCTTGATCGCATTTGCCCAAATGTTTTTTGGCAAAGTCTTGAATATTACTTTCTGCATTCTGATTTTTTCCCCAAGTGCATCCAAGGCCATTCACAGTGATCCGGGTGTTTGGGGGGCGGGAACGCCTGCCCTAAAACCCATGTTCCCCTGGATTGTGCAGATTTTTGGGAAATTTCCGGTTGATTTGAAATTCCTGCTTTTAGCCCCTCTTTCAAGATTTTTATGAAGGGGGGACGTCAGGGGTTTTGGCTTAGTTTTTAGTAATGCTTTGCTCCCCACCTTTTTTGGGGAGTGGGGCTATATCCTTTTGTTTTAAGTGACTGGGGAAATTTTCCCCCATGCCCAAGCTCTTCCCCCATATTTGTATTTGGGCACGCGAGGGGGGTTTTTTTCGTTCTTAATAAAACAGAGTTCCAAGAGCCCCGGGGGCTCGGGGCTGAGTGCTAGGCAGTTTTTCAATAGTTTTTTTTGGAAACCCTTATCGGAGTTAGGGTAATGTCGGAAATCTGGCTTAAAATTTATGGAGTTTTGAGGCTCTTTTCATGAAAAATTTCATTGGGGTCTTTCAAATCCCGGGCCCGATTAGGGGTTTCATTTAAACACAAAATCGTACGGGGGTTTTCAATTTTTCCCATTTCCTTGATTTTAAATCTGTGTAAGCCCCCACCCTTTGTCGAGTAAGGGTCCGATAAAGATGTGGTTTTTCCCTTTGGGTTTTTTTGGCATATGAAAAGAAATTTTTTGGGAATTTCTTTCAATTTCACTAATAGCTTTAAGCCCTCCTGTTCTCCTGGTTTTCATTTAAAATTTCAATTTTAATTTTGGTCGGATTTTTCCCACTTTCCCCGGGGGCCCAAAGGCTTTCCTTTCGGGGATTCCCCCCTTTTTTTTTATTCTCTTTTTCCTGGGGCTTAAGTGAAACTCTTGGGCTCCTTTTTTTTAAGGAAGGGGAATTGCCCATTTCTTTTCCCCAAAGTTTCTTTGGCTTTTTCCTTCCCTTTTTCTTGGGGAATTCCGGGAACATGCTTTCCTGGCCCCAGGAATTTGGGACCTTTTCGGATTGGTTTTGGACCCAATTTTTTTTTTTAAAAACCATTTCCCCCAACAGGTTTCTTAGGAAGGTTAAGGCCCCAAGTTGTTTTTTTTGTTTGGGGCCCCTTTCCCGGGTTAATGTTTTTTGGGGCCCCTTTTCCCAGGGTGTTGGCCCTTTCATTGGTTTTGGGGGAATTGTTTTTTTTTTTTTTTTTTTTTTTTTGGTTTTTTTTTTTTTAAATTTGGTTTTTTTTTTTTTTTTTTTTTTTTGTTTTTTTTTTTTTTTTTAAATTTTTTTTTTTTTTTTTTTTTTTGTTTTTATTTTTTTTTTTCAGTTTTTAACATATTTGCTCCATTTTTTCCATTTTGTTGCCTTGGGTTTGGGAAAATCCCCAAGGCAGTAGTTTTTTGGGGGATGGAGCGGAAGGTTTTTCCAAACGGGTAATAAATTTTTCATAGCTGTTCCTTGAACTGTTTGGGTTGCATCGGTGGTTGTATAAAACCCCACAATAAACTGGGTTTTTGGTTCTCGAATCTTTATTGATAAAAAACTTCAACTACCTCATTTGTGATGTTAGGCCAACCCCCCCCTTGTTGCCTGTTCTTTCTTTTGAAACTAAAAAGGGTTGCCCCATTTAATCCTTTTTTTCACTGTCAAAGTGTTTCTTTTGTGTGAGTCTGGTAAAGGCTGCAAACATTGCTTTAGACTCTTTTTAGAAGCCCAACTGAAAAAAGGTATTTTTGTTTTTGGAGGGTTTAAACCCCTGTATATTAGCAAAAAAAGAACGGGGGTTGTTACTGTGTTTGTTGGGGGGGATTTTGTTATTGGCTCATAGTTGTAATTCTGGGGGGAAAGGGGGGGATTTTGTTATTGGCATCATAGTTGTAATTTGGAGGCCAGGGGTGGCCCGGTGCGCTCCAGCCCAAAAAAGGCTCCGAGGCGGGTCTTGAAATTGAGAAATCCCCGTGCGGGAAAGGTGGAAAGTATGCTTCCCCTTTATCAACCCATTTTGTTTCCCTTTTTAAAAACAGCCTGACCAAATTTGATTATACCCATTAAAAGACCATCTAGGCAAAAGCTTCTTTTGTGTTTTCCCCCAAGCACGGCAATTTAATAAACGACACCCCTCATGCGGTACGGGGTTTAATTAACACAAACCCATTTTTTCAAGAAAAGGGGTCTCCAAACTTTACACTACGATGACCAAAACGAATTTTTTATACATAATCGTGGGCGAAAAAAAAAAACCGTCTTTTAATAAATTTTAATGCATGAATAAAAAATTTAAATTTCTGAAAAAATTTTAAATTTTGGGAATCCGTTTTGTAATCTGCATAAAATTTTGGATTAACAAAAAAGGGAAAAAATGTGACAATTTCGAAAAAATAAAAAACGTGCTTACACTAAAAAATTAATGTATAATAAAATAAAGTTAAAAAAATCTTTTTACTGAACTTCGGGATGAGAAAAACGGGCACAAGTTTCATTTGAAAAAGGGATTACGGGAAAATTGAGGGAAAGGGTTTTTTTTTTTTAATTTTCAAAATATTGTTTAAACTGATGTTTCAAGCTTGAGGAGTCGAAGTTTTGGGAATGTACTTTCAAAAATGATTCAGAAAAAATTTGTAAAGTTTTTTGGGATTTAAACCATATTTCATTTTTTAAAAAATGTTTGTTCACAAAGGGTACATTTTTAACGAAAAACTGATACGAATTTTAAAAAGCAAAAAGTTTAAAATTAGGAAATCCCCCGGGGTTTAAAAAAAAATTTATGAAAAAAAACAGTTTTCCTTCTTATACTTTTCTTTCAACATTTCTTTTAAAACTGTTTTTAAGTTTTTTTCAAACATTGGCAGTCAAAGGGAATTTTGAAAAGTTTTAAATTTCATTTGTTTTTCTATCAAAATCAAAAAAACTTTTCTGAAATTTTTTTTGTAAGCATTAACGATTTCTGTTGAAAAGAAAAAGGGAAATTCTGCTTCAATGTCTTCATGAAATTTTTCCCAACGGGAGAAATAAACCAAAATTTGAAATTTTAAACCTTTTTTTAAAAACTCCCAACAATTTTCCCCTTTAATGCCTTTTTTTGCATGATTTAATCAAAAAATAAAAATTTGTGTTTCACCTTTTAACTTCAGTTTCCCAGTTGATTTAATCTGCCTTGTGACCTCGAAAAAAAATCCAGTAACTTTTTGATGAAAGGGGTTTTGGGTCGATTTTTCTCTTTTAGAAATTAATGATTTCCTTTCTGAGCTGAAAGAACCCAAAAAGAATTTTTTTCCACAACAAAGCCTTTGAATGCTTTTTTTAAATAAAATTTTTTTTTCCTCAAAAAATTCGCAATCAGTTTCTTTCAAAAAAATTCGCAAAAACCGGCGATGATGAAGCCATAAAATTCCGGGTTTTAAAGTAACAGGTGTAAAAATGCAAATTGAGAATCCATCACATTTAAAAAATTTTTTTGTCTTTTCTCTCAGCCAAACCTTTTTTCCCCCCCAGAAAATTTTTTTTTACCCCCACATAATTGTAAGCATTGCATTTTTATTCCTCTCCGGTTTATATTCTAGCAGTTTTTACAACCCCATCTATATATATATTAAAAAACCATGGTGACATTACACACCCCTTTCAAGACCTATTTTTAAACCGGGAAGTATTCCCCTCTTTTCCACCCCACCCAAATTTTAGCTTCGCAAACCTCTTTAAAAACCCTTTACGCATTTGTAGTTTATCCCTATTCCTTATACTTGAAAATCGGGCCACTTTGCTGCCCCATTTCTACCGGGGTGCCTTTTTTTTAACTCAAAAAACCCAAAATAAAAAAACTTCCCTACCTTTATCTTTCTAAATACTGATCCAATTACGCTTCAATGTAAACATTGACTAAAAACCCCCCAAGTCCCCTTAAACCCCAATTTTTTATATATATTTATATATATATATAATATATATATATTTTAAAATTATATATATAATATATATTTTATATATATATATATATATATATATATATATATATATATATAATTTATATATATATATATTTTATAAATAATAATAATATTTATTTATTATTTACTTAGGGGCCCCGGGTGTGTGTGTGTCATGCCGAATTGGTAAAAAGTCAATTTCAATGTACTTTGGGTATGCGCCCTGCTCCTAAAGGGGTCGGGGAGCTTTCCCCCAGGATACTGATTATTACCCATTAAAACCCTTTATAGCTTATAGCTTTCCCAGAAAACTCCCTTCCCCCGGGGACCCCTATTTTCCCCTGTGAGTCTTTTTCCTAGCTTTTAAAAGGAAATTAGATTTTAACCCTTTTCCCAGGGGGCCCAAGAGTCTCGGGGCCTATCGGAAAAAAACCTTTTATGATGGGCAATTTCCCCGAAAATTTTCTAAACTTTCGGACTCTTTTGGGGGCTAGCACTCCCCGCCCTTATTTCCTGGTGTATAAGAGAAAAGGGGCATCACCAATGGGGCGCATTTTGAAATAGTCCCAGCCCCACCTGCTTGCCGCCCTCTCCAGACTTAAATGGTGATATCTTTTGGGAAAAACGTTTTTCGCTACCATGGAAACTGCCTTAGTTTGGGGGACTTCCTATTTCAACCGAAGAAACCCTGTTTTTTGGCGAGAATTTGGGTTTTGGGGGAAAACGATGGGCAAACGCCATAGTGGGTGGTCTGTGGGTTAAAAACGTGGCCATTTAAAATTTGGGGAAAAGCTTTAAAAGAATCCCCCTGCATTAGGGAAATTTTAATGCTAGCGTCGGGGTATATTCTTCCCCCACACCTTTTAAGGGACTGTTTAGGTTTTTTCCCCCCACCGGGAAACCAGTGTGACGTATTTGTTTGGGGGAAAACGGTCCCGGCATCCCAAACTTCCCTTTGATTACCCGTAGTGTGGGTTCAACAAACTACCTTTTTTAATCACCAACTCCAAAATTTTTCCTTTGGGGTTCAGGGAAAATCGTTGGGGTTGGGGCCCGTCTACTGGATGCAAAAACATGAGGACGGGAAGCGGGTAGTGCAGTTTGTGATTTCCTTGTGGGCATCGTTACCTTCTGCTCTGGCTGGAAGTGTGACTTTGGGCCCCTTTTCCCCCCTCTTTTAGAATAAGGTTGATTACATTCGTGCCCAAAAATACCCCAGGATACTGGGCGTATTCTGCGTATAGGGTTTAACCAAAAAGAAAATACTTTTTCTTAGGGAATATGTTTTTGCCCGCGAAGACTCAATACTTTTCGGGGAAAAAAGGAAAAAATGCATCGTGGGTGTCCCCGATTGTTTGTTTTGTTACTCCATCCCCCCTCAGCCTTTGTTTCCCGTTTTTTTCCTGCAATTGAGTCCAAAAAACATCAGTTCCCCAAGGGGCACCAAAGAAAATGCTATAAAAATTTTGGGGAAAGATGAAAGGGGCCTTGGGAGTCTGATCTCCTGCATCCCATCAGCTGTTGATTTTTAGCCTTTCTGGACATCCGTGATGACTTGATTTTTTTGCAGTTTTAATCAGGAGCATTGATTTTGTTGTATCCAGCTGAAAAAAAAAAGTAAGAGGGCCAGGGAAATTTTCTTTTTACAGTTGGTAATACCTCGTCTGTTTCAGGAGATTAAATCAAAATTTTTGAAAATCTAATTTTTCATTTTCCAAAAGGCCAAAAATGCAGCGGGCGCTTCCCTTTGGGGTTTCCCCCAAACCAAAAAGGGATGGTTGGGGACATCGTGGGTACCTTTTAGGATACTTCGAACAGCAGCTTGGGAAAAGAGACAGCGAGTGTGCCCCTGGCAAAATGGCCTAAAATTTCCCCCATCTAAAGGATCCCGGAATAAAAACCCGCCAAGGAATTGTTTTAAAGACCTTGTGACTCCAAATCAGTGTTTTCGCAAAGTCCCGAAAATGGATTAACCATTTTTTTTAAATTTCTGGGGTTTTTATTTTCCGGGGTAGCCCCCCCCGGGAGAGGCAAACGGGAACTAATTTAATGCTTTTAGATACTGAGTCTTACACAAACAGTGGTTTTCCCCATTGGGGATTGGGGGGGGGATAAAACAAATTTTGCTTTGGTTTCCCTGGCAGGGTGGATTTTTAAGTGCTTTAGCAAAGTCAGCTTTCCCCCGGGGGGCTGCATCTTCCCCTGGTTAGCCTGATTATCTCCACTGGTTGCCCTCTTTTAAAACTTCTTTTTTTCACCTGGACCTGATTTTTTTCCCCTGTCGTGGAAAGATTAGGTGGTCGCCCCCTTTCATTTTTTAAAATAATGGGGAAAGTGGAAAGAGGTTTTAACTCTGGGAAAACCTCTTAAGAGTTTCTCGCAAAATTTTTTACAAGGGCACCCTTTGTATTGTTTGGGAAAAGGTCTCTCAGCAAATTTTTTTCAATATTTTAAATATGATCTGTTTTTTTTTTTCTCGGGAAACCCTGGGTTGGGAATTTTTTTTTTCTATCCTTTTTATTTCCTAACAGTTGGGTTTTTTACGACATAAAACTCCGGGTCATGAAATTTTGAAACTTTTAGAGAGGTAAAAATTGATTTTTCCGTGAAAGGTTTTTTTGGGGTGGGGGGGACAGTTTTTCATGACAATGGTTTTCCCCTGACGACCCCCAAAAAGTACAGAAGTACATTTTTCGGAACTTTTCTTTAAAAAAATTTACAGTCCAAAAGGTAAAGCAATGACCCCGTTTAAAAATTTTTTTCGGTCCATGTTTTCCCGCTTCCTTTTTTTTTTCTATTTTTTTTTAAAAGACAGTCGTTTTTTTACAACTAAATAAGAGAATTATACCACACACATATATTTTTATATATATATTTATATATATATATATTTTATTTTTATAGAAAAATATATTTTAAAAAAAATTTATATAATATATATAAATATATATTATATTAATATAATTATGAAATTTGTTGGAACGCATGAGAGAGAATATATCATAATCTTCACTTGGGGAAACCCCGGAAGGAAATGTCTCCAAATTTTGCACACAGAAATCACTCCCTCCCAAAGGGAAAAAACTTGGGGAGGCGATGCAAAAAAGCCCCCAATTAAAAATAGGGGCGCCCCTTTTTTTACACTAAGAAAAACTTTTTGTGTCCCGGACCCAAAACTGTTCCAAAAGCCCCCCCACCCAAAAATAAAGGGGGAAATTAAACCCAAAAAATACCCGGCTGCCTTCAAAGAAAAGGGGCTGGAAAATACCTAAGTCAGTGCCCGGGTCAGCTGGGCTGGGGGGTTCGTAAAGTTGGAAGCGTGCGGCCGCATAACAGCTTTGGTTTTTTCGGCCCCCGTTTCCCCCGGGGCCTGGTGGGGGACCGGGCCCCGGGGGCGTTGATCCCCGGAAAAATACCAGGTTTGGCTCCCGGTATAAAATATTTTATATTTATTTATATATATATATATTTATTTTTTAATATTTTTTTATAATATAATTTAAAAAAATATATAAAAATATACGCCCCCAAAAAAAAAAACCACTGTGAAAGAGTATTTAAAATTTCCAAAACGCTTTCGTTACTAATCAAAATTGTCTAGGAAAAAAAATATTCTTTCTTTAAATCCATAAAAACCTCCACGGACATTTTAGACAAACCACCCGGTTTTTAAAAAATTTTCTTTTTTCCTTAGGGGTTCCAGAGATGAGGTTACTAAAGCCTTGGCCCTGTAATTTAAACGCTTTTCACGATAACCCTTTACTACCCCACGGAGATGAAGGAAATACTGTAAGAACAAGATCTATTAAGAAAAAAAGAACCACTAAAAACCCCGGGTAATTAAGAGGCTAGAAGAATACTTTTTAAAAGGTGTGTAAACACTAGTCTACCTACTGTGAAGAATGAACAAATTTTTTGTAAACAAAATGTTCCGCGTATTAGGGATTTAAAAAGAAAAAAAAAAGAAAAAACAATTCCCTTTTTAAAAATTCCCTTTTAAAACCGGGAATGTGG
Organism: Cherax quadricarinatus; assembly: GCF_026875155.1. Taxonomy (NCBI): domain Eukaryota; kingdom Metazoa; phylum Arthropoda; class Malacostraca; order Decapoda; family Parastacidae; genus Cherax; species Cherax quadricarinatus. The sequence continues at coordinate 70,294,646 of NC_069407.1, forward strand.
ATGACCTTTTCTGTTTTTTGTTAAACAAGAATTTAAATTTCGAGATAATTGTTCCCAGAATGCTCGAGTCTGGAGATGTTATGCAGCTTTTAAGGGAAAAACGATAGAAAAAAATTCGATTAACCGTTTTAAAACTTTAAAAATGAAAATGGCCCCGTTCTATCTTGTTCCCACACTGTGAATATCTTTTTACAGCAATAAAAAAAATTAAAAATTTATGAAAATTTGTTTAAAACTTTTTAAACCCCAAAAAACGAATGAACGGTTTTAAACCCTATAAAGCGGGTTTTTTTAAGAGCGGAAGGGGGAAAGGGGGGAGGGAGGGAGGAAGGGAAGGAGGGAAGAAAAGGGAAAGGGAAAAATTTTAAAGGGGAAGGGGAAAGGGCCCAAAAAGGGAGGCATATTATGTGAGGGAGGGGAGGGGAGGAAAGGGATGCAGAGGGGAGAGGAAGAGAAAAAAGAGAAGGGGGAAAGGGGAGATGGAAGGAAAAGGGGGGGACAAAAGGTTTTTCTTTGCCCCGAGGGAAAATTTTTATCAAAAAAAGATTAACAAAGCAAAAATTTGTAAAGCAATTTTTAATAACCAAGTATAGCACAAAAAAGTTATGCCAGAAAAATTTTTTGTATCAGGAAAAGTTTAAGTGAGTGTGGGTAGCAAAACAAGGGTAAACAGTTTTTGGGGAAAATTTTTTGCAACTGATTGACGAGAATATTTTGTTTTTTGTATACCTGGGTGCGAGAGATTAAACACAACACAGCGGGGGCGTGTATGTTGGGGGAGAAAGCAAGTTTGGGAGATGGCCCATGTGAGTATAAAAAACGTAAAGGTGAGGAGGGGTGAGGAAGATTAAAAAAACATGCCGAGTTCGAGATTGGAAATTTTCATTTGTTTTTTGAGTGGTATACGGAAAAGTATGCATGCAATATAAGTGCCCTAATTAAATTCCCCCTGGGAAATGGGGACAAATTTAAAAATTTTGTAAATACCGAGATCCAACGAGCAAGAGCAATTTATGGTAATTCCCCCTATTGACATTACTATAATTTGTGGGAATTTAGTTTATTCCAAAAATTGTTTAACTTTTCTTTTAAAAAAATTTTCCACTAAATTTTCTCTTGTTAGGTTAAAAGTTCAAAACAACTTGGGCCCGAAACTGCACTCTTTCGAAAACGTTTGAATTAAGGGGGAATGATGGAGGTGTATTTTTTAAAATTTAAAACAGGAATAAAAAATGGGAAAAAATAGCGTGCAAAAAGATTTAGGAGTTCTGGTTAGCAGTAATCTGAAACCAAGACAACAGTGCATAAATGTTCGCAATAAAGCTAACAGAATCCTTTGCTTCTTATCAAGAAGCATAAATAATAGGAGTCCTCAGGTTGTTCTTCAACTCTATATATCCTTGGTTAGGCCTTATTTAGATTATGCTGCTCAGTTTTGGTCACCGTATTACAGAATGGATATAAATGCTCTGGAAAACGTAAAAAGGAGGATGAGTAAGTTGATCCCATGTATCAGAAACCTTGACTATGAGGATAGACTGAGGGCCCTGAATCTGTACTCTCTAGAAAGGCATAGAATTAGGGGGGGATATGATTGAGGTGTATAAATGGAAGACAGGAATAAATAAAGGGGATGTAAATAGCGTGCTGAAAATATCTAGCCTAGATAGGACTCGCAGCAATGGTTTCAAGTTGGAAAAATTCAGATTCAGGAAGGATATAGGAAAGCATTGGTTTGGTAATAAAGTTGTGAATGAGTGGAACAAACTCCCGAGTACAGTTACTGAGGCTTAAACGTTGTGTAGTTTCAAAAATAGATTATATAAAAGCATGAGTGGGTGTGGGTGGGTGTGAGTTGGACCTGACTAGCTTGTGTTGCTGGGTCTGGTGCCGTGCTCCTTACTTGAGTGGAAGTGACCAGACTGGATGGGTCGCTGGGCTAATCCGGAGGGGGGGGGAAACATGGACCTGCTCCGCATGGGTCAGTAGGCCTGCTGCAGCAACAATGTGTAAGAGATGAATTTTTATCAGGTTCCATTTACTTCCTGCACAAGAGCGTGGAAGAAGGAATCATCTTGCAATCTTGAACACCACGGGATGTACACTTCCACCAGCCTCAAATGGTAACCCAGCAGCAATGTCAAATTTCTGAGGATTTTGAGTTGCAAAACATGCTCACATCCGACGAGGCAGCAGTCGTATGTTTCTAAGGAAACTGCAAGAGGCCAGAAGTAAATAAGATGAATATTTACCATCGCGAGCAAGGTCGTGTTAACCTTGAGGTGTGTCGATAGTGGGAAACTCTGCTCAGTTACATTTTTCCCATTTTTAAATATCAGTGCACATTTGTGATACATACTCTTCCCCATCCCATTTTCAATCTCTGTCTCTGTCTCTCTGTCTCTGTCTGTCTGTCTGTCTCTCTCTCTCTCTCTCTCTCTCTCTCTCTCTCTCTCTCTCTCTCTGTTTATATATATATATATATATATATATATATATATATATATATATATATATATATATATATATATATATATATATATATACATATAGTTATCTTTTGTCTCTCTCTCTTTGTCTTTTATCTCTCTCTCTCTCTACAAGTATTGAAAAGTATAAAGTAATGAATTTTAAGTATATTAACCTCAAAAATTAATTCAAAATATTTGGCAATAAGCTAAATGAAACACGAGGAGAAAATTACGTTGGAGTAATTATTAGCAACTACCTCAAAAGACACAAAGCAGTGTATTCCGTGAGCAGCAAAACTTCCAAAATGCTTAGTTTCATACCTATAAATTTCGAGCACACAACACTACACACTATATTAACACACTGTAATGTACTTGGTAATCGGTATCTTAAATATGACATCCCCTTTTGGTCACCAAATTACTTTCATAAAAAAAAATGCAAATACACATAATTTATTTCTTTTCTGCAGTATACAGGTAATGTAGGTTATATATAATAAAAAATTGTTAGGCACGAAAGAAAGCCTGAGAGGGTGCAGAAATGGGTTATCATCCTCGTACCTTCACACAGACACAAACCTCACAGAGAAGACTCACAGCTCTCAGCCTTTTTCTCTGGGAAAACGGAGACTACGAAGAGATTTTATATAATCCCTTGTGATATAGGACGCCTATAACACGCTAAAACCAAGAAGAACCATCCAGAGTACAGAATGAGTTCGTAATTTAAAACGGTGGAATGTATATTCAAGATAGAAGATGAAACATGAACGAATGCCAAGCTTTTTTTTTTTTTTACAAACAAAATTATACCGGAATGGAATACAGTAATTATCCATTAATACTGCAAGCGCATGGACAATACCATCGTTTAAGAATCAGCTGGATTAACACTTCATAGATATAGGATTAAACTACTGTACATGCATCACCCTCTATTGGGATGAGTTTTGAAAGCTCTCATCAGTTATACTCCAGAGTGAAACTATTAGTTAAGATTTCAGGTCAACGCAAATTCTTTTACATGTTAGAAGATTTGATATGTTTAATTGACAAGCAAAGTATACGGTATAGTGAGGAAGGACAGGAGCAAGATATTATCTATTTCACTCACTATTTCACTTAACCACTCACTTTAGTACACACAGGTTTTCAACCTTTTCTGCCACATTCATCCTTTTCACCATATATCAGTGTCATTTCTCTCTTCCCAGGATTGTCGGACTCAAAAGGTGCATTCCAAATAATATGTATGCAGTATTCAAAATCTTTTTTTATGTAAGAAGCTCCAATAGTCTTTTCGTTCATTTCTTGAAATACCCCAGATGAATCCAACTTCATCTTTCTGTGAGCATTTCCATGACGTTCCAAGAAGCTTTTGTTTTTGTGTTGAGGACGAGCATTTTTGCAAATGTTGCTTCAACTTTGTTGGTTTCATATAATCATTTGAAAGATATTTGCAACAAAAAGCACAT
>NC_069407.1:70299094-70330171 GCF_026875155.1 Cherax quadricarinatus
CCCTGGATCGCAGTCATGTAATAAAAAGACGATGGCATCTTACAATGTGGATAAGTGCCGGAAATGGCATTAGAATAACGTATGGGGTGTTTTTAAATTTTAGATACCAACACAAAAACAATTCAAGAGAAAAACCAGGGAAATAGGCATACAATTACATGAAATATACAAAGCAAGTCATGCTGCAAGTTGTAAATTTGTTATTACGTTTGTCTTCGTAGCATCAAATTTCGAGCATTAAACATGCGAAGCAATAATATACATTGTACACTGTACACTGTTTATCCTAGAGATTCTCTTGAATATTCTGTCAAGTTCTGTTCCTTTAATTATATACTATATAATTCGTAAAACATCGAAAGTTAAAAACAAGGGCTGCAAAGTAACAAACGAATTGTAGGAAGTCTTCAATAAATCATACTGTTCTTTCTCAGAAGACAGAGGTTATGAGGGAATGTCACACAAACCATCAGAGTCGTTTAGCAAGTTTAGCTCAGAGAGAAAGATGTTTGTGATGTGCAAAGTGAAACAATCACATACAATAACGAAGTGAAACGTCTTGATATTAAACTACAAAAAACCTGAAATAATATCTTCACTGAAGTCTTTAGCGTTTAGTTAATATAGTCATTTAAGAACTAGCTTGACTTTCACTTTGCAAGCAAGAGATTCTTCTAGTATAAGTAATAGTTCTGACTAAAGCGAAGAATTTAGATGGTAGAAATAGATGAATCATGAAGTAGAATTAGTGACTGCATCGACTACAAATGCAACATTGCATCGACTACAAATGCAACATTGCATCGACTACAAATGCAACATTGCATCGACTACAATGCAACATTGCATCGACTACAAATGCAACATTGCATCGACTACAAATGCAACATTGCATCGACTACAAATGCAACATTGCATCGACTACAAATGCAACATTGCATCGACTACAAATGCAACATTGCGTCGACTACAACTTCAATATTGCAGGTGTAGCCAGTTTCGTCCAGTTATTCCTATCTCTCACATAAATGATATTATTTTTCAGTTTCATGCTAACACTGGCCTGAGGGACTGGAGGAAGAAGAGTCTTTTCCTTTACTGTCGTTACCACACCCATACAGAAAAAGCATGAAGCCCTCAATCCAGCGAAAAGCAAAACGTCCATATAAGCAGATAATTTTGGCGTGCACTTTCTAGTTTCAGGCTGAACACTTTCCCACGCGTCTTGTGCACCTTCTCTTGTCTACACAGGCTTTAGTGTGCACGTCAAAAAACTGAACTTTCTCCGTATTTGCTAACGTTGTTTCTGAAATAGGAACCAAAGGCATGCCAAACATTTTTTTTTTTTTTGCTAGGCAGACCTGCGGGGCCATCGCATCCCCTTTCTCTCTGTTTACGTATCTCTTTTCCGATGTCTGGTTTATTGTTTGCAGTTTGAAGCTCAATGTTTATTCGCTGCTTTCGCATTCAGCTTTGTACTTGCAGTTCTTTCTTCAGAGTTTTAGGGTTCTTGAGCTCCTACTTCATCCTGTTAGAGAAGGAATTTTTCTAAGCTTGTATTATTCATTAAAATCATGGTAAGGGGGAAGTTTGAACCCGTGGCCAGTGAGTCCTAAAATTCACCCGTTCCCTGAGTTGTTTGCAATCGCCTTATTGCGAGGCAACAGATGCAAGTCAAAAGATCATAAACAAATGTGAGCAGCTCTTACCGGCTAAAATAGAATAATGATCTAACAAGATTTATTAATTACTATCACCGCAACTACTAAACACTCCGAATTAAGTAAAATAACCACTTTGCTTAAAAAGTAAATGATAAAAGTGAAACGTTCAGAAAAGAACAAAACAATCACGATAGAGAGATGAAAAATGAGGAACAATAGGATAAAAGAATATAGGAATTTAGATATTGCATCGTGGGGGCCCAGTGCTGAATGTCGGGACACGCAGAAAACCCTACACCCTTGACACAGCACCACCCCCACGCAGATACCGTACACCCCTTACCCCAAAAACCCCACCACACGCTTACCGAACCCTTGACCCCAAACACCACCACCACACCTCACTGAATGGGGGTTTTTTAATGAAAATGGGACGAGAAAAGAAACGAGGGGTCAAGCTTCATGGGGTTATTTAAACCATTAGAAACAAAAAAGACACAAACAGACAGAAACACACACACACACACACAACACACTCACACACAACACACACACAAACACCACACACACACCAACCCCAACACACCCACAAAACACACACACCCCCACACACACACACACACACACACATTGTACACAAACGTGAGAATAACAAATAATGGGAGGAGTGGCAGAAAGATCAAAGAAAACATCCCGGGAAACAAGCTCCACAGAAACCAACTTACAGGGATATAAAGAGCCATCTTTCCAACGGGGTACCAAATCCGAGGAAAGACAGAGGGAACGGGGGGGGAGGGGTGGCTTGCTGATCAAAAAAAGCTGGGAATTTTGATGAGCTGGAGAGAGGAGATAGGGAAAGAAAGTGATTCAATGGGGAAAACTTCATTGGGGGTCCCAAGGTGGTAATGCAGTGAGTAAACCCACCACGAACGCAGGAGGCCCCAAAGGGAAGATACACGAGAGCAATAAGCGATGGTTGCACACTGGCTAGATGGCCAAAGCTCATGCATGCGGGAAAAAGCTCCTAATCAGGGGTGTTTTTAAAAACCACAAGGAGATAAAATTGGAGAATTTGGGCCCCAAGGGGGGGGCCCAAAGAAAAATGGGGGGCAAAAATAAAGGAGGGGGTACTGGGAACTTTTTAACCAAACCCACGTAAGGGACACTACAAAAAGAGAGGAGAGATAACCAGCAAGGCGGCCTTAGTATTCACCTTCGTATTTCAAAAAATCGGGGACATCACATTTTGAAAGCCCCCTTTGGGGGCCGCAGGGGACCATGGGGGGTTTTAAAAGCTTCGAATACACATAGAGCTCCCAAGTGGGGGGAAAGAACGGGAAGGCCAGGACAATAAAGCCAAACTACAAAAAAGGGGACACACAAAATGAAAAAACCCCTGAAAGGGGGGTTCATGGGACAGAAAACGGCGGGGAAAGCCATTAAAATGAGATAAAGGAAAAATTAAGCAAAAAAAAATGCAAGGGGGGCGGAGAAAAAGGTTTTGTCCCCAAGGGAACAGGAGTAATAAAAACCCCCGGATGCCCCCCATGTTTTACCCAAAGGTGCAGGGGGGCCCAAAAACCAAGGGGTGCTGGGGAATTGGAAGAAAAAATAGAAGGAAAAGGGACCCAGGAGAATAAGGAAACAGTCGAAGACCAAAACGAATATGCACAGATAAGAAGGGGGGCCCCAAAGCCCTTTAGAAAATCATAGCAGCGAAAGCCAAATCTGCCCCCAAAAACGGGTTGTACACCCACATCAGGGGAAAACAACAGCCCAAGGACCAGGTAATCAGGCAAAAAAAGGAGGAGAGACAACAAAAAACCCCCGTGAAGAAAGTGAAAACTCAACAAGAGATTCAAAAAAGTGTTCACAGGGGAACAAAAAGGGACTCCAGAAAACGGAGAGGGGGGGCACCCCACCAAGTCCCGGACACAGTGCACACAACCGAGGAAGAAGTGAAAAAGGCTTTCTGAGGGGAGCTAGATACCTAAAAAGGCAATGGGGCCAGATAACAACCCCCATTGGTATTGAAAAGGGAGCAGAGGCGCTTTTTAAAACCCCTAAAAACCAATTTTCAATACTCAACCCAAAAACAGGGAGTTTGCCTGAGCAGGGAAATAGCAAATGTATCCCAATTTTTAAAAAAAGGGAGACGACAGGGAACTTTTTAAACTAAAAGACCATTGTCCCTGACATGTATATATCAAAATCAGGGAAAGATTTCAGGAAAAAGATTTGGTGAAAACCTAAAAAAGGAATGACCCCTCATCAACAGCACCAGCATGGTTTCAGGGAGGGAAAAACCCCTGTGTCACAAACCTACTGGGTTCTATGACATGGGACAGCAGTAAGACAAGAAAGAGGGGGGTTTGGGTGGATTGCATTTTTTTTTGGGACTGCAAAAAGGGGCGTTTGCCACGGGGCCACCCAAAAATTGGTGCAAAAATTTGAGGCCCCAAGCGGGGATAACAGGAAGGCACTAAAAAAGGATCGGGGAATACTTGCAGAAGCCCAGCACGAGTCAGGGTTACGTCGAGGTGCCCAGAGGGGGCACCTGTGACCAGGGGGGGTCCCGCAGGGGTCAGTCCTAGCCCCAGTGCTTTTTCCCGGAAAAGTGAACGACATAAAGGGAAGGAAAGATTTTGGGGTGCCCCGTTTGCAGATAAACTTTGAATTGATGAGAAAAATACACTCGTCGAAGCCCGGGCAAACTAAAAGGGTTTCTGGACAGGCGCTAAAACCGGGTCCAGCTTTTGGGGCTCCTGGAGTTCAATCCCCCCCAATCCCAAAGCATAAAATTTGGGGGAAGGGCAAAGAAGGCCGCAGACGGTTTACAGTCTAGGGGTCAAGCCCTAAAAACCCTTTCACTAAAGGGAAAAAAGATCGGGGGTGAGTATAACACCGGGCACATCCCTGAACCCGCACATAAACCCCAAATAACTGCTGCAGCAATGGGCGCCTAGCAAACCTCAAAACAGCATTCCGACATCAAAAATAAGGAATCGTTCGGGCCCCTTTAAAAACCGAAATACTTTGGGGCCCATTTTGGGGAAATATGCGGAAACCAGTTTGGAACCCAAAACCTAGCCAACACGTAAAAAAACTAAGAAAGTGAAAAGGGTTTTTGCAAAAAGGGAACTGTCCCCAGAGCTAAGGGGTTTTTCCTACGGGAAGGGGTTAAAGGGGAAATAAACCCTAAACGACACGAGGACGGGAAATTTGGGGGGCCCAAGGATAACGACAAAACAAAATACTGGAGGAATTAAACAAGGTGGACAAAGACAGGATTTCCAGAGATTGGACACAGTAACAAGGGGAAAACATTTTTGGAAGCTGAAGACACAAAAGAATCCCCAGGGGTTAGGAAGAAATTTCTTCAGCCACAGGAAATCATAAGTGGAATATTTTTGGGAAGCGATGTAGTGGGGGCAGGACCCCTACATAGCTTTAAGCAGAGGTTGATAAAGCTCACGGCTCAGGAAGTGCCCCTAGTAAAAACAGTGAAGAGGCGGGCCGGAGTTTGGGAAACCGCCCCCGAAAACCCCAACTGGGTAAGTGGTACCCACACACACCACACACACCCACACACACACACACACACACACCCCACACACACCACACACACACACACCACACACACACCACACAGCCCTGGGGGGCCCAAGCCTAAAAACCCCTCACCCCGGGAAAAAAGACTTGGGGTAGAAAAAACAACGGGCACATCTCCTGAAGCGCACAAACCAAAAAAACTCCCGCAGATAGGGGCCCCCTAGCAAACCTCAGAAAGCATTCCGACATTTTAATAAGTAACATTCAGCCCCCTGTACACCGTGTACGTTAGGCCCAAATTGGAGTATGGGGCCCCTTTTTGGAACCCCCACCTAGCCAAGCACGTAAAGAAACTGGGAAAAGTGAAAAGGGTTTTTGCAGCAAGCCAGTCCAAGCTAAGAGGTATTTCCTACGGGGGAAAAGGTTAAGGAAATCAACCTGACGAAAACGGGAGGACAGGAGAGAAAAGGGGGACGGGAAAACGACATAAAAAAATCGGGAAGGAATTGACAAGGGGACAAAGACAGGTTTTTCCAGAGTTTGGGAACAGTAAAAAGGGGAACACTTTTGGAAGCTAAAGACACGATGAATCACGGGGATTGGGAAAGTATTTCTTCACCCAGAGTAGTCAGTAAGTGGAAATTTTGGGGAATTGATGAATGGGGGCGGGATCCATACATAGTTTTGGGCAGAGGTATGAAAAAGGGCTCACGGCCAGGGAGAGTGACCTAGAAAGCAAAATTCAGTGAAGAGGGGGGGCCCCCGAGCTCGGCCCTGGGCCCCCGCAACCTAAACTGGGTGATTCCAACTAGGTGAGTACCCCCCACAACACACACACAACACACACAAAAACGACCAAAAGGTATTGTGACGGAAACAAAAACACATATGCATTTTTAATGGGGACCCTTTTTATTAACAACGTTTCGGCCACCCCGTAGGCTTTTTCAAGTCACACACAAAACAACCTGGGGGGAAAGGGAAACGGGATTTTTTTAAGTTCAGGTTCAAATTTGGGTCAGGTGGAGAATCCCTGCATCTGATGATCAAACCGGGGGGGGTTATAGAGCCGGGGTAGTTTGGGCCCGGATTTTTTGGAAAAGGGTTGTGATTGACCTTCTGCAGTGTTCAAATGTTTTTTATTTGGGGAAAGCGAGAAGAAGTTTCTTGGCGAGGGGTTTTTAGCAAATTTTTATAGAAGCCTTGTTCGGGACGATAACCAGTAAAACCAACAAAGGGTTTTGGGACGGGCCCGGCAGACCGGCCTGCAAGGGGCCAAGTAGTTCAACCCCCCACCAAGTGCAAAGTCATGAATTTTGGGGAAGGGACAAAGACCACACGAGTACAATCGGGGGCCGGGGGGCCCCACCCTCAGGCCCCCCATCAATCAAATAACAGCTGCAGGTTTTGGGGCGCCTAACAAACCTAAGACAGCATTCCCGGGGCACTGTGAAACGTTAGGCCCATTTTGGGAGTAGGGCAGCATCAGTTAAAACCCCACCAAAAAAAGGCACTAACGGAAACTAGAGAAAGTGCAAAGTTTTCAACGAGTATACGGGGAAAGGGGGAATGCCCCCTACGAGGAGAGGTTAAGGGAATCAAACCCTGACCACTGGAAGACAGGAAGAGGGGGGGAAAAGATAACGACATAAAAATACGGGAGGGGAATCGACAAGGTACAGAACGGGATTTCCAGAGAGGGGACACAGCAACAAGGGGCCCACTTTTGGAAAAGTTGAAACTCTTGTACACGGGAATGTTAGGGAAAAATTTTTTTCGTTACGATTTTTGTCAGGAAGGAATAGTGGGGAAGTGATGTAGGGGGAGGCAGGACCCAAAAACATATTTTAAAAAGGGGTCGATAAAGCTCAGGGGAGCAAAAAGAGAGACCTAGAATCGCCCTTTGAAGAGACGGGGCCTTTGACTGTAAATCAAACCCCGCAACCACAACTCGGTGAGTACAACTAGGTGAGTAAACTTACTTACACCCGCCCCATACACCCCTACATACAACACCCACACAAACAAAACAACAGCTTGCAAATCTGTTATGAAAATTTTTCTTATTTGGAAATTTTAAGCCTACAAGTACAAATTTAAATGATTTTTTTGGGGAAAGGGGCAAAGTAGACCGCAGCAAGTAGGGATTGTGAGACCCGCAAGGGGCTGTAAATTTTTCCCAAAAAACCCCGGGTAAACCCAGGGGATGACCTTGTGGAGGATATCTCGCGGGGCGCACATTAGTTGCGTCTTATAAAAAAAATGGTTACATTTTTGGCAAGAGTTTTTTAAAAAATACGCGTCTGACACTCTATAAACTAAATTTAAAAAATCAAAGGGGGAACATTGACGAAACTAAACGTTTAAACGGTAATCGCAGGGGAAAAAACCAGCCCCAATTTTAAACCCACACCTGAAATTTAAAAAAGGGTTTTAAAAAAATTCCATTTGAATTGGGAGAAAAAAATTGGCTAAAGAAAAACACCCCATTTTTTGACCTTATTTTTCCTGGGGGTTTTAATTTTTTCCATTTTTAAAAAGGAGGAGGAAAAAAGGAATTTGAACTTTAGCCAAATTTTTATATTCCCATTTTAATTTCCCCTTTTTCCCCTTTTAAATTTTAGTTGTTTTGGGGCCCTTTTTTTGTTCCCTTTCTTTTCCTAATTTTTTTGGTTTTTTCCCTTGAAATTAATCCACCTTTTTTCCCCAAATTTTAAATAAAACCCCTACGAAATCTTGGAAATTTAACCTTTTTCCAATTCCTGGGTTTTTTAATTTTTTGATTTGTTTTTCCCCCCTTTTCGGGCCTTCGTCTTTCTTTACGGTTTTCCCTAAATTTTATGGATTTTTTAAAACGAAGTTTTAATATTTGCCTTCGATTTATGTACCTCGGGTTTTTTAATCTTATTGTACAAACTCGCCCTTTGTGTCCCACCCAGCTTTTTTTCCCATGTTGGTTTGGGCCTGGGGAAGGTTTTTTTTTTTGGTCCCTTTTGGGGGAATATTTGGGGGGTTGGTGACAAAAGGGGGGAAGTGGGGCGGGTTTAGGTAAAAGAACAAAGTGCAATTTATGTGCATTTTTTGCACTGAAAAGATGCGGTAGGGGGGAAAAAGGTGGGATTGTTGAGAATAGAATGAACCCGGGGGGGAAAAATTTTAGTTTAGGGAAGGGGATTTGGGGTTGGGAAAGGTGGGCGCTGGGATTGGGTTTGAGTCCCTTCCGCCCCCCCGCCCCCAAAATTTTTCCCTCCATTTTGTGTCCGGGGGCAAAGTATGAAACTCCCTTTTCATCTCACCCAGTCAAACTAAATACGGTTAAAATCGCTAGTTTGTGTGTGTGTTTGTGGTATGGGACCCCTGTTACCGTGGGGAAATTTTTTACATTCATTTTTAAAGGCAATCAAAGGGAGGAATGCAAATGAAGGTAGAAATTGGAAAAATTTTTTTTTGAGGCTGGGTGGGTTAACCAATGTGAGAGTAAAGCCAAAAGTTCCTTTAAAATTTTTCTACTGAACTGGGGGAAAAACAAAACCCCCAAAAATTTTGAGTAAAAAACAACAGTAAGCAGAGGGAAGGCGGAGAATGTAGTGCCTTTAAAAAAAATAGTAAGAATTCTAGGATGATTTAATAAACAAAAAAGAAAAATGAGTTCCCGTGAAAGTGCGATACAGAGGGGTGTAAAATTTTTCCAGATTTAAATGCGTCCCCCCTCCCCGTCAAGATCATCGATGTAACTTGGTAGGAGGGAATTTCTCCAACCCCTTGTGTAGCAAGCCTATTCAATGGTAGGCCCCTTTTAAAACACTTTTTCCCTTTTTTCCTTGACTGGAATTTCCCGCAAAGTTGACCACCCATTACCGCGAAAATTACGTAAATTTGTGAAAAAGTCCTTGGGAAAATCATAGATACTAGTGGATAAATTAATTATAGTAAACTATAGATATGGTTGGCAAATTCGATCAAAAATTAAAATTTTCAAATCAATTTTTTTCTCACTTTCACCCTATTACCTGGGGGTTACTTTGGGGGTTAAACCCGGGGGCAACGCCCCCCCCGGGGCCCCGGGCCATGACCCGGGCCCCCCGAAAATCAGGGCCTGACAACACCGTTTTTCTGCTGGCCGCACGCATCCAAAAGTACGAGCCACAGCCCGGCCCGATCCCACTGACTTTAGGTTTTCTGTCCCCGCTCTCTCTTGAAAACAGCCAAGGGGGTTTTTTGACAAAAACCCCCAATGCCCTTTATGGAGGGGTTGAAAAAAGTTTTGGGCCCCGGCACCCTTTTGGGTTTTTTCCCTTTGTGTTCCAATGGCGGGCCCCCCCTTTTTATAGGGGGGGATTTTTTCATCGCCTCCCAGTCTTTTACTTTCTTAAAGGGGGTGATTTCTGTTGCAGGAAATTTGGGGCCATTTCCCCTTTCCCAAAATTTTTTCCCAAATGTAGATTATGAAAATATCTCTCCCCCTGCGTTCCCAAAGAGTAAGTCAATGCTTCCCAAACTTCCCCGAAATTAAGGTGCTTGACAGAACTTATAAAAGTGCAGGGGAAGGAAACTCTAAAACTCTCTTTAAAACTGGGGATTTTCCCCTGCCCTTTTAATTTGGGGATGTTAATGTACGCAGTATTCCAGCCAGAGAGAAAAAAGTGATTTGAAAAAGGGGGATCATTGGCCTTTCAAACTTTTCGTTTTGAAAATTCTCATTTCCATCCTAAACATTTTCCCTTTCACGGGGAAACGTGGCCTGTGTGATCCTTGAAAGTGAACCCTCAAGAATTTCTACTCCCAGGCCCCCACAAAATTTTTCCGCTTTTAAATTTTAAATGCCGAGTCATAGTTTTACCTGTTTTAGTTATTAAACTTTCCTCCAGTTTCCATAACGGGGCAGTTGGGTTTTTTTCCTCATTTAACATCATAAATTTTTTGCCGTTTCCCCCTTGGGAAAAATTTGTTTTTATCTTCTTGGGGGTTAAAACCCCGTCCCCCACAGATGACAGCCCATGCAATCCCAGTATCAACCGCAAAGGAAGATACGGGGGCGGTTTTATATCTGGAGTTTTTTCTGGAAGATTTTCCCGGGGGCAACGCCCCCGCGGGCCCCCCCCTTGACCCGGCCCCCTTATCGGGGTCCCCCGGATGCAAAACCCCACACCAGTCCCAAATAACACCCCCGGTACCCTTTTAATTTATGGGGAAAAATAGACAACAGGTGGAAAAAAACAAAGTCCAAGTTTCTTTCTTTCTGGGAATCGAACCCAGGCCCTCAAACCGTGAAGCCCAGAGCGTTAACCAACCCGCCACCAAACTTTTTGTAAATCCTGTCTATGTCTATATGAGGATAAGGGAAAAAGATGGGGGGAGTACTTTTCCTTCTGGGAAAAGAGCTCTTCACTATGGCAGCCCTCCGAATTTTTCTCTGTTGCCACTACTCCCTTTTTGTTTGATTTTTTTAGGGAAATTGAAGACCATCTCCCCCCCTTTCCCCTTATTCCTTTAGCACGTATTTTATGGGCCAAATTTTTCCCCTGACGCATTTGTCAAATGGGTTTTTTCAAATTTGTTTTAATTACATCTGGGATTTTGATTTTCTTTTCCCGTGAAACCAAGCCTTTTCATAGTGATCCAGTAGTTGGAGAGGGAGGAGCGACCTGCCCTGAACCCAGTTGCCCTGGATTGTGCAGATTTTGGGAAAAAAAAAACCAGGTTTATTTTCAAACCTTTCTTTTTAGCCCCCTCTTTCAAAGAATTTTTTTATGGGGGACTCAGAGCTATTGGTCTAAGTTTTTTTAAACTATCTTTTTCTGCCAAACCTTTTTGGATTGGGGGTATATCCGGGTTTTTTTAAGTGACTGTGGAATTTTTAAACCCCTGTCCAAGCTCCCCCCTCCATATTGGGACTTAGGGCACGCGAGAAGGGGGTTTTTGCAGTTCTTAAAGAAAACAAGTTCCACGAGTCTGGGGCCCGGGGGTAGTGCATAGGGGATGTTCTCAATGGCTTTTTCGAAATCTAATGGTTTGGGGAAATTTGGAAATCTGGGATAAAATTTATGGAGTTTTTTAGGCTCAATTTAGAAAAAATCCCTTTTGGGGCGTCGTCCCCAGACCGATTAGTGGTTCACTAAAAACAGATCTTTCTGGGATTTTTAATTTTCACCCCATTTCCTTTATTTCATCTGGGGGTAAGCCCATCCTGTCTGAGTAAAGGGGCCGATACTAGATGTGGAATTTCCTTGTTTTTGGGATATAAAAAAAAATATGTTGAATTTCTTTTAAATTTTACTAATACTTTAAGCTCCTCCGGGCTCCCTGGTTCCTGTAAGAGTCCTTTAAAATTAAGTTTTGATAGTTTTTCCCCTTCCCTGGTCAGCACCCCTTTTTTGTTTAAACAGATATTTTTAACACCCTGAGGGGGCTCATGACTCTTTGTCGTCTTCTTAGAGGGAGCGTCTTTCTCACTTTCCCGTTTACCCCCTGCCTTTCTTCTTTCTTAGGGGGAAAATGCCTAGAACCCTGCTTCGGCACTGGTTTGGGTCCATTCATTTAAACACTTCCCAACATGTTTTGTTTAAAGGGCATTGGGTTTTCCCGGTCCCAGTTGGGTGTTTCCCTTTTTGTTTTGAAAATTGTATTTTGTGAAGACACCTTCACCTACAAGCATTCTGCTGATCAGGCCCCTATGCGTAAGTCCCCGGACTTCGATTAGGTTGTGATCCCGGTTTTTAGTTGTTTTTTATATTCTTTTGTCCCCCTTAAACAGGCCTCATTATTTGTGAAGATAAGGTCAAGTGTGGGTTTTCCCAAATCTTGTTTTGGGTCCACTAACCGGTGGCTTAAAGGGGGTTTTTTTGCAAGAAAATTTGTAAGGGTCATGTGTGGTTACCTTTCATCTGCGCTAAAACCCCCGGGATTGTTTCCCATAACAATTTTTGCTAAAATTCTTTTCCATTTTGTACCTTAGGTTTTAAATCACCCAACAGTTTAAAATGTTTTGGGGGGGGAGCTTGGGGGTTTTCCAAACATAATCAATTTTCAGTAGCTGTTCCTTGAACTGTTTTTTGAGGTTGCATCCCGGTGGGTTGTAAACCAAACCCCAATGACTAGGGGTTTTTGGGTTTTCGATCATTATTGCTAGAACTTCACTAAACCCATTTTGGTGTTCCAACAACTCCGTGCAGATAAGGACTCTTTGACATACAGGCCAAACCCCCCCCTTTTTTTGCCTTTTTTTTTCTGTCGCACTAAAAAATTGAACCACTTATCCATAATTCACTGTCAAAGTGATCTTTTGTGTGAGTCTGTGTGAAGGCTACAAACATTGCATTAGACTCCTCTAGAAGTCCACTGATAAAAGGTATTTTGTTGTTGGTGGATGGCTTAAGGCCCTGTATATTAGCAAATATGAACGAGGTTGTATACTGTGTTTGTTGGGGGGATTTTGTTATTGGCATCAGTAATTGTAATTCTGGAGGGCCATGGGGGGATTTTGTTACTGGCATCAGTAGTTGTAATTCTGGAGGGCCATGGGTGGCCACTGGCTGCGCCTCCAGTCCAACAAAGCTCCAAGGTGGTGGACTATTTTTGTTATTTCCTTCCATTTTCTTTTTCCGTTTCCTGCCACTAAAAAATCACCTGGAGTTGGGTTGTCGTAGCTATTATTGTTTGTCTTGTGGGGTCTGTGCCTCCTGGTCCCTTTTAGATGGTATGCAGGGCAGTCGATGTTGTAACACTGCTTCTGGAGGACCGAGGAGTGGCACATTTTTGGGTGAAAGAAAGTACAGGAAGAAGAACGACACACTCCTTTAGACAGGAGGTCGCTACATTTTTTGGGATGCTCAAAGTTGCATGTCCACTTTTTTCCCTGTTATTCCATGCTTACAGATGCCCCAAGCATAATATTTGCACAAATTCACCTTTGATGTGTGTTGTCAATTTCTGCAGGTTCTGGGACTGCATTATAATCCTCAGTATCCAAGCCAGGGCCACCCCGTCCTGGGTGCAGTGAGACTGAAAACAAACTATAATTTTTCTCTATATCTGGAATTAGTATACAAAGGAATTCCAGCTGCACTACGCATGTTCGAAATAATAACACATAACATGTTGACTGATTTTCTAGTGAATACCTAGGGAGACTCATTTTGAATGTAAATGGACATACAAGCATATGCACACACACACACGTACATACAGACAAGACCTACGGGATGATACTTAACAGACACGGTAGGGTTCTTTAAGAAGGCCCCCGTTACAGAGATGCACATACGTGGTTACCCGTACATTAATGACCAACACTGGATCACCTACTACTGTAACACTGGCTGTGAATTACTATTATTATTATGTGGACAAATTACCTGCAAGAGGTAATTTGCCCACATTATTACCGGTAAGTAATTTGGGTGAGGTAAGTGGGACTTAGTCACAGTAGGTTGCCGAACTGTCACTCCCTCGAATCCCACTCCCTACCACTCTAACAAAAAGCTAGACCTGACATTAAATTAATAATTACAATATTAAAACCAGCTACTCGGGTAAATTAAAATTGTGGACTGTATATGATAAAGCTTGCTGGCCAGTTAGAAATCTAAATGAAAGGCCTAATGGCGCACTTCTCTGTGAGTGAAGGTCGTTTCCCTTATCTTCCATCATCCACCTGTAATTCTTGAGGTCCCGCAAATTTCCTGTCCCAAGTGTTCAGCAGGGAACATTAACACAAGCTCCTATTACATATTTAGGCCGAAAACTCCCAATTTGGTCATGAAGATGCCGGATTATTAGCTGAATTTTCTACGACAACCAGTGCCCACAAATTAAAATAATATCTCTCCATTCGTGTCACTCAGCAGCTCCTCTACACCTCCCTCACTCGAAATTTCTCGAAAGGGTCAAATCAGCATCATATTTTATTGTACAATTATTGTATTGTTCAAATTTACGCATGCTGAATATAGAAAAATACAAAATTTTCCACACTGGCCATTCCAGATCTCTGATGATGCAATTTAAACGACTGATATATGCATTACACTCGGACATTCGCCATTCAGATGTATACATTTTGTAATTTATATCCAAGACTTTGTCTACTACCATGTACGGTCCACTATAGCTTGTTTTTATGGCATTTCCAGGCACCTTCTCTCCAACGTCTAGAGTGTGTGGCACTGCAATACGATGGAACTGCTTCTTCACCTTGTTTTGAGTTCAACAATGCCAGACACTTCATATGAGCCGAGCGATCTCTGAAATTGAGAAATGCCGTGCTGGAAGGTGGAAAGTATGCATCACCATAATCAATCATCTAGCTTCCTTAAAAACAGCCTGACCATAATTCCTGATTATACATCACTGCAAAGACCATCTAGGCTAATGCTTCTTTTGTGCTTTCCAGTACGGCAACTAATAAACGACACCCTCATGCTGGTACTGGGTATAATTAACACACAGCATAGTTTCAAGACAGGGGTCTCCAAACTTTTCACTACGAGGACCATATCGTATATTTTATACATAATCGTGGGCGAAAGAAAAATTCAGTCTTATAACTAAATATAAATGCATGAATAAAAATTTAAATTACTGAATAAGTTTAATTTGAATCCGTTTTGTAATCTGCATGATATGATTCACAACAAATGAGAAATGTGACAATTACGAAGAAATAATAACGAGCTTACACTGAAAAATGATGTATAATGAATAAAGCTAATGTAATCAATTACTGAACTTCAGATGAGAAAAACTGGCACAAGATTCATTTGCACAAGATTATTGGGAATGATGGAACGGTTTTTTTTTTAATTTCAAAATATTGCTAAACTGAGGTTTCAAGCTTGAGGAGTCGAAGATTTGAATGTACTTCAAAAATGATCATCAGATAAATTTGTGAAAGATTTGGACTTAACATATTTCATTTTTTAAAATGTTTGTTCACAAAAGTACATTGTACGAAAAACTGATACGAATCTTAAAGCTAAACGTTTCAAATATGGAAACTCCTCAGGCTATAAAAATTTATGAAACTTTAATCAGATTTCCTTCTGTATACTTTTCTTTCAACATGTCATCTTAAACTGACTTGGAAGTGTTTCAACACTGCAGTCAAATGGATTTTGAAGCAGATTTATTTCATTTGTTTTTCTATCAAGATCAGAAAATCTTTTCTGAAAGTGTTTTTGTAAGTCATTAACGATTTCTGTTGCAAATGAAGAAGGAAATTCTGCTTCAATGTCTTCATGAAATTTTTTACAACATGAGAAATGAACCAAATTAGAAATTTTCACCTGTTCTTTAAACTGCAACAATTTTGCCCTGAATGCCTTATTATGCATGACTAGATCACAAATCAAATTTGTTTCACCATGCAACTTCAGATTCAGTTGATTCATCTGCCTTGTGACCTCTGCAAAAAATGCCAGTAAGCGTTTGATGAAAGTGGTTCGGGTCGATTTTTCTCTATGAGTAATTAACTGATTTCCTTTCTGAGCTGAAAGAACCACAATAGAACTTTTCCACAACTATGCCATTGAACTGCTGTTTAATAAAATATGTCAACAAATTCGCAATCAGTTTCTTTCAGAAAATCGCGAAACCGGCGATGATGAAGCCCATGAAATTCACTGTTGAAGTAACAGGTGTAAGAATGCAATTGAGAATCCATCACACTTGCAAACTTTTGTCATCTGCTCAGCCAAACCTTTCTTCACCCCAGACATGTTCTTTACTCCATCAATTGTAATGCATTGCAGTTTATTCCTCTCCAGGATATATTCTAGCAGTTTTTACAACCCCATCTATATATATATTAAACAACAATGGTGACATTACACATCCCTGTCTAGGACCTACTTTTACCGGGAAGTAGTCTCCCTCTCTCTACACACCCTAACCTGAGCCTCACTATCCTCATAAAAACTCTTTACAGCATTTAGTAACTTACCACCTATTCCATATACTTGCAACATCTGCCACATTGCTGCCCCACTCTACCGTGTGCCTTTTCAAACTCAATAAATCCAATGAAAACTTCCCTACCTTTATCTATTTAAATACTGATCACATATACGCTTCAATGTAAACACTTGATCTACACATCCCCAAGTCACTCTAAAGCCACCTTGCTAATCTGGAATCCTACTCTCTGTCTTACCTCTAATTCTTTCAATAATAACCCTACCGTACCCTTTTCCTGGTATACTCAGTAAACTTATTCCCCTCTAATTTCTACAATCTCTTTTGTCCCCCTTCCCTTTATATAAAGGAACTGGGTACGCTTTCTACCAGTCCCTAGGTACTTTCCCCTCTTTCATACATTTATTAAACAAAACTCCAACCACTCCAACACTATATCCCCCCTCTGCTTTTAACATTTCTGACATGATTCCATCAGTTTCAGCTGCTTTACCTCCCTTTCATTCTACGTAATGCCTCGCGCACCTTCCCTACACTCACGTCCTGCTCTTCTTCTCTCCTAAAATATGTTATATCTCCCTGGCCAGTGCATGAAACTACTGCCTCCCTTTCTCCGTCTACATATAAAAGTTTCTCAAAATATTCCCTCCATATACCCAATACCTCCAGATCCCCATCAACTAACTCCCCTACTCTGTTTTTAACTGACAAATCCATGCGTTCATTAGGCTTTCTTAAATGTTTATCTAACACCAAATTTTTTTGTATTTTCACCAAAATTTTAAGACAATTCCTCTCCCACTATATATATATATATATATATATCCACACTGGACAATACCTTGGCGTGCAGCATGCGCTACACGTTTTGATCCAAGGCAGCCAGCTTTCAGGAAGAAGGCTTACAGCTTTTCATCTCATCCCCTGCATGCATCAGCCTTACTAGAGATTTGAACAATGCAAGGAATTCGCGAGAGCATGCGAAATATACACAATCTCTAGTAAGGCTGATGCATGCAGGGATGAGATGAAAAGCTGTAAGCCTTCTTCCTGAAAGCTGCTGCCTTGGATCAAAACGTGTAGCGCATGCTGCACGCCAAGGTATTGTCCAGTGTGGATAGATTGGTAAAGCACTGGGGTTTTATATATATATATAATATAAAATATATAATATATATAAAATATATATATATATAATATATATATATATATATATATATAATGTATATATATATATATATATATTATATATATATATATATATATGTGTGTGTGTGTGTGTGTGTGGGGTGTGTGTGTGTTGTACTCACCTATTGTGGTTGCGGGGGCGATCTTACTCCTGGCCCCGCCCTTCAAACCGGTTTCTACTGGGCCCCCTTCCCCTCCCCGCCCCAACTTTATCAAACCCGCTTAAAACTGTGATGGATTGCCCCACACGCATTTTCTAGCTATTCCAATGACTTACAAATCTATGACTGAAGAAAAACCCCTAAATCCTTTTGACTCATTTGTGTCTTCAAATTCCAAATTTTGGGCCCCTTTTTTCTGTTCCCCCCCCTGGAACATCCTGCTTTGTCCACCTTGTCTATTCCACGCAGTATTTTATATGTCTTTATCATGTCCTCCCCTGACCCTCCTGTCCTCCAGTGTCGTCAGCCGATTTCCCTTAATCTTTCTTCATGGGACTTTCCCCCCTTAGCTCGTGAACTAACCTTGTCGAAAACCCTTTCGTACTTTCTCTAGTTTCTTGACGTGCTTTATCAAGTGGGGGTTCCAAACAGGTGCTGCATACCCATATGGGCCTTACATACACGGTGTACCGTGTCTTGAACGATTCCTTACTAAGGTATCGGAATGCTGTTCTCAGGTTTGCCGGGCGCCCATATGCTGCAGCAGTTATCTGATTGATGTGTGCTTACGAGACATGCTCGGGGTTATACTCACCCCAAGATCTTCTCCTTGAGTGAGGTTTGCAGTCTTGGCCACCTAGCCTATACTCGTCTGTGGTTTTCCCTGTGCCCTTCTCCTATCTTCATGATTTTGCATTTGGCAGGATTAAATTCGAGAAGCCATTTGCTGGACCAGTTGTCCATCTGTCCAGGTCCCCTTTGAAGTCCTGCCTGGTCCTCTCAGATTTAATTCTCCTCATTAACTTCACATCATCTGCAAACAGGGGCACTTCTGAGTCTAACCCTTCCATCATGTCGTTCACATATACCAAAAATAGCACTGGTCCTAGGACCGACCCCTGTGGGACCCCGCTCGTCACAGGTGCCCACTGTGATACATCATTACGTACCATGACTCGTTGTTGCCTCCCTGTCAGGTATTCTCTGATCCATTGCAGTGCCCTTCCTGTTATATGCGCCTGATGCTCTAGCTTCTGCACTAATCTCTTGTGAGGAACTGTGTCAAAGGCCTACTTGCAGTGTGTGTGTGTGTGTGTGTGTGTGTCATGCCGAATTGGTAAAACTAGTCAATTAGCAATGTACTTTGTTTATGCGCCCCTGCTCCTCAGAGTCGGGGCGCATTCCCAGGATACTGCATTCATTACCCCTCTGAACCGTATAGCTAAGTAGCTAGTACAGAAAACTACGTTCCCTGGGGACCCCTAGTTATCCTGATGAGTCTTTTGCCTAGCTTCTTAAGGAAATTAGATGTAATCCTTCCCAGTGGGCCAAGAGTCTCTGAGCCTATCGGAACAACCATGTAATGATAGGCAATTTCCCCGTATTTTCTAAACTTTTCGGACTCTCTGAGGCTAGCAGTTGCCCGTCCTTAGTACCTGGTGTATAAGAGATAAGCATCAGCCAATGTGGACGCAGTTGTATAGTCCCAGACCACCTGCTTGCCGTCTCTCCAGACTTAAATGGTGATACCGTTTGTACGTTTTTCGCTACCATGAGATCTGCTTAGTTGGGTGACTACCTATTACAACCGAAGAAACACCTGTGTTTGGCGAGAATGGGGGTGGGAAACGAAGGGGAAACGCCCCTAGCGGAGGTCTGGGGGTTAAGACGTGTGCCAAAGAGTTGGAACGCAACAAACTCCCCCGCATTTGGAACTTTCACCTAGCATCGGGGTTATTTTTCCCCCAAACACTTTGAAGCACTGTTAGGCTATTTTTCCACTACCGGGCCATCCCCCTGTGCTGTATTTTTTGGGAAGAGCAGGGCGGCTTCAGACTCCTTAGATTATCCCTATGCGGCTTCATCAAATACCTTTTGATCACCCCTCCAAAATTATCCCCATGGGGTTCAGGGGAAAATCGCTGCTGTCAGTCTCTGGATGCAAAACATGAGGACGAGGAAAACGGTAGGCGTTTTTGATCCTTGTGGCACGTTACCTTCTACTCTGGCTGGTTCCTTCCCCATCTTTTAAATAAGGGGATTTCATTCGGCAAATATACCTCAGGATACTGTCGTATTCATACAGTATAGGGTTACCATATGAAGGTGCATATCTTAGGGAATATGTTAGCCTGCGAAGACTCAATCACTTTGCGAGAAGGTACAAGGCATCGTGGGTGTCCAGATTGCTTGTTCGTTACTCCATCCTCCTCAGCTCGTCCAGTTTCTTACTGACAATTGAGTCAATGGCATCAGTTCCCAGAGGTGCACCAAAGAAAATGCTGTATGTTTGGGTAATGACTGATGCGCTTGGTAGTCTGATCTCACTGCATCGATCAGCTGTTGATTGAGCCTTTCTGGACATCCAGTGATGACATGATTTCATGCAGTTCAATCAGGAGCATTGATTCCTTGTTGTATCCAGCTGAAACAAAAGTGAAGAGACCAGGGAAATTTTCTTGTACAGTTGGTAATACCTCGTCTGTTCTCAGGAGATTAAATGCATTCTTGAAATCTAATTTTACATTGTCCACAGGCATAAACTGCAGCGGCGCTTCCTTGAGGAATCCCCAAGCCAAGCTGGTATGGTTGAAGCATCGTGGATACCTTTGAGCAGATACTTCGAACAGCAGCTTTGGAAAAGAGACAGCGAGTGTGCCCATGGCAATTGGCCTAATTCCTCCATCTAAAGGATCAGGAATCAGAAGAGCCAAGGAATTGTTAACGAGCCTTGTGATCTCCAATATCAGTGTCTCTGCAATGTCTCCGATAACTGGATTAACCATTTCTTTTAAATACTGGGGTCTACATAACTGCTTATAGATATCTGAGTCTTACACAAACAGTGGTTCCACAGTGGGGATGGGGGTGATAAAACTATTGGTGCTTCTGGTTTCCCTGGCAGGGTGCTTTTCTCTAAGTGCTTGAGCAATGTCAGCATCCCGGGGGCAGCTGCATCTTCACTGGTGATTAGCCTGATTATCTCCACTGTGTTGCCCTCTTCAATCTTCTTGTTCACCTGGACTGTCAGTGGAAAGATTAGGTGGTCTGCCTCTTTCATTTTTATATAGATGGGGAAAGTGAATGAGGTTTTCAGCTCTGGGAAATCCTCTTAAAAATTTAATGATTGTATTAATGCCCAATATGTTACTGTGTCTAACAGGAATGTAAACAAGTGATTCAGAGAACCGACAATTTGATAAATCAGACACATGTGCAACACTTAGGCATTTTTATCTACATTCCTGTCAGACACAGCAACTTCTCGGGATTTTAATACAGAAAAACCTTCACTTGCCTTACCTTCGAATACATATACAGTAGACCGTTATTTAGCATAAGATTATTTGGCACGATTTGAGTATAGCACGATTGAGAATTGCGGCATAGTTTTATGTAACATGTCGTGTGATTAATTTAACACGGTTCAGTTTGGGGGAAGGTAAAAAAAAAAAACTTCCATTTTCCTCAAGCGGCCGCCTTGTTGTGGTTCAGCTGGGGAGACCTTCCGCCGTCCTCAGCCCCCCCCCCCGACACCACCCCACCATCATAGCATTTCGACTGCATATTAGACAAGACATCCTGTGCCATAAAAGAAATGTTACTTTTTACACATAAAAAAGGTAAACATATGTTTGTGTGACTGGCTGCCCTTTGTGACAGACTGACTGTTTACTGAATGAATGATGACTGACTTACTGAATGACTTGACTGACTTTCTGAATGATTTTTACTGACTTACTGAATGATTTGACTGGCTTACTGAGTGATTTGACTAACTGAATGACCTGATTGACTTACTGATTGATTTGATTGACTAACTGAATAACTTGACTGCTTATTGGAGGACTTGACTGACTTACTGATTGACTTGACTGACTTACCGAATGACTTAAGTGACTTACTGAACAACTTGACTGAATTACTGAACGACTTGACTGACTTACTGAATCACTTGACTGGCTTACTGAATCACTTGACTGACTTCCTGAATCACTTGACTGACTTACTGAATCACTTGACTGACTTACTGAATCACTTGACTGACTTACTGAAACACTTGACTGACTTACTGAATCCCCTTGACTGACTTACTGAATCACTTGACTGACTTACTGAACGACTTGACTGACTGAATGACAAAGTTAGACACTCCAGTACAACCATCAACTTCAGTACCAGTACCTCTACCATCCACCTCAGCCCAGTAGGACCACAATATAACTCTCCACTCTCTTCACAATCATCCACGAACACCAGCACCCACAATTTAAAGTAAGAAATACTATTATTCCTGTTACATTTGTAGTCTTAAGCAGTAAAAACAACATAATACATCACAACAATGAACTGCAATTACATATTCACTTTTTTTTTTTGTAAGATGTGGAAGCCTAAAAAAAAGTTGTTAGACTTTTTTTGGGGCTCTCAGGAACGTAACCCTATTTTCCCATAAGTTCTTCAGTTCACCTTACACGGTTTTACCAGCCACAATTTTTTTTCAGGAACGTAACTACCCTGTAAATAACGGTCTACTGTACAGATAAATATATATATAATATATATATATAATATAATATATAATATATATATATATATAATATATATATATATATATATATATATATATAATATATATAAATATTAAATATATGCAATAAGATCACAGTAAACGGTGATTTTAAAATATGCAAAAAAAATCACTGTGAAAGAGTAGTGAAATTCCAAGCAATTTCGTGCTTAGACACACCTCACAGTCAACCCCCCCACAAACACCTGACGCGGGACAATACCGCACTCATATGGAAAGAGGAACCTGCAGTAGGTCCCTGGTCCAACTAGACAGGTCCTCACGACAACCCACTAGTTGAACCAGCGGACCTACTGCAGTGTTCCCTTTTCTTATGATGCGGTATTGTCCCGTGTCAGGGTTTGGGGGAGTTGACTGTGAGGTGTGGTCCAGCCCTTAATTGCCTTCCTTGATGTATTACTTTCATATTCCTTGACAATGTGAGTAGTCACGAAAGCGCTTGGAATTTCACTACTCTTTCACAGTGGTTGTTTGCATATTTTAAAACACCTGTTTACTGTGATCTATTACATTAATGGATACCATACGACTCTTCAGAATATTCTCGTAAGCTTTCCTAATCATGTTTCTTTTGATTTCACAGTTTCTTCTGCACTGACCAAGTCCCACAATTTAAAAATTCGACTTAATTTTTTAAAAAATTGTTTAAATGAACAATTCTGCCCAAGTCTCTTTTACCCCAATAGACTCCTTGACATGAGAGATCGTCCTTTTGATGATTTTATGAGAATTATTCTTCAGAAACATATTGAAATAACTAAAATACAGGAGAAGGAAGCATCCAAAATATTGAGAAACAAAAAATACTCTTTTAATCAGGCCATTCCATCAGAATGGAAACACAGTATGTTGGATCATTGCTATAATAAACTCAGAAGAATTTGTAATGAACTCAAAAACAAACTACAAAGAAAATTAGACATTTTAATTGAAAATAGTGATTGGACAAAGCATGCTAATTACAATTTTGGTAAAAATCTCGAACTAAGATTAAAACAACATAAATATAGCATTAGAACTGGACAAGATTCCAATGTTCTATTTATTCATGTAAGAGATTTTAACCATCCAATTGATTTTCAAAAAGTTGAGAAAGTAGTATCAAGCAAGTGCATGGTCGACAGGAATATAATTGAATCTTGTTTCATAAAAAGCAGTTTTGACAATAATATAATATTTCCTTTGGTTTATATAAATCAGGTCCATTTATAATTAATAGAATTTGGGAAGATTTTAATAATACACTGGACAAATAATAATTTTTAAATTTTCTTGGGTAGAATAGTTTGTGGGGTGAGTTGTGCAAAGGACCTATCCAAGTTGGGTCGGCGCGCGTCAGGTGTTTAACTGTTGTGGGATCTGATAGTGAGGTGCTGGCCAGACCCCTTATATAACTTCCTTGGATGTTAATGTAAAAATTAATAATTTTGTACTAAAAGAACCTTAGAAAACTTATACATCATTATTATGTCAAGCGCTATTTAATTTAGCCTAATCTGACTAAATAAATTTTAGATAAATTTACAAAAAATTAATAATAAACATACACAAAGAAATATTTTATTTTCGTTAGATTCAGAATGATTTTTGCTAAATTATTGCATTCACAAATTTTCGCTTGCCTTATTCGGCAAGAATACATATAAGTGTAAGGCTTCGTACAGTACAGAATTGGATGAATTATATTTCTGGGGCTGTGTGAAGCTACATAAGGTTGGTGTCTCCTGATATGTTCAAATTTCTTTCCTTGTTGTTGTTGGTCACCGCTCGCTGACAGTCTTTTCTTTTTTAACTTCAACTGAAATTCAATGCACTGTTTGATGGACAATCACTATTTTTCTTATTAGTCATCTCCAGTAAAGAGAAATGTTCTTGTTTTTCTCTTCGTTTGTGCAATACGCGTCTTTGACCCTCTTGTTCTTCACTCTAAAATTTCCAGTCTTTGCAGCTAATTCCCTTGCCTTGGTTTTCCTTCCGATTTCATAAACTCTGCCCACTCTCATGCTAAACGGATTTTCTTCTCTCTATCAAATACATTTCTTCTTAAGATCTCATGTTCTTTGCCTTCCAAACATTTTCAGTTTTCAAACTTTTAACATCCTTTGTCTTCTGGAAATTAAACTTGCGTTTCGTGAGACTAATATCATTTAAGAACATAACGTAAGAAAGAAGTAACACTGCAACAGGCCTTCTAGTCTAGTCGATGCAGGTCCAATTCTCCCACTGGCATTAACCAGTCCCTTGACCTAGTCAGGTCAGACACGTCACTTAAAGGAGGAGCACGGCATCCGACCTAGTAGCACAAGCTAATTAGGTCCAACTCACACCCACTCCAATCTATTTTTAAAACTACACAACGTCTTAGCTACTATGACGGTGCTGGGGAGTTTTGTTCCACTCATCACACAACTCTATTACCAAACTGTGCTTTCGTATATCCTTCCTGAATCTGATTTTTTTTCCAATTTAAAACCATTGCTGCGAGTCCTGTCTATGTTAGATATTTTTAGCACGCTATTTACATCCCCTGTTTTCTATTTATATACCTCAATAATATCTTCCCTAATTCTTCGCCTTTCTAGAGAGTGCAGATTCAGGGCCCTCAATCTACCCTCACAAGGAAGATTTCTGATACATGGGATCAACTTGGTCATCCACCTTTGTATATTTTCCAGTGCATTTATATCCATTATGTAATACGGTGACCAAAGCTGCGCAGCATAATCTAAATGAGGCCTAACCAGAGATATATAGAGTTAAAGAACAACCTGAGGATTTCTATTATTTATACTTCTTGCTATGAACCAAGGATTCTGTTAGCTTTAATGAAAACACTTATGCACTGGTTTCAGATTACTGCTAACCAGAACTAAATCTTTTTCGCAATCTGCAATATTAAGATCTACATTATTTAGTTTATATGTGGCATGGTTATTTTCCTGTCCAACATTTAGAACTTTGCATTTGTTTATATTAAACTGCATCTGCCACTTCTCCGACCACTGCATCAGTCTATTGAAATCATCCTGGAGTGCTCTAATATCCTCATTAGAATGAAATGGACGGCCTATTTTGGTTTCATCAGCAAATTTGCTTATGTCGCTATTTATTCCCTCATCAATGTCGTTTATGTAGATTGTGAACAACAGGGGGCCCAACTCTGACTCCTGTGGAACACCGCTTTTGACGTGCCCCCATTCTGAATTCTCCCCATTTATGCACACTCTTTACATTAATATTGTTCATATTTATCCTCTTTTCACTGACGCTTCTGGAGTCTACTCCATTTCCTGTTCTTCCCGTCCTCTCCAATACTTTGTTGAAATTGTCGCTCTCTGTCAAACGTATAGAGCATAAAAGATATGCTCGCCTCGACGACATTAACAATGCTGTTTTCTCTCATGATCACAGTCAGCCTTTTAACTGATCCTCTGCTAAAACTGTCTACCATTCTTTTAGACTTCAAAAACGCCGTCTTGTTGAACCATATCTTATTCACAAGTTTCATAACATGGATCTTAGTTTTGACTTTTTTTCTGTAGAGATTTCCCTTTCCACTTAAATTATCAAATGCCGTGACTTGACCTAACCTTTACAGCCTCCTCTTAGTTCACCTAATTTTATCTACAGTTCCAGGTATTTTTGTTTCTTGGGTTATGTCCTGTATTGATTTTGTTTGTTCCGTGGGCTTTTATTTCCTATTCTTACCTGCCAGTAGCTTCCTGTAGTGCTTCTCTGTTCTCATTTCTATCAATATTACTAATTCTTTCACTACTACTACTTACTCCACTATTACTTCTGCCACGTGTTTTACCACTACAAGATAATTATTACTACCACTGCTGCGCCACCATTGTTACCAGTACTACTGTTGTTATTACAACAGCTACTACTATTGCTCTTGCTCCTGCTCCTGCTCCTCCTTTTCCTCCCCTTTCTGTCTTCTGGCGTTCTCTACCTTTTTCTAGAGGAGTTGTGATTCGAGAATGGTCCAGGACAGACTATAAGTACGAAATTATTCCAGCCATGGTATTGTGAATTTGTATTCTTTAAGTAGACCTACTATGCTACAATGTGAGTACACAGCTGAAGTATGAATACTTTGCTGAAGTGTATCTTATCAGTAAGACGATGAGTGGCATGAATGATGTAATAATGTTGGTAGAATTACCGACAATATATGAAGTAAAAGGACACAAGTGCAACTAATGTGACATTTTATTGTGGCAACGTTTCGCTCTCCAGGAGCTTAGTCAAGCCGTTACAAACAGTACATGGACACAGAGGGTATATATAGGCTCAGAGTGAGGTGCAATACTAGTGGTAGTAGTAGTAGTAGTAGTAGTAGTACTAGTGATATAAGTTGTAGTAGTAGTAGTAATACAATATGGTAGAACAATTAACTCGCACATGAATGTTGCCAGACTTACAGTATAGCACGTGTGTTCACTGTGCTGTTGTGTAACATGTGTGAGCAACAGCACATGTAACCTGTGTGTACCCTGCTGAGCTGTAGCATGTGTTCCTTCTGAAAAGTAACATATGAGTTTAACTCAAATTACCTCCCTTAAGGAAAACTAATAGAAGTTTTAGCAAATAATCCATTGGTTCCGCTGAACTCGAGTAAATTTCCACCCCTGCACCTTACCACTCTATAAGTACCATTTTTTTTAGGTAATTCATTCGAATACCGCACAGGAATAAATGGCAGACTTATTTTGCCTCTTCGGTACTTTTGAATAGTAGTTACACAGATTTAATTTTCGACTGTAATAGTAATAGTACAATGGATGAGAGTGAGTGATTGGTTTCCTACTCCACAATGACTCACAATGTTCTTTGTTTACGTAATAACATTAAAAGTATGTTCAACTCCTGCACCTCTGTCTCTGCATCGTCAATAAAAATTTATTTATCTTCTACTCTCAGTATACTAAGTTTCACTTACCACCTACCCTGTAAGTCCTCTAACCACCTGCCCCAGTAATTCTACCACATGACCTGTAACTCCTCTATCACCCGCGCTGTAACTCCTCTCACAGAGTAACAAAATTCTGTCACGTGCCCCTTCCCCCTCCACACCATCAAGCTCCAAAACACCCCCTTTTCCTCCTCTGTCAGCGATCCCCCACACTCCCTCCCCAGCCCCAAACACACTCGTTTTACCCCTCCTTCCCCTCTCTCAGCAGCATCACAACCACCGCCCTTCACCTCCCACACCACACACATTTTGCCCTTCATCTTCAAAGCTTCAGAGTCTGAAAGCCCTTAACCCACCAAAAATAAATAAAAAAATGTAGGTTTTGTAAAGTATCAAAAAAAAAAAGAAATTGACGTTGAAAACCTCTTAAGAAAATTAAGTTTTTTAAACTTTTATTTGCGCCAAGAGAGTTTTCCCAAGACCGGGTGTCCTCGACCCGAAAATCTCTGGCATTCCCGGCTTTTTTCATCGGAAAAAAATGATATAACCACTTACAAATGACATTTTTTCTACCCTTTTCCTTTCTTTTTCTCATTAATTCTTGAATGAAAATAGGTGCGTTGAACGAATGTATTTATGTGGTATAAAATAGGAATGAGTTTCAGGGGGTGGGGGTAATTGAAAGATAAAGATTAATGGAGTGCGAGTAATCAAATAGCAAAACAACCACGTGAAAGAAACGAAATTCCAACGATTTCGTGACTTCTCACATTATAAAGGGAACAATGTGAAAAGTCACGAAAGAGCTTGGGTTTTTGGTTTTGCAATAATTGGTGTAAGTGTGAAACACTTTGTAGGTATGGGGGAAGGGTGAGTGAAAGTGACCTTGATTTCTGTTAGAGTGAGAAAAGGTGTAGGAAAAAATGCATAATTCTTTTTAAAAGGTTTTTGATGAGTTGAAAGTTATTTTAAAATGTGGAGAAGATTTTGGGCCCTTGAGATGAAAAAAGGGAATGGTGAAAATTTTAGACTTTGTGGAAAAAATTTGTCATATTTGCAAGAAGTGAAAAAAGTGATTGGAAGAGATTAGCAGATAAGAAAGGGGGAGGCGTGAATGTATAGATGGATGTCAGAATTAGTTAGGGAAAATTTTGAGACACTGTGAAAAATCTGTATCTTTATTGTAACTTTTTCGCCTAAAGTGGCTTTGTAAATACAGATTCAGAATAATTTTTGAAGACAGAGAACTAAATCAGTCCCTCACCGAGTTGGTGTAAGGCACCGTAATCGTAAAGACTGGAGTACAGGCAAGGGGCCTGGCCTTAATACTAACTCAGGGGAATGGGAAGGGTACAGACGGGGGCAAAGTAGGGAGGCGGATTACCCGTGGAATGGGGCTACCCAAAGAGAGGGATAAGTTGTAGTAGTATTTGTAGAACCGTGAAGGTCTGAGATTCCTCTGACCAAGATAACATATTTTGCAGTGTCTCCAAGTTTACAAAATGGAAAACAATACCGACAAGAGAAAATTGGGAACACATGTGCAACTCGGGGTTTCTTTATTGAGACGTTTCGCCACCATAGCTTTACAATATACTTATAGAAAAGTTATAAAGGCGTGGGAGTGATTCTTTAAGAATAAACGTAAAAAAAGGTATATGGGAAATTTGGGCCGCCGAAAATTAGTATCAGACTAACCACTTTTCCCCCCCCGCACTAGAAATATAATTGTTGGTGTTATCAGCGTTGGCAAGAATCACTTATTATGTAATTTTTTGGAGGTAATTAAAAAAAAAAAATCCCCAGTTATTGCCATAAGATTTAACATTTCACATGCTCAGCTTGCTCACATGAAAAACTATAAGACTCAACCTTCCCGCCAAACCAACAAAAAAAAAAAAATAGAATTTTAATTATTATTTAAAACAAAGGGGAAGCGCTAAACCCATAGGGTTTTACAGCGCCCGGGGGGGGGGTGTGGAAGCATTCAGGCTTAATTCGGGGAACGAGCACAATCCAAATTCCAAATCAAGAGCCCCTCACCAACATCAAGGGGAAACCCTTCCATGAGGGGGGCAATAAAAAAAAAAAATATTATATTTTATAACTGATGTTCACAAAATTTTGGCAAAAGCAAAAAAAATTATGCAGTACACCAAATATAAACTCGTCAGCGCACAAAAATTTTCGAAAAATCCAGAAGCAAATGGACATAACCCTTAAAACCC
Organism: Cherax quadricarinatus; assembly: GCF_026875155.1. Classification (NCBI taxonomy): domain Eukaryota; kingdom Metazoa; phylum Arthropoda; class Malacostraca; order Decapoda; family Parastacidae; genus Cherax; species Cherax quadricarinatus. The sequence goes on from NC_069407.1 coordinate 70,328,311, forward strand.
ACTATTTTTTTTTAAAAAACCCAAAAACCAAAATTTAATAGAATATTTTTTCAATGGTGGGCAAAGACTTGAGAAATGGTTATTAATATATAATATATAAAAAATATAATTATATTAAAATATATAATATAAAAAAAATACTAGACGGTCCAAAATGCAAGTCAATTTAAAAACTTCAAAGGGAAATGCGCTCCCCAACGTCATTTTTTATTCCACTAAAAGAACCTGTACTGTGTGCCCAAAAATTCGGACCATTTCATGCAATTTTAAAATTGCGCAAAAATTCAATTTTTTTTTTTTCTCTCGCAGATCCATCTTCCTCGGGTACACGAAGTGCACGGAATGGGGGTTAGTTGGGGTCCCCACGATTTTTTTTTTCCCCAAATACCCGGGTTCCAGCGTGCGGTGACTACTTTCATGTAACATTTCTTTCATCTAAACAAAACCTCTCTCACTTTTTACGCCTTGATCAATCCGGCTTTGGAACGAGGGTCCCGCGAGCGGCAAGCCCATCGCAAAGACTTGGACTTTCCTTTAAACCCCGAGCGTATTCGGGGAAAAGAAATCACAATGCTGCTGGGTTCACATTTGCACGCCATCTCTGATATCGGGGGGACAACTGGTTTCATTGGGTTCTTTTGACAGAAAGTGGGGCATTCAAAAAAGCGCAAGAGGTGACCAACCTCGAGGGGAAAAAAAAACCAGGGGCCCCCATAGCTTTCAAGGTTCCCCCGAATGGATCAGCGGGTCAGTTGGTGACAAAAGGGCGCGAAGATTTTAGGCATGCGAGCAAGGAAGGGAAAAAAAAATCTTTCCCTTTTTGAACGAAAACCCAAAAAAAGTGGGAGAAGAAAACAACATCCGGAAAAAAAGAAGTCTGCGGGTCTTGAAGGGCGTGAAAAGACTCAGCAAAAGCTTTTTTTCCCCCGTTTAGACCTCAGTGCGTCACTGCCAAGGGCATGAAGCAAAACAGAACCTTGGCGCCTCAGGCGGGTCACTGTCGCCCCTTCACTGCTCCGACCAAGGGGAAAGGGTGATGAAGGGGTGTGAAATGCTGAATTTCAGAGGGGACGATGAATTCCACCCATTCCATTTAAAATAGGCACGACGAAGCATTTTTAAAAGACAACAAACCAGCGAGCGGGGCGACCTTAAGGCAGCTTGTGTGACAAATTTTGGACCCAACACAATCAATCCGACCCGACACGACCCGAAGCTTTTTAGAGGGTAATATTTTTTTTTTTCCCATAAAAATAGAGGCCTAATTCCTATTGAATCTGATACTCCAGAAAAAAATTTTGTATTAACCGTTTGTTTCACTGAAATTCCAGGGGGAAACCCCGAAAAACCTCTGTATTGAGGGGGGGCTTTGGGCCCAAATTTCGATGTTTTTTTCAACTTAAAGCGAATTGGGGTGAGATTTTTTTGTTTTACGCTGTGTTTTTCTTTTCGAAATTTGAAAGACAAATGACGGGGAAAACGATTAAGAAAAATTTTCATTAAAGCTTTTTTTAATTTTTGCGGGGGAAATCTGGGGAAAACACCCCTTTTTCAGTCCATGTTTGAAGGCGATCAAAATCGACGATTTCTCATCCAATAATTCACGACAAACACTTTGCTTTTTTAAATCGATGGGACCCCCTTCAATGCCATATAATCGCTCCCCGTTTTGGCTTAAAAAAGCGCATAAATTGGTTTCTGATTCAGATTTTTGGGTTTCAGAGAAAATTTGGGGCTATGCATGCGAAAGAAACAAAATTTAAAAAAATTTTTTTCAGTTTCTCTTTGGCCACGAGAGACCGTTTTTTTTCGGGAACCCCTAAAAATTGAACAAATTTCCCGAAAATTAATCTGAAGTTTA
>NC_069407.1:70333171-70362575 GCF_026875155.1 Cherax quadricarinatus
AGAAGGAGTAGAGGGGGAGGAGGGGTTGCACTGCTCGTAAAACACCGATGGGGATTTGAGGAAATGGAAGGCATGGACATGATTGGAGAAAGAGACTACATTGTAGGTACAATTCAGTCCGGAGAACATAAAGTAGTCATTGGAGTGATGTATAACCCACCACAGAACTGCAGGAGGCCAAGAGAGGAGTACGAAGAAAACAACAGGGTGATGGTGGACACACTGGCTGAGGTGGCAAGAAGAGCTCACTCGAGCAGAGCAAAGTTACTGGTAATGGGCGATTTCAACCACAGGGAGATCGACTGGGAAAACCTGGAGCCACATGGGGGTCCGAAACATGGAGAGCCAAGATGATGGATGTGGTACTTGAAAACCTCATGCATCAACATGTCAGGGGCACAACCAGAGAGAGAGGGGAGGATGAGCCAGCAAGACTAGATCTTGTGTTCACCCTGAGCAGTTCAGACATTGAGGACATCACTTATGAGAGGCCCCTTGGAGCTAGCGATCATGTGGTTCTGAGTTTTGACTATATAGTAGAGTTACAAGTGGAGAAGGTAACAGGAATGAAGGGGACAGGCCAAACTATAAAAGGGGGGACTACACAGGTATGAGAAACTTCCTGCAGGAGGTTCAGTGGGACATAGAAATGGTAGGAAAATCAGTAAACGAGATGATGGAATATATGGCAACAAAGTGCAAGGAGGCAGAGGAAAGTTTTGTTCCCAAGGGAAACGGAAATAATAGGAAGACCAAAACGAGTCCTTGGTTTACCCGAAGGTGTAGGGAGGCAAAAACTAAGTGCAACAGAGAATGGAAAAGGTACAGGAGGCATAGGACCCAGGAAAACAAGGAGATTAGTAGAAGAGCCAGAAACGAGTATGCACAGATAAGGAGGGAGGCCAGCGACAGTATGAAAACGACATAGCATCGAAAGTCAAATCTGACCCGAAACTGCTGTATAGCCACATTAGGAGGAAGACAACAGTCAAGGACCAGGTGATAAGGCTGAGGAAAGAAGGTGGAGAACTCACAAGAAACGATCAAGAGGTATGTGAGGAGCTCAACACGAGATTTAAGGAAGTATTTACAGTAGAGACAGGAAGGACTCTGGGGGGACAGACCAGATGGGGACACCAGCAAGGAATACACCAACAAGTGTTGGACGACATACATACAGATGAGGAGGAGGTGAAGAAACTGCTAAGGGACATCGATACCTCAAAGGCAATGGGACCAGACAACATCTCCCCGTGGGTCCTTAGAGAGGGAGCAGATATGTTGTGCGTGCCACTTACCCCAATCTTCAACACATCCCTGGAAACTGGGCAACTACCTGAGGTATGGAAGACGGCAAATGTAGTTCCCATTTTTAAAAAAGGAGACAGAAAAAGAGGCACTAAACTATAGACCGTGTCATTGACGTGTATAGTATGCAAAATTATGGAGAAGATTATCAGGAGGAGGTGGTGGAGCACCTGGAACGGAACAGGAGTATAAATGCCAACCAGCACGGATTTACGGAAGGCAAATCCTGTGTCACAAACCTTCTGGAGTTTTATGATAAAATAACAGAAGTAAGACAAGAGAGAGAGGGGTGGGTTGATTGCATCTTCTTGGACTGCAAGAAGGCCTTTGACACAGTTCCTCACAAGAGATTATGCAGAAGCTAGAACATCAGGCGCATATAACAGGAAGGGCACTGCAATGGATCAGAGAATACCTGACAGGGAGGCAACAACGAGTCATGGTACGTAATGATGTATCACAGTGGGCACCTGTGACGAGCGGGGTCCCACAGGGGTCGGTCCTAGTACCAGTGCTATTTTTGGTATATGTGAACGACATGACGGAAGGGTTAGACTCAGAAGTGTCCCTGTTTGCAGATGATGTGAAGTTAATGAGGAGAATTAAATCTGATGAGGACCAGCAGGACTTCAAGAGACCTGGACAGACTGGACACCTGTCCAGCAAATGGCTTCTCGAATTTAATCCTGCCAAATGCAAAGTCATGAAGATAGGGGAAGGGCACAGAAGACCACAGACAGAGTATAGGCTAGGTGGCCAAAGACTGCAAACCTCACTCAAGGAGAAAGATCTTGGGGTGAGTATAACACCGAGCATGTCTCCGGAAGCACACATCAATCAGATAACTGCTGCAGCATATGGGCGCCTGGCAAACCTGAGAACAGCATTCCGATACCTTAGTAAGGAATCATTCAAGACACTGTACACCGTGTATGTCAGGCCCATACTGGGAGTATGCAGCACCTGTTTGGAACCCGCACTTGATAAAGCTCGTCAAGAAACTAGAGAAAGTACAAAGGTTTGCGACAAGGTTAGTTCCAGAGCTAAGGGGAATGTCCTATGAAGAAAGATTAAGGGAAATCGGCCTGACCACACTGGAGGACAGGAGGGTCAGGGGAGACATGATAACGACATATAAAATACTGCGTGGAATAGACAAGGTGGACAAAGACAGGATGTTCCAGGGAGGGGACACAGAAACAAGAGGAGCCACAATTGGAAGTTGAAGACACAAATGAGTCAGAGAGATAGTAGGAAGTATTTCTTCAGTCATAGAGTTGTAAGGCAGTGGAATAGCCTAGAAAATGACGTAGTGGAGGCAGGAACCATACACAGTTTTAAGACGAGGTTTGATAAAGCTCATGGAGCGGGGAGAGAGAGGGCCTAGTAGCAACCGTTGAAGAGGCGGGGCCAGGAGCTAGGACTCGACCCCTGCAACCACAAATAGGTGAGTACAAATAGGTGAGTACACACACATACACACACACACACACACACACGCAAACAAACAGCACACGCAAACAAACAGCACACGCAAACAAACAGCACACGCAAACAAACTGCACACACATTCACTACAAAACCTAACACATTAAAAAATGGGTGCTCTGAAGGGAAGTCGAAGGCTTAGGGGATCAGGGATCAGAGGAAAATGGCCCTGGTAAGGAAGAATGGATGGAAGAGGAATGTAAAAGGATGGAACAAGAGTGGGAGAGCAAACTAGGCAAGCTTTCTGTGAAAATGGATATAGGAGTCACAAGCTGAATCTGCAGAAGCCTGTATACGGGTCCTAGAATATGAGGTAAATATGCTGCAGTGACTTACAGAGCTATTACCCAGAGGAGATCTGGCATCTGAAGCAGGTACACCCCTACTGAACGAGGAACCCAATCCTACTATTTGTATAGTAAATCTTAAGTCATTCACTGCCCTCTACTATCTCTCTTTGCTTGTTGATCAATTGATTTGCCTTTACTGGCAACTTTATTTTGATTATTGTCTTTTAAACATATCCCTGAGGTAGCCCGGTAATATCAACCCTAATCCTGCTGCCTGATTGTTTCCCACAAACACCCATACCTCTATAATCTATCAGTTTAAAGCCCTTGTCAAGTCATCAATTACCCCATCAATGGAATTGGCTAATGCAACCACTCCAGCCCCAGATAGATGAACCCCATCCCTTGTATACATATCACGTTTGGCATAGAATTTGTCCCAGTTATCAATGAATGGGATTGCAAGTTCCTTGCAGTACCTGTCTAGCCAGCAATTTATACCAATTGCCCTAGACATCCATTCATTGCCCACTCCCATTCTAGGCAAGATGCTACGTATGACTAGGATCCCTCCCTTAGATCTGACTTTTTATGGCTGACCTGTACTTATTCAGCAGCTCCTGTTTCCTGCCCTTCCCAATGTCATTACCCTCAGCACTAAGACAGATAATGGACTTGTTCCCATTACCTAACATAATATTATCCAACCTGCTGACCAGTCCGGGAAGTGATGTAGTGGAGGTAGAATCCATACGTAGCTTTACGAAGACGTATGATAAAGCTCATGTAGCATGAAGAGTTTCCTAGTAGCGACCATTGAAGAGGAAGGGCCAGGAGCTATGACTCGACCCCTGCAACCACAACTAGGTTAGTACAGTTAGGTGAGTACACAAGTACTAGAGTGTGGAAAAAGTATAGAATGCATAGGACACAGGAAAATAAGGAGTTGAGCCGAAGAACCAGAAATGAATATGCGTGGATAATGAGAGAAGCCCAGCATTAATAAGGAATGACATAGCATCAAAAGACAAATCTGACTCAAAGCTGTTATGCAGCCACATCAGGAGGCAAACAACAGTCAATGATCAGTTAAACGACCAGGAAGTATGTGATGAGCTCAGCTCGTCACATACTCGTCACTGCAAACCGAGGTGGTAGGGTGCACGAGCAAGTGCTAGACGCACTGCACACAACCGAGGAGGAGGTGAAGACACTACCAGGGAAACTGGATACCTCGAAGGCGGTGGTCCAAGATAATATCTCTTCTTGGACCACTGCCAAGGAAACTGGATACCTCGAAGGCGGTGGTCCAAGATAATATCTCTTCTTGAGTCGTGAGAGATGGAGCAGATGCACTCTGCGTGCTACTTATAACAATCTTCACTAAGTCTATCGAAACAGTGCTGCCTGAGGTGTGGAAGACAGCAAATGTAGTCCCAGTTTTTAAGAAAGAAGATAGACAGGCTTCACTAAATTGCAGACGAGTGTCGCTGATATGTTTTGTATGTAAAGTTAAAGAGAAGAATATCATGAAAAGAGTGGTGGAGCACCTATAAAGGAATGGTCTAATACGTGACAATCAGCAGGCTTCAGGGAAGGGAAATCCTTCATCAAAAACTTATTGAAGTTCTATGACAAGGTAACAGAAGTACTACAGGAGAGAAAGCGATGGGTTGACTGCATATTCTTGGACTGTAAAAATGCTTTCAAAAAAGTACAATAAACAAGAAACTCGTTGAAAAGCTATTGAAGAAGGCAGGAACAGGAGGGAAAATATGCAATGGAATGTCTGACAAGAAGGAAACAACGTGTGTCGGTACGAGATGAGGTGTCAGAGTGGATGCATGTGTTGAGTGGGGTTCCACAAGGGTCAGTCCTAGGTCCGGTACTGTTTCCTTTATATGTGAATGACATGATGGAATGCATAGAGTCAGAGGTGTTCCTGTTTCCAGACAATATGAAACTAATAAGGAGAATACATGAGGACAAGGATCAGGTAAGTCTACAAAGGGATCTGGACAGGCTGCAAGTCTGGTCCGACAAATGGCTTCTGGAGTATAACCCCAGCAAATGCTATGTTATGAAGGTTGGGGAGGGACAAGGAGACTATAGATGGAATACAGCCTAAAAGGGCAGAGGCTACAAAATTCACTCAAGGAAAAGGATCTTGGGGTGAGCATCATACTGAGCACAACTGCTGCAGCAAGCGGGCGCCTGGCAAACGTGAAAATAGTTTTTCGACATCTAAGTACGGAGCCATTCACGACACTGTACATTGCGTACGTCAGGCCCATATTATAGTATGCAACACCAGTATGGAACCCACACCTGGCCAAACACGTTAAGAAATTAGGAAAAGTGTAACAAGACTAGTCCCAGAACTGAGGGGTTTGTCCTACAAGGAGAGGCTAGAGAACTCAACCTGATAATCATGGAGGACAAAAAGGATATGAACAACATGATAACATATAAAATACTGATAGGAATTGACAAGGTGGATAGGGACAGAATGTTTCAGAGATGTGACATAGCAACAAGCAGTCACACCTGGAAGTTGAAAATTCAGATGAGCCACATGGAGTTTTCAGGAAGTGAATTAATGTGAAGATGATCTAGTGGAGGCAGGATCCATATATAGCTTTAAGAAGAGGTATGATAAAGCTCATGGAGCAGGAAGAGATTGGACCTAGCAGTAACCAGTGAAGAGGCTGGGCCAGGACCTAAGTCTCGAACCCTGCAACCACAATTAGGTGAGTGCAATTAGGTGAGCATACACACACACACACACACACACACACACACACACACACACACACACACACACACACACACACACACACACACATACACACAAATGCAGATGGATTAACGAATAAACATGAGGAATGGCAAGAAAGAATCAATGAGAAGTCCCCAGACATCATAGCAGTTACAGAAACAAAACTCATGGAGACAATAACAGATGCAATCTTCCCACCAGGATACCAGATCATGAGGAAAGATAGAAGGGGCAGGGGGGGAGGTGGGGTTGCTCTGCTCGTAAAAAACAGATGGAAATTCGAGAAAATGGAAGGAATAGATGAGACGGGAGAAAGAGACTACATAGCAGGTACACTTCAGTCTGGGGAACACAAAGTGGTCATTGCAGTGATGTATAATCCACCACAGAACTGCAGGAGGCCAAGAGAGGAATATGAAGAGAGCAACAGAGCAATGGTGGACACACTTGCTGAGGTGGCAAGAAGAGCTCACTCCAGCAGAGCAAAGTTGCTGGTTATGGGGGATTTCAACCACAGGGAGATTGACTGGGAAAACCTGGAGCCACATGGGGGTCCCGAAACATGGAGAGCCAGGATGTTGGACGTGGTGCTGGAAAACCTCATGCACCAACATGTTAAGGACACTACCAGAGTGAGAGGGGAGGATGAACCAGCAAGATTGGACCTTGTGTTCACCCTGGGCAGCTCAGACATTGAGGACATCAAGTATGAGAGTCCCCTAGGAGCTAGCGACCACGTGGTTCTGTGCTTTGAATACATAGTAGAGCTGCAAGTGGAGAGAATAACAGGAGTAGAATGGGAAAAGCCTGACTATAAAAGAGGGACTACATAGGGTTGAAGAACTTCCTGCGGGAGGTCCAGTGGGACAGAGAACTGGCAGGAAAGCCAGTAAATGAAATGATGGAATATGTAGCAACAAAATGCAAGGAGGCAGTGGAAAGGTTCATTCCCAAGGGCAACAGTAACAACGGGAAGACCAGAACAAGCCCCTGGTTCACCCGACGGTGTAAGGAGGCAAAAACAAAGTGCAATAGAGAATGGAAAAAGTACAGAAGGCAGAGAACACACGAAAATAGGGAGATCAGTCGCAGAGCCAGGAATGAGTACGCACAGGTAAGGAGGGAGGCCCAGCGACAGTATGAAAATGACATAGCATCGAGAATCAAGACTGACCCGAAACTGTTGTATAGCCACATCAGGAGGAAGACAACAGTCAAAGACCAGGTGATCAGATTAAGGACAGAAGGTGGAGAACTCACAAGAAATGATTAGGAGGTATGTGAGGAGCTGAACAGGAGATTTAAGGAAGTTTTTACAGTAGAGACAGGAAGGGCTGTGGGAAGACAGAACAGAAGGGAACATCAAGAGGGAATATACCAACAAGTGTTGGATGACATACGAACAACGGAGGAGGAGGTGAAGAAGCTCTTAAGTGACCTTGACACCTCAAAGGCGATGGGACCGGACAACATCTCCCCATGGGTCCTTAGAGAAGGAGCAGAGATGCTGTGTGTGCCTCTAACCACAATCTTCAACACGTCCCTTGAAACTGGGCAACTACCTGAGAAATGGAAGACAGCTAATGTAGTCCCCATATTTAAGAAAGGAAACAGAAACGAGGCACTAAACTACAGACCTGTGTCTCTGACATGTATTGTGTGCAAAGTCATGGAGAAGATTATCAGGAGGAGAGTGGTCGAACACCTGGAAAAGAACAAGATTATAAATGAAAACCAGCATGGGTTCATGGAAGGCAAATCTTGTATCACAAACCTCCTGGAGTTTTATGACAAGGTAACAGAAGTAAGACATGAGAGAGAGGGTTGGGTAGATTGCGTTTTCCTAGACTGCAGGAAGGCCTTTGACACAGTTCCCCACAAGAGATTAGTGCAGAAGCTGGAGGATCAGGCACACGTAAAAGGAAGGCACTGCAATGGATAAGGGAATACCTGACAGGGAGGCAGCAACGAGTCATGGTACGTGAAGAGGTATCACAGTGGGCGCCTGTTACGAGCGGGGTCCCACAGGGGTCAGTTCTAGGACCAGTGCTATTTTTGATATATGTGAACGACATGATGGAAGGAATAGACTCTGAAGTGTCCCTGTTCGCAGATGACGTGAAGTTGATGAGAAGAATTAAATCGGACGAGGATGAGGCAGGACTGCAAAGAGACCTGGAGAGGCTGGACATGTGGTCCAGTAACTGGCTTCTCGAATTCAATCCAGCCAAATGCAAAGTCATGAAGATTGGGGAGGGGCAAAGAAGACCGCAGACAGAGTATAGGCTAGGTGGACAAAGACTACAGACCTCACTCAGGGAGAAAGACCTTGGGGTGACCATAACACCGAGCACATCACCGGAGGCACACATCAACCAAATAACCGCTGCAGCATACGGGCGCCTGGCAAACCTGAGAATAGCGTTCCGATACCTTAATAAGGAATCGTTCAAGACACTGTACACTCTGTATGTTAGGCCCATACTGGAGTATGCAGCACCAGTCTGGAACCCACACCTGGTCAAGCACGTCAAGAAGTTAGAGAAAGTACAAAGGTTTGCAACAAGGCTAGTCCCAGAGCTCAAGGGAATGTCGTACGAGGAAAGGTTAAGGGAAATCGGACTGACGACACTGGAGGACAGAAGGGTCAGGGGAGACATGATAACGACATACAAGATACTGCGGGGAATAGACAAGGTGGACAGAGATAGGATGTTCCAGAGAGGGGACACAGGGACAAGGGGTCACAACTGGAAGCTGATGACTCAGACGAGTCACAGGGACGTTAGGAAGTATTTCTTCAGTCATAGAGTTGTCAGCAAGTGGAATAGCCTAGCAAGTGAAGTAGTGGAGGCAGGAACCATACATAGTTTCAAGAAGAGGTATGACAAAGCTCAGGAAGCAGAGAGAGAGAGGATCCAGTAGCGATCAGTGAAGAGGCGGGGCCAGGAGCTGAGTCTCGACCCCTGCAACCACAATTAGGTGAGTACAATTAGGTGAGTACACACACACACACACACACACACACACACACACACACACACACACACAATGAAGAGGCGGGGCTAGGAGCTGTGACTAGACCCTTGCAACCACAACTAGGTGAGTACACACTCGCTGCTAAAGAACTCATCAGGATACCAGCAGATGCACCTCAGTGACAACGAACACAGAAAGATTGAGAGAAATTGAAAGAGAGAGAGGGTACAAAGATGCAAGGGGCAAGAAAGAGAGACAAGACTACAGACACGCAGGGAAGACCAAACTTGGGAGATCCAGCAAATGCAACAACTCACAGAACTACCCACAGAACACCCTTAATCCATACCTCCCACCGCAACCAAACATAACCCAAAGCAAACCACACTCCTCATTCGTAGCCCCCACACCTCTCAGCACATACCCAACCATCACAGAACCCTCCCATTGTATACTACCCACTCTCCTACTCTCCTAGCTCACACAAACCACATGGAATATAGTAGTGAAAAACACGCTATAGGGATGGTACAAAAATACAGATGAAATAACAAATAAATGTGAGGAGTGTTATGAAAGAATAATGGATTATCCCCCAGACATCAAGCACTGAAAGATGTGATCTTTTGAACCAGATATCAGATCCTTAGGAAAGATAGAGGGAATAGGGGTATGGGAGTTGCATTACTTATTAAAAACTAGTAGAATTTCTAGGAGTTGGAAGGGCTGGACAGGGAAGAAGCAAGGGACTATATAGTATGTACAATCCAGGGTGGGAGGTCAGAAGATGGTATTCGCAGTAATGTTTAACAGATAATCAGGAGGCTGAGACAAGAATACAATAAGGGTAACAGAGAAATGGTTAGCACACTAGCTGAGGTGACAAGAAGGGCGCACACCTGGATAGGGCAAAGTTACTAGTTGTAGGTGATTTCAATCACAAGAAGATCGAATGGGAAAACCTGGAGCTACATGGGGACCGAAAATGTGGGAGTTAAGATGATCGAGATAGTACTGAAAAAACCTCTTGCATCAACATACTAAGAACACTACCAAAGAGAGAGAGGAGAAGATGAACCAGCAAGGCTAGACCTTGTATTCACCTTGTGCAGCTCAGGCATTGAGTATATCGTATATGAAAGCCCCTCAGAGGTAGTGACCACGTGGTCTTGAGTTTCCAATACATTGTAGAGTTAACAGTAGAGAGCGAAGCAGCACGAGAAGGACATGAGAAGCCAAACTACGAGAGAGGGGAGTCTACATAGGCACAAAGCTAATCCTGCATGAGGTGCAGTGGGTAAGAGAGCTGGAGGAAAAGACAGTAAAGGAAATGATGGAACACATGACCACAAAGTGCAGGGTGGTGGAGTAGAAGTTTGTGCTAAAGGGCAACAGGAACAATGAGATGACCAGAGCGAACCAGGAAAATAATGAGGCGAGCAGAAGAGCTAGACACGAATATGCATGAATAAGGAGAGAAGCCCAGCAGCAATACGAGAATGAAATAGCATCGAAAGCCAAATCTGTCCCAAGCCTGTTTACAGCCACGTCAGGAGAAAACAACAGTCAAGGACTAAGTAATCAGGCTGATGAAGGTAGGATGGGAGATCACAAGTAATGACCAAGAAGTATGTGAGGAGCTCAACGCGAAATGTAAGGAGGTATGTTTCATTTGATGGATGATGGATAAAGAGTGGGGAAAAATGTTCCTCAAATTTCTCAAAGAGATGGAGTAAAATATGAAGGAAGTATTTAAAACAGGTGAGGGACAAGAACGATGGGCTCTTGCTGTTGTGTTAAAGGTACATCGCCTGGAAGCTCTTAAGATGATGTAGAACTAAACGAGATGAGAAGAAACATGAGTTAGGTGGGAGGGCAGAGGGGGCAAGGAAAACCTTCCGTAGAAATGCTCTCAGGAAACCTGTAGGTGACGTAGACGATACTGGATGCAGCAAAGAAATTGATAAGGAAAGGAAATGGGAGAAGTAGAGGAAGAAGTCTCTAATTATTCACGGTCTAATGGACTTTATTAAGCATATTTTACCACCAATGCAAATGAAATGTCTCAAAACAAATGTTCTCATTACGATCACTATACTGAAGAGAGAGGTGGTGAAGCTGAAAATGCTAATTTTCAAAGAATTAGAAAGATGAACAGTCAACATGATCAGTCAAAGTAGCTCTTGCTTAACAAATGGTCCGAGATTGTGACATGGAAAACACTGTTGTGGGGGACTGTCAGATATCATTAGGTACGTTTACCATGACACAACATCTGAGGGAGAGATTAAGAATGAGTTTTGGATGCGCAGGAAAGCAAAAAAAAAATGAAATAAAAATATGGTGATGGTGGACATGATAGTAGTGGTAGTGAGAAGACTCCACACGGAAAATGTAAAGTTACTGATACTAAACATTGGACAGGAAAATAACCATGCTACATATAAACTAAAACATGTAGATCTTAATATTACTGATTGCATAAAGGATTTGAGAGTTCTGGTTAGCAGTAATCTAAACGTAAAATAGCAGTGCGTAAGTGTTCACAATAAAGGGAACAGAATTCTTGGCTTCATATCAAGAAGCATAAATAATAGAAATCATCAGTTTGTTCTTCAACTTTATATATCTTTGGTTAGGCGTCATCTAGATTATGCTGCACATCTCTGGTCACCGTATTACAGAATGGATATAAATGCACTGGACAACATACGAAGGAGGATGACAAAGATGATCCCATATATCAGAAATCTTCCCTATGAGGATAGACTGAGGGCCCTGAATCTTCGCTTTCTAGAAAGGCACAGAATTAGGGGGGTGATATGATTGTGGTGTATAAATGGAAAACAGGAATAAATAAAGTGGATGTAAACAGCGTGCTAAAATTATCTAGCCAAGACAGGACTCGCAGTATTGGTTTTAAGTTGAACAAATTCAGATTCAGGAAGGATATAGGAAAGCACTGATTTGGTAATAGAGTTGTGGATGAGTGGAACAAACTCCCGAGTACAGTCATAGAAGCTAAAACGTTGTGTAGTTTTAAAAATAGGTTAGATAAATACATGAGTGGGTGTGATTGGGTGTGAGTTGGAACTGACTAGCTTGTGCTAATAGGTCTGATGTTGTGCTCCTTCCTCAAGAGGATGTGACCTAACCTGACTAGGTTGGGCCATTGGCTTAAGGCTGTAGATGATTTGAACCTCCCGCACATGGGCCAGTAGGCCCAGTCTATTTCCAAAAGTCTATTTCCAAAAGGAAATAGACTGGGAAAATCTGGATCCACATGGAGAGCCAGAAACTTGGATATATAAGTTGCTGGAAATGGTGTTGGCAACCTTCTTGTGACAGTATGTCAGGGACACAACTATAGAGAAAGGAGGTGATGGACCAGCAAGGCTGGAACTTGTGTTCACCTTAAGTGACTCAAATGTTAGGGACAGTCAATATGAGAGGCCCCTTGCTGCTAGCTACGATGCAATGCTGAGATCCTCTTACCTTGTGGAAGTGAACGTGAAAAGAACACAAAGCATGAGGGAAGGGACGAACCGGACATCAAAAGAGATAAAAATATAAATGCATGAATCAATTTTAAGCCGAGTGCCACGGAAAGGGAGCTAGATGGAAAGACAGGTTAGTTAAATGATGAAATAAGTAGCTGGAAAGTAATGGGGGCATGTGGGGGAGAAATTCGTTCCAAGAAGAAAAAGAAACACAGACAAAAAAGAGATTGAGCTTATGGTTCAACCTTGGGTGCAGAGAGGCAAAAACTAAAAGTACAAAAGCAAAAGAAAAGTATAGAAAACGAATAACTCCAAAGATTAGAGAGCAATCACAAGAGCCAGAAATGAATATGAGTGGATAAGAAGAGAGAGGTTGAATGACAATTTGAGAATGACATAGCATAAAAGTTTAAGCTGAAGTTGTTGTAAAAAGACTGAGGAAGAAAACAAAATATTTCACTAGAACCTGCGAAGATGTGACCAAAAGAATTGTGAGGAATAATAATAATAATAATAATATTAAAAATATTACTATTACTATCAATAATAATAATAATAATAATAATAATAATTGTACTACTGTTTCTGCTACAACTACTACTGCTACTTCTATACTGCTACTACCACTACTACTAATAATAGGGTGAATAATATTAATGATTGTAGTCTTAGTGTAATATATATCCCTCGATGGCTGCCTGTCCAGATGAGTAGACTTCAAATAGTCTAATAAGTATTCTTAACCCCAGGGAAAATTATGTTGTTTGTATGTACAGTAAACGTTTTATAAGACATTCATGGATCTATCGTTAATTAATGTACAATTTCTTTCTCATTCATTCTGTTTTTCAAGGAATTTTGCGCGTGGAGTCTACCTGGACTCAACATGAAAGGTCACCGTTCTCTCTCGTCCAGGTCCTAGACCAGGTCATAAAAATTATAATATGTTATCAAAAAAAGATGGTTGTTTGTTCCATGAAAAAAATGGAACATGATCAAAGATTGTTTAAAAAATTGCAAATTTTTCTCGAGGGAGCTTTAATAATGACAACACTTCGATTGTTCAACAGACTTTTCAGAACATTTCTTTTAAAATAGCCAGTTGTATAGGCTTAATCGTTGTTGTTGAGCAAAAATAAATTGCAGTGTCGCCTGATTTACAAGCGAATTATTGCGATTACTTTGGCTTCCCAAAATTGACGTCGTTTCATTTTATTAGACGACTTTTATCATCGCATGAGTTCATACGAACTCAGTGTTAGTTAAGTTCCACAACAGTCAAGGAGATAATTTTGTGTGTTGTCGAAAATTATGAGGAAATGGACACAAGTTGCAGAGGAAACCTATATTAAGCGTTTCGCTCTGTGATAATGTTTTACCCATAGAGAAACATTGTCACAACATATGTTTTGGTCTCTGTGTGATCCGACAAAAGTGTCTACCTATTGTCTAATCACAGAAACTTGTGCGTCAATGCACGCACAGGTTCCTGTAAGAAAAATCGTCGAAGATTTGAAACGAATCTGATTTGGTAATCACAAGTTGTCACATGAACACTAATATCCCGTCTTTTTTTTTTTAATGACAAATTAGGACATAAACAACCCTAAAGTAATTCAAATCTTCCACTAAAAACACCTGTTTTGAAGGGAAACTGAAGAGGAATTCTCTTGTTATCACAGAGTGACCGACATCTTAAAATTCTGCAGCTTATAAAATTTGATGACAGTCAGAATTTGAATGATCATTGAAAGATGAGGGCAATTAGATGAGGCATTCAGCAATTTTTGCATGAGATTGTTACTTCAGTTTCAGCAGTTTCTTTTATAAAAAAAATTATATTGAGACCAACACTGGCAAAAACTAATAATCACACAATTCTCAAAGTAAGATTTACCAGCGTTTTAAAGTAAGTTTGCATGTATATAAATAAGTAAGATTTATTACATGAACACTATGTTGAATTAACCTGAGATAACCCAATAAAGTCTAACAGAGATTTAATTCTGATGAGATGAGATATTTTCAAGTTATTTCACATAAACCAGTTTGATGAATAAAATCTGACACATTGAAACTTACTCAGCTTCAAAAGCATGGAAAACAATGATGACGCCAGGATTTCTGGGGAGCTCCTGTGTGGATGTCTGGTTGGAAGTTGGGTCTAACAAGCTTGTTTTACAGCAGTATAATTATTATTACTATTTTAATTTGGGGACCTTTGATGCTGATTAAATTTTTGGAAGACCGGCGTCCCCCAAGCGTTCCATTTGGTCCACCAATGATTCAGAAAATACAATTTCATAAACCTGGTTCAAAAATATTAGCAAATTGTACTTACACACCCCAAAATCAATACAAAACCCTTTCCAAATAAGATATATCAGCTTTCTAGGGATACAAGCCTATCATAAGAGTCATTCTCTAGTTATTACAAGAGAAACAATTTATATAAAAATTGACATATCAAAATTTACACATCACAAAGTTAGATTTAGCTTTCTTTTAATAAAGCCCGCAACGTCGCTAGTTTGAAGCCTATCAGAAAAGGCATTCTCCAGTAATTAATATGATTCCAACAATTCAATTTTTGAAAGAATTTCAGTAAATTTGAAATTTGCATTTACTCTGAAGGTATTAGGTATCTGAAGAAGCTTTCTTCAGATACATAATACAAATTAATATCACTGTTTATTCATAAAAATTTGCAGTTTGGGAATTATGAAGTTAATGAAGAGCATGAACGTTACTTTCAGGAGACCTGAGTCATGGTGAAAGTTTGAAACAGATCGTATGAGTCATTCTCTAGTTATGACACTGTTTCCAACAATTCCAATATTTTTGGGTATTTCACTACATCAACAAAATTATTTTCATGCAAACTGAACTTAATAGGCTCTATAGCGTTCGTAAGATGCATCAGTCATTAAATAAATACTGAAGCCTGATTCAGTAGAGATAAACAGAACCTCATTTAACATGAACAGTTTTTTATATTACTTTACAAATAAAATTATCCAGTCTGAATCTACACATTTTAATTTTCCTGTAACCTGCTATGAACGTTAAAAGTTAAGAGTTTTCCAAGTTATCCGAGTCATTCTAGGATACTGGGAAAAGTTTAACATCTTTGGTTATAGGCCACCAGTACATGTTAATTCCTCCTAGAATCTGGCGCTGTTGACCACTCACAAGTTTGAAATGCTGAAGCCAATTGGCGTTCACCAGTAATAAGCAAAAAGCAAGTAAAAAAGCTGGAGGTAGAATAAATATAAAAATTTCGGGTTGAAGCTTCCCCAGGTCCGTCTTCAGGGACATCCAGTAATATCTTGTTCTGCAGCTTGAGTCTCTGTCTTAGTTAAAAAAAAGTCGGAATGAGTTCAACATGACGCAAATTTTCATAACTCTTAAGAATTTGTGCCAGATTAACTTTTCTTCACATTTTGACAATTTTACGAATAAAAAGTTATCGTATAACTAATTATGATATTACTGAGAGTTATTGCATAAGCGGCGTAGGATTACTAATTAATGAATGCAATATTTTGATTTAATTATTCACTTTGAAATATTATACCATGTTTTTTTTTACTTGTAGAGATATGCGTTATCTCTGCGAGTAGTAATTGTTCATTAATTTATTACAATGTGTCATATCTGTAGAGAGATACAGTGTATTACATATAATTCATATTTATTTTAATTTTGTGATAATCAGAATAACAGTATTATTCCATCCAGTGAAATTCCTTATGTAGTTTCTCGATCATAAAACCATTTCCAAGTTCTTTATCATGCAAAACATATTAACCCATTTAAATTAAACGACCTATTCCACTTGTTTTCCCTATTAAATGTTATATCATAATTTTATCTCTCTTTCTAATAATAATAATGTTTATAATGCATTCATTGTTATAACAGAAAAAATGTGGGAAATGTAATAATGCACAGATAAGGTCATGGAGCAAGATATAATAATACTGATTCTCTTTCTTTCAAGGTAAGTTATTATGAAATAAGCTGAGGTAAAGTAACAAGACATAGCATGTAAATTCAAGTGAGTAAAAGAACGATAGGTAAAGAGTTTTTTTTTCACAAATGTCACTTCAATAAGCAAGTATCGTTTTTGAGGTTAGCCTAATTTACGGTGGAGTCGTGACTACAATGACAGTTACGATTATTCGATATATTGGAGCGTTAACCTTGGCGCTATTCTTTAAGATACAATTTAAGCGTGACTTTTTTTTTTTTTACAAAGACGCAAGGCGTGGAGAGTAATAAATTTCCCCCTAACTAACTTACTTGATAAAATAATTTTATAATCTCACAAGTTGGCTTTGCACTCGCACAGCAAAGTAATATCGACTCTCCAGTCCTTCACAGATCTTCATATAAGGCAATATTGAAATGGGAACACTCACGGGTGGAAATGAACGGGTGCGGAGGCGTGAATGTGGCAGCAGGAGAGGAACAGTTCACCAGTGAATGGAAGAGGAAGCATTAAAACATAATATTTTGGGGAATCAAAGATCTCTCTCGCTTTGTGTGTTATTTTTTTCTGACGTAAAGTAGAGAAAGCTGTTTCATAGATTTTCCTTTGAATAGAATACGAAAAGTATCAATGAAAGACTTTAAATTTGAATTGTTAGCATTATCACAAACCTCGATTCGCAGTCGGGTCTTGCTACGTAATCAGAATTTGTAGTATTCCCTGCAATGTTCCATAAGTTATCTCATTTTCAAATGTGAATATTGAAAAAAAAAATATTTCTCGGAGGTAACGTTTGTACCAGGCAACTGAGAGGTACCGGGTTTCACCTTCAGTGCTCCTGACAGAGACATGATCGTACATGCTCGCACGATCTCTCTCTCTCTCTCTCTCTCTCTCTCTCTCTCTCTCTATCTATCTATCTACCATGTACACACACACACTCACGAGCAGCACCAAGGAAGGACTACCTATAGATCTGGACAAGCTGCAGGATACGTCTTACAAGTGGTTACTGGAATATAACCCAAAAAGTGCAAAGTTATGAAATTCGAAGGGCAAAGACTTCTGGAAACAGTACCCAGCCTCAGGGGACAAAGGCTGCAAACCTCTCTGGAAGACAGGGAAGAGATGGAAGGCAGAGTGAGCATAGTTCCGAGAAGTTCAACTGAGATATAGATCAACCGAATAACAGCCGATGCAAAACTTATACTGAAAATTTAAGGATAGCTTTCAGGAACATAAAGAGGAATTCACATCTTACACCCATCGTGGTGTATGTAGTATTGATATGGAACCTGCATCTGATAAAGCACTTAAGCAAGCTGATAAAAGTGCTAAGATTGTAAACGAAACTAATCGCAGTGATGAAGGGCTTGTATGAACTTGTATGACCAAAGGTCGTATGAATACGAACTTAAAAGTTAATGAGAGGAATTGAGAGGGTGGACAGGGAGAGTCTGTTTGGTACGTGGTTCTCAGGCATACGTGGTCACAGCTGGAAGTTTAAAGCACTGATGAGTAATAGAAACGTTATGTTTGATTGAGTCTTTGATCAGTATTGTTCTAGCGACTAACCTTTCTTTGATGATAAGGTTAAATTGCTTCTGGCTCACTTTGTACACTTTTCCTAGTCTTCTTTACATCAGAATCCATGATGAGCTTTGTGTCCACTATGAGCAGATCACCACTGTCTCTTACGAAGGCGCTTCCCATTTAAGAACATAAGAACATAAGAACGAAGGAACACTGCAGAAGGCCTACTGGCCCATGCGAGGCAGGTCCAAGTCTCCTACCGGCTTAAGCCAATGCACCCAACCTAGTCAGGTCAGGTCACATTGACTTAAGGGAGGAACACGGCAACCGACCTGGTAGCACAAGCTATCAGGTCTAACTCACACCCACCCACATCCACTCATGTATTTATCCAACCTATTTTTAAAGCTACACAACGTTCTGGCCTCTATAACGGTACTTGGGAGTTTGTTCCACTCATCCACAACTCTATTACCAAACCAGTACTTTCCTATATCCTTCCTGAATCTGAATTTTTTCCAACTTAAAACCATTGCTGCGAGTCCTGTCTAGGCTAGATATTTTCAGCACACTATTTACATCCCCTTTATTTATTCCTGTCTTCCATTTATACACCTCAATCATATCCCCCCTAATTCTACGTCTTTCTAGAGAGTGCAGATTCAGGGCCCTTAGTCTATCCTCATAGGGAAGGTTTCTGATACATGGGATCAACTTTGTCATCCTCCTTTGTACATTTTCCAGAGAATTTATATCCATTCTGTAATAAGGTGACCAAAAAAAGGGCAGCATAATCTAAATGGGCCTAAACCAAGGATGTTTGGTTGAAAAAGAACCTGAGGATCCTTTATTTATGCTTTTGTTTAAAACCAAGGATTCTATTAGCTTTATTGCGAAACTTATGCACTGTTGTCTTGGTTTTCAGTTTACTGCAACCAGAACCCCAAAAATTTTTTTCGCAACCGTAATTTTAAGTTACTTTTTTGTTTTATATGTGGCAGGGTTTTATTGTCCTTTTCCCAACTTTTTTTAGAACTTTGCATTTGTTTTAAATTAAATGCTCGCCCCCTCCGACCATGCTCAGTCTATTAAATTTTCCCCTGGAGTGCTCAAATGTCCTCGTCAAAATGAATTCGAGGCCTATTTTGGTGTCATCGGCAAATTTGCCGAGTCGCTCTTTATGCCTTACTATGTGTTTAGTGATTTAAACACAGGGGGGCCCAACACTGCCCCCTGTGGAAACCTCGTGCCCCTTCCCCCTCTGATTTCTCCCCCTTTTTGAAAATCTCTGCTGCCCATTTGGGCAACCATGCCTCTATCCAGGAAAAAAATTTTTCCCTATTCCATGTGCTTTAATTTTCCCAAAGTCTCTGATTGGGGACCTTTCAAAAGCCTTTCTGAAGTCCCTATACACAATTAAAATTCATTACCTGATCACCTCCTCAAAAAACCTTAGTGAAAAAAATTTAAAAATTTGAAAAGGGAGGAAAGCCCCCTTTTTAAAACCTGCTGAGATTCGTTGATTAATTTATGCTTTTTTTAAGGTGGCTACGAAATGCCCCGGCAAATTTTTGATTCCCTAAATTTTCCCACATGGGGGAGTTATTGGCTTAGTTCGAAGTAAGGACGCCCCCTTTTGAAAATGTATCACATTTGCCTTTTCCACTTATCTGGCACCGCCATTTTTGTGATATGTTGAAAAGATTAGCCAAAGGTGTGCAAGCTCCTCTTTTCATTCCTTTTGAACCCTTGATACTTTATCAGGCTGGGGGTTTTAGGTTTTTTAAATTTTTCATTTGCCAGGACCATGTCACTTGTGACCCAAAGTGCACAGTTTATTACGTCTGTTTTACTAAATTTTTTCATTACTGGAATATCGCTGGTATCCCCTGTGTTTAAAAAAGAGAGGAAGATTTTTTAAAAAATTTTACACATTCCTTTCACTGTCAGTGAGCTGACCCCAGGAAATTTTTATGGGGGTTTTGTCCCCGATCTTTTCTGTAACCCGAAAGAATCTTTTGGGTTTAGTCTTTCGATTCTCTTTCAACTTTTAACCCCAAATTCTTTTTTCTTTTCTAATTTTCCTTTTTATTTCTCTCTTTTAATGAATATATCGATTTCCAATTGCCCCCCTCCTCTTTTGATTTGCCTATTATGCCCCCCTTTTTACCCCAAACAGATTTTTAATCTATTTTTCATCCATTTAGGATCATTTTTTTTTGATCTGATTTCCCTATTTGGAAATAATTGACTGAGCAGCTAGAACTATGCCCTGGAAAGCATCATATCGGCAACCATCACCACCTACCTGACCCTTAGTCAGGTCATTCCAGTTCAGCCCACCTAAGTAATTTTTCAGTCCTATGAAATCAGCCAGCGAAAGTCAGGGACGGAGACTTGATTGCCATTATTAGGGGAATTCCATGATATATTAAAACTGAGTGATTTGTGATCACTTTCCCCAAGCTCATCATTAACCTCAAGATTATTAATTAGTGTTTCCCTACTGGCAAGAACCAAGTCAAGGAGGTTATTTCCCCTAGTTGGCTCTGTCACAAACTGTTTTTTAAAAAACAATCCTGGATCGTATCAAGAAAGTCACCTGACTCTAAATTTCCTGTCAAATTTCTCCAGTCAATCTGTCTATAGTTGAAATCTCCCATTAGCACAACATTTTTCGTATGTAGATGCCTTACGAATTTCGTCCCATAGAAGTTTACTGCACTCCCTACAGATTTGGGGCCCTGTAAATCACACACCCAAAATTAGTTTTTCTCGGCCCTCGAGAAGCTGTAACCAAACAGATTCAGTGGCTGACGCTTCTAATTTAATATCTTGTCTAACACAACAATTCAAAATTGTCTCTGACATACATCGCTACTCCACCACCTTTCCTGTTGACCCTGTCAGTGTGGGAATAATTTATAGCCTTGTATGTGGCATTCAGAGGGCATCTCTCTATCTTTCAGATTGAGCCAGGTCTCTGTTATAGCAATAATATCTATGTTCCTGCACTTGCAATTAATCTTAGCTCATCTACTTATTTCTTACACTCCTGCTATTAGTATAGTAAACCTTAAGGGAGCTAGTCCCTTGCTTGCCCTCTGCTGTCCCCCTTTGTTTGCTGACCTGATCTATTGTCTTTATTTATAACTTCATGCTGAATGCCTTTTATACATTTACTGTTTCCAACCAAGTGTTGCACCTGCTTGTTTCCCACACACACACCCATACCTCTATCTTCCATCAGTTTAAAATCATAGGCATTTCACCAATGGCCTTCTCAATCGAGTCTGCAAGTGCTACCACCCCAGCCCCAGAGAGATGTACCCCATCCCTTGCATACATATCATGTTTGCCATAAAAGTTGTTCCAGTTGTCAATGAATGGGATTGCAAGTTCCTTGCAGTATCTGTCTAGCCAGCAATTTTACACCAATTGCCCTAGACAACCATTCATTTCCTACTCCCCTTCTAGGCAAGATTGGCACTTTTAGGGTTGGGATCCCCCCCTTAGCCCCTTAATAAATTTCTATAGGGGACCTGATTTAAAATTTTAGCGGCTTTCTTCCCCTTACCCTTCCAAATATCTTTTTTCCAAACCCACGAGGGACAATTTGGGGGCTTTGTTTACCTTTTAAACCTGACTTGTTTTTATCCAGCCTGTTGCAAGCCCCAAAACCCCGGGCTCCAGGGAAGCACACCTATCCCCATTTTCCCTTCATTTTTATTCCCAAAAAAAAAAAGCACGATCAATTTTATTTTTAACCGAAAATCACCAACCAAAAAGGGAATGGGGTTTACCCCCATTGCGGGGGAAGTAGAAACCCTTACCTTCACTTGGCCCCCTGAAGTACATTCACCCTGAAGAAAGAAAAAGCGAATTTCCTACCTTCAGATCTTCACTTTTTAAAACTTTTCCCTTACTTTTGAGGGCGCCCTTCCCTTTTACTGTGAACTACTCGCCCACTTGTAGCAGGTGCTGGCTCCCACCCCCCAATTGCTGGTAGCCGTTGCTGCCCCCCCAAAACCAAACGCCTCCTCACGGGCGGGGCCCGATTTGCCCCGCTGCTAAAAAGCCTCTTTTCCCCACAACTCCACCCCCTCCACTTTTTTCCCAGCCCCAAATTGAGGTGGCCTTCCCAGCCCCCCTAATCACTCCTGGAGAAGAAAGGGCCCCCTTTCCTTAAAACCTTTCCCAAACCCTAAATTTTTAAAACATTTGCAAAAGGGCAAGCCTGCTTTGTAACCTTTCCCACAAAAACCCCCAAAGCAGTCAGGGTTGTGACCTCACGTGGACAAACGGGACCACTGAGTACTGGCGACTGACCACTGAGTAGGGAAAAATTTAAAAAAAACCTTCTGTTTTATATTTCAGTTTTGGCCTAGCCTCTGGAAAAATTTGGGGCCTAGGTGTGCTAATTTGACCTATCTTTTTTAAAAAATGGTTCCAAAATGGGGCCCTTTTAAGCTATTTTAATTTTAAACCGTAGCTTTTCCCACATCAGGGTTTTTCAAAAGGAACTTTGTGAAAATTTTTTCGGGGACTCCCTTTAAAGTGAGTTGCCTTACCCGGGCCCAAACTCTTTTTGACACGGGGATTTTTGGGTGGGTACCTCAGCCTCACAAGTGGCTTATAGGCAAATTTTACAAAGGATTGTTGTTGCGGGGAAAACTCCCCTGCATGCACGTAAAAAGGGGACTAACTTATTTTGTTGAAAAGCAAAAATTTTCCGATCTTAAACCCCCCCTTAAAAGCTTAGCCCCTTTGGATTTCCCCCTCAAAAAAAAACCATATGAACGGGGAAACCCTTTAATTCCTGCAATATTCAGTCTTTATTAGTGACCTGCCTGCACCTCAGAAATTTCCTAAAACCCAAAAGGGGGGGGGAAACCCCCCTAGTATAAAACTATGCAGCATGGACATTTAGTTTTCTAGATTTTTGACAAGGACCCCTGTTACGTCCCGGGAAACATGCACGGCCAGCTGCACACGGGCCCTAAAGATAAAACTCATCACAATTTTTCCCCAGACATTTGGCCCAAAAACCCTTTGGGAAAAAAAGGTGGGGGTCTTGTCTTACTTTTATGGGCCTGACGGAGGTCATCTACGGTACATCGAGGTCCCCTCTACCAAAATTTCCCCAGGTCTCATATGTGAAGACACGTGGGGGGCGCCCGTCTGCGGGATCACCGGAACGTCTTGTCCAGGTGAGGGTCTTCTTGGGGGGGCACTCAAGTGCTCCACTTTCCTTGTAAAAGATGTTTGAAGTGAGTAACTTTTTCCCCTTGTGTTTTGGTTGAATAAATTTAGGGGTTTCCCTTTCTTTCAAACGCTCCTATCATCTTTTGTTTTTTTTTCACTCCCCTGCCCCCAATCCCACTGTGTGGGGTTTTTTGATTCTCTGTCAGACTACCGCCCCCCCCTTTCCACCATCATTTAATGTCTCTGATCTAGTATCATGGAAGGGGGAAGGGGGGTTGGGGGGGTTTCGTCCCTAAAAAACCCGTCCTGAGATGAATTTAGGTGAGGAGAGGATACTTTTCCCGATAGAGGGCCTACCAAAGATCTGTACCGAGTACCCATTTGGAAACCGGTTTAAACGGGGTTTCAAGGATGAATACCCTGGAATGGAAAAGTACCATTGGTGCCACGTGCATGACCGGTTTTTTTGCATAGGGGGGGGAGGTAAATGTTTTAAATTTTGGGTTTCCCAAATTCCCGACAATAGGGTAAAAGAAAAAGGGGACCCCAAAGGTGCAACAAAATGTAAATTTTATTGGGGCAACGTTTCCCCTCTCTAGGGCTTGTATCAAGCCTTTACCCCCCTTGAAAAAAAGTAAAAATGTCATGTCTTTTCGAAACTCCACGTAAAGGTACTTTTTTCTGCATTTTAAAATTTTTCCCATTCCCATTTATAGCCCCTTATTTAAATCTTTTTCTTTTAAATTTCTTGTACAATTCCTGGGGGAGGGGGGAAAACGGGGGGTTGTGTCTTTTTTTCCCCGTGAACTGTTTTTTGACACACTAAACAGCTTAGTTCGTGAGAAAATCTTTGGGAAGCTTTTATTAAAAAAGTCATTTTTTAAAAATGAAAGGGAAAACCAAGGTTTTAACACAAACATTTGCTTGGCAGTCTGTGTACTGAACAGTCTGCGAAACTAAACACGTCTGTGTATAAACCAGTCTGCGTTTCGATAAGTTATTAAACCCTTCTTTATCAGGGGCCCGTTTTATTTTACATGTGGGGGTTTTGTTTCTTTAAAATTTTGTATTGTAATACTTTTATTTTTTGGTAGTTTGTTAAATCTCTAGTTAAGTAACTAGAAAATGCTACTGCTAGGTTTCTTTTTATTGTCCCCACTTTTGTTTGGGTTTTAGGGATTTTGTTTTTTTTGTTTTTACAAAATTCCAAAATTGGGAATAGTTTATTTGTTCCCTGCGGGAAAAAAAAACCAAAAAAGTTTATTCCCTTTTATTTGAAAAACAGTTTTTGTCGAGGTTTAAAATGAAAAAAATACCTTTGTAAAGGGTTTTTTAACAAGGGGAAACCCAAATTACGTCTTGTGTACTTTTTAAAATTTGCATGCTGTAGAAGGGACGATTTTAAAATTTAAATTTTAAAATTGGGGTTTTTTCCCCCACAAAAATCGAAATGACACGATTGCAAACAAACCTCCCACTGGGGGGGTTAAAATCCCGCGCCCCAGAGTCAAAAAAACATTTTCCCCTTGGGGTGTAGAAATATACCTATTTGGGTTGATCTTATTTTAGCTAGCGGGTCCAGTGGCTAACGCGTCGGTCGGGGAGGTTTTGTGCTCATGATCGGGGGTTTCAAACCCCCAAACCCAGGGTTGGGTTTAAATTTTACTTTTTTTCTGTATTAAATGATTTAAAGTTTGTAAATTCGTGAAAATGAAAGGAAGAATTTATTTAGGAACCCTTTTTCTAAGAGTGTTTGGTTTAATTATTTTTTTGGGGAAATCAAGGAATTTTTAAAAATTTTCCCAAACAGTAAGAACGTAATTTTATTTATGTTAAATATCTTTTACCTCCTAGATCTTTTTATTTCGAAATGTTAATGTTAGAGCAAAAATTTATGAAACAAGTAGTGTGGCGTATGGTCTAAAATGATTGCACAAAATTGATTAGCAGCATTTATTTGTCACCCCCCTCATAAGAGGTATTTTTCTTCTGGCTCTGATAAAAAAAGGTAAAGAGAGAGAGTTGGGGGAAAAGCTACACAAAATCTTTTTAAAATATTTTTTTAGCAAAGTGTTGCACATTTTTAATTTTTTAAACCCCGTCGTATCGAAAAGCATTTAAAGTAAATTTTGCTTGTCTGTCACTACAGCCCCCATGGAATTCTAATTGGAAAAACTTTCTTTAGCCTTTTTTGGAACTTTTAGTCCCAAAGCCTGGGGGCATGATGTACTTCCACTATTAGTCCCACCCCCTCTTTTGATATTGCCTTCAACGGGTGAAACCCCATCTGCTTTAAAAGTCAAGGTTTTAGGTCGTGATTACCCCCCATCTACTGCTTTCCTATAAAAAAACCCAAACATTTAATTTAAAAAATCACTGAAAGGCGAAATATCTTCAAATTATATTTTATCGGTGTTTAACGAACCTTAAACCACTCGTCTAATTTTTTATATTTTCATTGAATTAAGTTAACGTTAACCGAAAACTTCACAGACTCTTTTTATGTTTATAGAGAATTTTTTTTTAAACCAAACCCAATGCACCCCAAAAAGCTCCCCTCACCCTGAACCCGTTATTTTAAAAATTTAACACGGACAAAAACGGAACCCAAAAAATTTAATAATACAATCACCCTTTGGGTTTTATTATAAAAAAATATTTTTAGATGGGCAGGGCCCATACCAACCCCGGACATCAAAAAGCGGTTTTTTTTTTTTACTGGAGTTTCAAAGAGGTGAAAAAAAAATAATTTGCAAAAAATTTTGGGAAACCCAAAGTTTTTTGGCAAAAAGAGACCCCAAAAAATTTAAAGCTGATTAATCCCCTTTCTCCCCCTATTTTTCTCCTTCACGGTTAAAGATATTTTTTAAAGTTGGGTTTCTTTTATTTAAATCTCTTTAAGTGCCCCTGCGGTTGTTTCCATCTCCCAAATTTACAACCTAAAAAATTTAATTTTTTAGTGGTAAATTTAAAAATTTAGGGTTTGAGGTTACTGTATGTATTTCGCCCTTAAAATATACGGAAAAAAATTCTACCTCCCTTTTAAAAAAGTGGAAAATTGGGACAGAGAGAGAAAAAGAGAGCCCGGGGGAGAGGAGAGAGAGAGGGAGAGGAGAGAGAGAGAGGAAGGGAAAAGGGGGAGAGAGAAAGGGGGCAAATTTGAGGGAAAAGGGGAGGGGGAAAGGGGAAAAAACAGGGGAGGGGAAAAGGGAGAGAGGGGGGGGGGATGGAAGACAGAGGGGGAGGGGGTTAGAAAATATCTATTGCTGAGAAAAAATTTTTCTACTTCACATCTGACTTTCCCCTTTTATTTTAAACTAGATGTATGAGTCAATTTATAGAGGGAAATAAATTTTGCTCTATTCCCACCCTGTATTTCCCTGAAGCAACTGGGCCCGCGAAAACAAGAGAGTTATTTTGTCAAACAAGATAGAGTTTGGAAATGGATTGGGGGACGGGCAACTTTCAAAATACCTTAAATAAAATTTTGCCCAAGCTTCTTTAAACCCCTCAAGTTACCTACTAGCACTCGCAGAAATGTATGTTTCACCAATGGTTCTAGTTTTCGTTACTTTAAAAATTTAAACATATGAAAACACAACTTTTTCGTTTTGCCACTTATTATGTTATTAAAATTTGATTGTTCATTGTTAAAATGATAGTCGTGGTTTCAGTTACTGGAAAAAAAAAAAGTCTGTTTACTCCCGGTTTTTCCCCAAAATTTTGGTTTTTATATGAGGGGTCCAGGTGGGCTTAGTTTTGGCTCTAATGCAAGGGGGGTTTTTTCAACCAGAGGGGAAACCTTTTTTTTTGGGGAAATTCCAGGTGCTTTTTGGGGAAAATTTGGGGGCCCCTTAACTGACATTGTGATGTCTTGTAGAATTTTTTTACAATCTGTAGAATTGTAGATTTTTTTTAAATTTTAAACTGTGATATTCAGGGAAAGTTTTTCGAATTTTCATAGATTAAATTTTAAAAAAACAAATAAAAAAAACCACTTTTTATCTCAAATTATTCCCCTTGTTTTTATTCACGAAAATTTGGGGACATCCCTGTGGGAGAAAAAAAAGGCTTCAATGTGCTTTTTTTTGCAAAATTTTTTTCAAATGATTATATGAAAACCCAAAAAAGTTGAAGCAACATTTGGGAAAAATGCTCGTCCTCCCAAAACCCCAAAACCCAAAAAATTTTTGGAAAGTCATGGAAAAAGCCCCACAAGAAAAATGAAATTGGTTATTTTGGGGTATTTCAAGAAATGAACGAAAAGGGCTATTGGGGGGCCCTTTTTACTAAAAAAAGATTTTGAATACTGCATAAAATATTATTTGGAATGCACCTTTTTAGTCCGGGCAATCCTGGGAAGAGAGGGAAAAGAAATTTATATAGGTGAAAAAGGTGAATTTTGGCCCGAAAAGGTTTTAAAACCTTGGGGTGTAAAATAAAGTGAGTGGTTTAAATGAAATTGTGAGGGGAAATTAAAATAATATCTTGCTCCTGGGCCTTCCCCACTTACCGTTTTTACTTTTTCTTGTCAATTAAAAATAAACAAATCTTTTTAACATGTAAAAGAATTTGCGTTGACCTTTAAAACTTAACTAAAAGTTTCACTCTGGAGTTAACTGATGAGAGCTTTCAAAATCATCCCAAAAGAGGGGGATGCATTTTAAAAGTAGTTTAATCCTATATCTTAAAAAGTGTTAATCCCGCTGATTCTTAAACAAAGGTTTTTGTCCATGCGCTTGCATTTTAAAGGGGTTTTAAATTTTGGGATTCCATTCCGGTTTTTAATTTTGTTTTTAAAAAAAAAAAAAAAAATTTTGGGAATTTGTTCATGTTTTTTTTTCTATCTTGGAAAATACATTCCACCGTTTTAAATTCGAATCATTCTTTTACTCTGGTGGTTCTTCTTTTGGGTTTTGGGGTGTTATAGGCGTTTCCCAAAATCACAAAAGGGGTTATATTTAAAAACTTTGTAGTCTCCGTTTTCCCAGAGAAAAAGGTGAGAGCTGTGAGGGCTTCTCTGTGAGGTTTGTTTTCTGTGGAAGGTCGAGGAAAGATTTAAACCCCTTTCTGCACCCTCTAGGGTTTTTCGGGGCCTAACAATTTTTTTTTATATATAAACCTTTAAATTTTTTCCCTTTTACCCGCAGAAAAGAAATAAATTATGTGTATTTGCATTTTTTTTTTTTGAAAGTAATTTGGTGCCAAAAAGGGGTGTCCTTTTAATGATACCCATTACCAAGTACATTACAGTGTGTTAATATAGTGTGTAGTGTTGTGTGCTCGAAATTTATAGGTATGAAACTAAGCATTTTGGAAGTTTTGCTGCTCACGGAATACACTGCTTTGTGTCTTTTGAGGTAGTTGCTAATAATTACTCCAACGTAATTTTCTCTCGTGTTTCATTTAGCTTATTGCCAAATATTTTGAATTAATTTTGAGGTTAATATACTTAAAATTCATTACTTTATACTTTTCAATACTTGTAGAGAGAGAGAGAGATAAAAGACAAAGAGAGAGAGACAAAAGATAACTATATGTATATATATATATATTATATATATATTATATATATATATATATATATATATATTTATATATATATATATATATATAAAACAGAGAGAGAGAGAGAGAGAGAGAGCGAGAGAGAGAGAGGAGAGGAGACAGACAGACAGACAGAGACAGAGAGACAGAGACAGAGATTGAAAATGGGATGGGGAAAGAGTATGTATCACAAATGTGCACTGATATTTAAAAATGGGGAAAAATGTAACTGAGCAGAGTTTCCCACTATCGACACACCTCAAGGTTAACACGACCTTGCTCGCGATGGTAAATATTCATCTTATTTACTTCTGGCCTCTTGCAGTTTCCTTAGAAACATACGACTGCTGCCTCGTCGGATGTGAGCATGTTTTGCAACTCAAATCCTCAGAAATTTGACATTGCTGCTGGGTTACCATTTGAGGCTGGTGGAAGTGTAATCCCGTGGTGTTCAAGATTGCAAGATGATTCCTTCTTCACGCTCTTGTGCAGGAAGTAAATGGAACCTGATAAAAATTCATCTCTTACACATTGTTGCTGCAGCAGGCCTACTGACCCATGCGGAGCAGGTCCATGTTTCCCCCCCCTCCGGATTAGCCCAGCGACCCATCCAGTCTGGTCACTTCCACTCAAGTAAGGAGCACGGCACCAGACCCAGCAACACAAGCTAGTCAGGTCCAACTCACACCACCCACACCCACTCATGCTTTTATTAAACTATTTTTGAAACTACACAACGTTTAAACCTCAGTAACTGTTTCCGGGGGTTTGTTCCCCCCAA
>NC_069407.1:70363075-70396127 GCF_026875155.1 Cherax quadricarinatus
GACCCGTCTATTTCCAAAAGTCTTTTCCAAAAGGAAATGACTGGAAAAATCTGCCCCCACGGAGAGCCGAAACTTGGTATATAAGTTGCGGAAGGGTTGTTGGCAACCTTCTTGTCACAGTATGTCAGGGACACAACTATAGAGAAAGGAGGTGAGGACCAGCAAGGCTGGAACTTTGTTCACCTTAAGTGACTCAAATGTTAGGGACAGTCAATATGAGAGGCCCCTTGCTGCTAGCTACGATGCAATGCTGAGATCCTCTTACCTTGTGGAAGTGAACGTGAAAAGAACACAAAGCATGAGGGAAGGGACGAACCGGACATCAAAAGAGATAAAATAAAATGCATGAATCAATTTTAAGCCGAGTGCCACGGAAAGGAAGCTAGATGGAAAGACAGGTTAGTTAAATGATGAAATAAGTAGCTGGAAAGTAATGGGGGCATGTGGGGGAGAAATTCGTTCCAAGAAGAAAAAGAAACACAGACCAAAAAGAGATTGAGCTTATGGTTCAACCTTGGGTGCAGAGAGGCAAAAACTAAAAGTGCAAAAGCTAAAGAAAAGTATAGAAAACGAATAACTCCAAAGATTAGAGAGCAATCACAAGAGCCAGAAATGAATATGAGTGGATAAGAAGAGAGAGGTTGAATGACAATTTGAGAATGACATAGCATAAAAATTTGAGCTGAAGTTGTTGTAAAAAGACGGAGGAAGAAAACAAAAGATTTCACTAGAACCTGCGAAGATGTGATCAAAAGAATTGTGAGGAATAATAATAATAATAATTAATATTAAAAAATTCTATTAATATCATATATATAATCAATAATAATAATAATAATAATAATAATAATTTTGTACTACTATTTCTACTACAACTACTACTGCTACTTCTATACTGCTACTACCACTACTACTAATAAGAGGGTGAATAATATTAATGATTGTAGTCTTAGTGTAATATATATCCCTCGATGGCTGCCTGTCCAGATGAGTAGACTTCAAATAGTCTAATAAGTATTCTTAACCCCAGGGAAAATTATGTTGTTTGTATGTACAGTAAACGTTTTGTAAGACACTCATGGATCTATCGTTAATTAATGTACAATTTCTTTCTCATTCATTCTGTTTTTCAAGGAATTTTGCGCGTGGAGTCTACCTGGACTCAGCATGAAGGGTCACCGTTCTCTCTCATCCAGGTCCTAGACCAGGTCATAAAAATTATAATATGTTATCAAAAAAAGATGGTTGTTTGTTCCATGAAAAAAATGGAACATGATCAAAGATTGTTTAAAAAATTGCAAATTTTTCTCGAGGGAGCTTTAATAATGACAACACTTCGATTGTTCAACAGACTTTTCAGAACATTTCTTTTAAATAGCCAGTTGTATAGGCTTAATCGTTGTTGTTGAGCAAAAATAAATTGCAGTGTCGCCTGATTTTACAAGCGAATTATTGCGATTACTTTGGCTTCCCAAAATTGACGTCGTTTCATTTTATTAGACGACTTTTATCATCGCATGAGTTCATACGAACTCAGTGTTAGTTAAGTTCCACAACAGTCAAGGAGATAATTTTGTGTGTTGTCGAAAATTATGAGGAAATGGACACAAGTTGCAGAGGAAACCTATATTAAGCGTTTCGCTCTGTGATAATGCTTTACCCATAGAGAAACATTGTCACAACATATGTTTTGGTCTCTGTGTGATCCGACAAAAGTGTCTACCTATTGTCTAATCACAGGAACTTGTGCGTCAATGCACGCACAGGTTCCTGTAAGTAAAATCGTCGAAGATTTGAAACGAATCTGATTTGGTAATCACAAGTTGTCACATGAACACTAATATCCCGTCTTTTTTTTTAATGACAAATTAGGACATAAACAACCCTAAAGTAATTCAAATCTTCCACTAAAAACACCTGTTTTGAAGGGAAACTGAAGAGGAATTCTCTTGTTATCACAGAGTGACCGACATCTTAAAATTCTGCAGCTTATAAAATTTGATGACAGTCAGAATTTGAATGATCATTGAAAGATGAGGGTAATTTGATGAGGCATTCAGCAATTTTTGCATGAGATTGTTACTTCAGTTTCGGTAGTTTCTTTTATATAAAAAAAAATTATATTGAGTCCAACACTGGCAAAAACTAACAATCACACAATTCTGAAAGTAAGATTTACCAGCGTTTTAAAGTAAGTTTGCATATATATATAAATAAGTAAGATTTATTAAATGAACACTAAGTTGAATTAACCTGAGATAACCCAATAAAGTCTAACAGAGATTTAATTCTTATGAGATGAGATATTTTCAAGTTATTTCACATAAACCAGTTTGGTGAATAAAATCTGACACATTGAAACTTACTCAGCTTCAAAAGCATGGAAAACAATGATGACGCCAGGATTTCTGGGGTGCTCCTGTGTGGATGTATGGTTGGAAGTTGGGTCTAACAAGCTTGTTTTACAGCAGTATAATTATTATTACTATTTTAATTTGGGGACCTTTGATGCGATTAAATTTTTGGAAGAGACCGCGTCCCCAAGCGTTCCATTTGGTCCACTAGCCAATGATTCAGAAAATCCAATTTCATAAACCTGGTTCAAAAAAATATTAGGCAAATTGTACTTACACACCCCAAATCAATACAAAACCCTTTCCAAATAAATATACAGCATTCTAGGGATACATGGCCTATCATAAGAGTCATTCTCTAGTTATTACAAGAGAAACAATTTATATAAAAATTGAACAAATCAAAATTTACACATCACAAATGTTAGATTTAGCTTTCTTTTTAATGAAAAGCCCGCAAACGTTCGCTAGTTTGAAGCCTATCAGAAAAGGCATTCTCGCAGTAATTAATATGATTCCAACAATTCAATATTGAAAGAAATTCAGTAAATTTGAAATTTGCATTTACTCTGAAGGTAATTAGGTATCTGAAGAAGCTTTTTCTTCAGATACATAATACAAATTAATTCACTGTTTATTTCATAAAAATTTGGCAGATTGGGATTATGACGATAATGAAGAGTATGAACTTACTTTCAGGAGACCCTGAGTCATGGTGAAAGTTCGACAACCGATCGTATGAGTCATTCTCTAGTTATGGACACACTGTTTCCACAATTCCAATATTCTTGGTATTTCACATACTCAACAAAATTATTTTTTCATGCAAAACTGAACTTAATAGGCTCTAAAGCGTTCGAAAGATGCATCAGTCATTAAATAAATACTAACTGATTCAATGAGATAAACAGGAACCTCATTTAACATGAACAATTTTTATATAACTTTTACAAAAAAAATATATCCATTCTGAATTTTACACATTTTAATTTTACTGTAACCTGCTATGAACGTAAAAGTTCAGAGTTTTCCAATTTTATCCGATCATTCAAGGATACTGGGAAAATGTTTTACACTTTGTTTATAGCCACCAGTACATGTTTAATTCCCCTAGAATCTGCGCTGTTTGACCACTCGACCAAGTTTGAAATTCTGAAGCCAATTGCGTTCACCATTATAAACAAAAAGCAAGTAAAAAAGCTGGAGGTAGAATAAATATAAAAATTTCCGGTTGAATCTTCCCCAGGTCCTTCTTCAGGAACATCCAGGTAATCATCATGTTCTGCATGCTTGAGTCTCAGACATTATTAAAAAAAGTCGGAATGAGTTCAACATGACGCAAATTTTCATAACTCTTAAGAATTTGTGCCAGATGTAACTTTCTTCACATTTTGACAATTTTACGAATAAAAAAGTTCTCAAATAACCTAATTATGATATTACTGAGAGTTATTGCATAAGCGGCGTAGGAGTACTAATTAATTGGAATGCAATATTTTGATTTAATTATTCACTTGAAATTATTATACCAATGTTTTTTTTTACTGTAGAGATATGCTTATCTCGCGAGTAAGTAATTGTTCATTAATTTATTACAAATGTGTCATATCTGAGACAGATACAGTGGTATTACAGATAATTCATATTTAAATTTAATTTTGTGATAATCAAATAACAGTATTATTCATCCATGAAATTCCTTAGTAGTTTTCTCATCATAAAAACATTTCCAAGTTCTTTATCATGCAAACATGTAACACCCATTTAAATTAAAGCGACCTATTCCACTTGTTTGGAAAGTGGTTATGTTATATCATAAATTTATCTCTCAATGCTCATATATAATTTTTATAATGCATTTCATTGTTATAACAGAAAAAAAATGTGGGAAATGTAATAATGCACAGATAAGGTCATGGAGCAAGATATAATAATATGAATCTCTTTTCTTTCAAGGTAAGTTATTATGAAATAACTGAGGTAAATAACAAGACATAGCAATGTAATTCAAGAGATTAAAAGAACGATAGGTAAAGAGAGTTTTTTTCACAAGTCACTTCAATAAGCAAGTATCGTATTTTGAGGTTAGCCTAATTTACGGTGTAGTCGTGACTACCATGAGTTACGGTTATTCGATATATTGGAGCGTTTAACCTTGGCGCTATTTTCTTAAGATACAATTTAAGCGTGACTTTTTTTTTTTTATACAAAGACGCAAGGCGTGAGAGTAATAAATTTTCCCCCAAACCAACTTACTTGAATAAAATAATTTTATAAATCTCACAAGTGGCTTTGCACTCGCACAGCAAAGTAATATGACTCTTCCCACCTTCACAGATCATCATATAAGGTAATATTGAAATGGAACACTCACGGTGGAAATGACGGGTGCGGAGGCGTGAATGTGGCGAGGCAGGGAGAGAACAGTTCACACAACAGGAATGGCAGAGAGAGCATTAAAACATAATATTTTGGGGCATCAAAGATCTTCTCTCGCTTTGGTGTGTTATTTTTTTCTGACGTAATAGTAGAGAAAGCTGTTTCATAGAGTTTTCCTTTGAATAGAATACGAAAAGTATCAATGAACGACTTTAAATTTTGAATGTTTAGCATTATCACAAACCTCGATTCGCATCGGGTCTTGCTACGTAATCAGAATTTGTAGTATCCCTGCAATGTTCCATAAGTTATCTCATTTTCAAATGTGAATATTTCAAAAAAAAAAATATTTCTCGGAGGTAACGGTTTGAGTACCAGTCAACTGAGGAGGTACGGGTGTTCACCTTCAGGCTCTGACAGAGACATGATCGTACATGCTCGCACGAGCTCTCTCTCTCTCTCTATCTATCTAACTACCAAGCACACACACTGGCACTCACGAGCAGCATCCAAGAAGGACTACCTATAGATCTGGACAAGCTGCAGTATACGTCCTACAGTGGGTATAATGGAATACTAACCCGAAAAAGCGGCAAAGTTAGTAAATTCCGAAGGGCAAAGGCCTTCTGGAAACAGTACCCACCTCAGGGGACAAAGGCTGCAAACCTCTCGTGGAAGACAGGGAAGAGGAATGGAAGCAGAGTGAGCATCGTATCCCGAGGAAGTTCAACTGAATATACATCAACCGAAAACAGCTGATGCAAAACGATAAACTGAAAAGTTAAGGATAGCTACAGGAACATAAAGAGGAATTCACAATCTAACACCCATCGTGGTGTATGTAGTATTGGTATGGAACCTCTCTGATAAATGCACTTAAGCAAGCTGATAAAATGTTAAGTTGTAAAACGAACTAAATCGCAGTGATGAAGGGCTTGTATGAACTTGTATGACCAAAGGTCTGGATGAATCCGGAACTTAAAAGTTTAATGAGAGGTATTGAGAGGGTGGACAGGGAGAGTCTGTTTGGTTACGTGGTTCTCAGTCATACGTGTCATCAGCTGAATTTTAAAGCACTGATGAGTAATAGAAACGTTATGTTTGATTGAGTCTTTGATCAGTATTGTTCTAGCGACTAACCTTTCTTTGATGATAAGGTTAAATTGCTTCTGACTCACTTCGTACAACTTTCCTATCATATTTACA
Organism: Cherax quadricarinatus; assembly: GCF_026875155.1. Taxonomy (NCBI): domain Eukaryota; kingdom Metazoa; phylum Arthropoda; class Malacostraca; order Decapoda; family Parastacidae; genus Cherax; species Cherax quadricarinatus. The sequence goes on from NC_069407.1 coordinate 70,369,015, forward strand.
TCAGAATCCATGATGAGCTTTGTGTCCACTGTGAGCAGATCACCACTGTCTCTTACGAAGGCGCTTCCCATTTCTTCGAAGACACCATCAAGTGCTCCCACTTTCCTTGTAAAAGATGTTTGAAGTGATGTAACTTGTTCCTTGTGTATTGTTGAATCATTTATGGGTACGTCATCAAACGCTCCTATCATCTCTGATATTTCACTCCCTGCCACCATCCCACTGTGTAGGGTATTTAGATTCTCTGTCAGACTACCTGCCCCACCATCACCATCAGTTCATGTCTCTGATCTAGTATCATGGAAGAGAATGGGTGCTGGAAGGTCTGTGCTACAAACCGTCCTGAGATGATATTTAGGCTGAGGAGAGGATACATTTCCGATAGAGAGCACATACCAAAGATCTGTACCGAGTATCACCTGGCACGGTTGACAGGGTCAAGGATGAATACCCATGGAATGGAGAGTACCATTGGTGCCACGTGCATGACCAGTTCTTTGTGCATAGGGAGATGGAGAGTAAATGTCTTAATGTTGGTACAATTGCCGACAATATGTAAAGTAAAAGGACACAAGTGCAACTAATGTGACATTTATTGTGGCAACGTTTCGCTCTCTAGGAGCTTTATCAAACCGTTACGACTTGATAAAGCTCCTGGAGAGCGAAACGTTTCCACAATAAATTGTCACATTAGTTGCACTTGTGTCCTTTTACTTTACAGAGTAAATGTCATGTCATCGAAACTCCAGGTAGGAGGTACTTTGTTCTGCACTTATATTCTTTCATTCATTTATAGCACTTATTTCATCAACTCATTATTCTTGCTACACATTACCTGGGGGAGACAACGGAGAGTTGCGTCTTTTGTATTCCGTGAACTGTGTTTGACACACTGAACAGCTTAGCTTCGTGAGAATATCATTGACAGCTTTTATTAAAAAGTCATTTTTTGAAATGTAAGAGACAAGGTTTAACACAAACACTTGCTTGGCAGTCTGTGTACTGACACAGTCTGCGTACTGACACAGTCTGTGTACTGACACAGTCTGTGTACTGACACAGTCTGTGTACTGACACAGTCTGCGATTCGATAAGTTATTGAACTTCGTATCAGTGGCGTGTATTTTACATGTGGAGGGTTTCATTAAATATGCTATTGTAATACTCATGTCTATGGTGGTTTGTTCATCTCTAGCTAAGTAACTAGAGATGCTACTGCTAGGTTTCTTATTATTGTCGCACTTTTGATTTGCTATGATTATGTTTTATTCTGTTATACTAATTCCTAATCTGGAATAGTTTATTATGTTGCCTGCAGGATTAAACCAATATAGTTTATTCTCCTTTTATTTGTAAACAGTATATGTCGAGGTTTATATGCAAAAATACCTTTGTAAACGCTTTTAACAAGTGAACCAATACGTCATTGTGTACTTATTAATTTGCATGCTGTAGAACGACGAGTTCAAATTAATTTAATTGGCTTTGTCTCACGAAATCGTAATGACACGATTGCAAACAAACCATACCACTGGTGGGGTTAGAACCCGCGCTCAGAGTCACAAAACACTTTCCTGTGGTGTAGAAATATACCTTGTTGGATGAATCTTATTGTAGCTAGCTGGTCCAGTGGCTAACGCGTCGGTCTGGAGTTTTGTGACTCACTGATCGCGGGTTCTAACCCCACCCATGGTATGGTTAATTTACTTTGTGTCTGTATTAATGAGTTAAGATTGTAAATTCGTGTAACTGCTAAGAAGAATTATATTTAGGAATCCATTTTCTAAGAGTGATTGTTTAATTATATTTTTGGAAATCAAGAATATTTAAATATTCCACAGTAAGAACGTAATTTTATTTATGTTAAATATCTTTTACCTCCTAGATCTTTGATATCGACCTGTTAATGTAGAGCAACAATTTATGAGCAGAGTAGTGTGTCGTATGGTCTAAGATGATAGCACAAAATTGATGAGCAGCTATTTATGTGTCACCTCCCTCATAAGAGGCTATTGTCTTCTGGCTCTGATAAAACAGGTAAAGAGAGAGAGTGGCAACGCTACACAACTCTTCAAAATATAGATTAGCAAGTGTTGCACATGTAATTTATAACCTCGTCAGTATCGAAAAGCATTAACGTAATTATACTTGTCTGTCACTACAGCACCATGGAATTCTAGCTTGGAAGAACTCTTCTTTAGCCTATTCGTTAACGTTTAGTCAACGCTTGAGCATGATGTACTTCCACTATTAGTCCCACCCATCTGTGATATTGCCTTCAACTGCTGCACCTCATCTGCTTTAGAGTCAAGGTTGAGGTCGTGATTACCCCCATCTACTGTCTTTCCCTATAAAAACCAATACATTTAATTTAAAAAGTCACTGAATAGTGAAATATCTTCAAATTATATTTCACTCGGTGTTCAACGAACTTCATCCACTCGTCTATTTTATATATATCATTGAAGTAAGTTAACGTTAACAGAAGCTTCACATACTCATTCTATGTTTATAGAGAATTTTTTTAACCACCTAATGCACCTCAACAAGCTATCTCACGTGAACTGATTATTTTATAATTTAACACGTACAACACGGACACAAAACATCAATAATACACATCACTTGAATATATTATAAAAAAATATTCTAGATGACAGCCTATACCAACCCCGGACATCAAAACGCGGAATTTTTTTTCACTGAGTTTCAAAGAGGTAAAAATCTAATAATTTGCAAAATTTAGCACCAATGTTATTAGAGCAACGAGACCGAAAATTAAAGCTGATTACTCCCCTGCTCCTCTATTTTTCTCCTTCACGGTTATGATATTGTTTACGTGTTGCTTTTATTTAAATCTCTTTAAGTGTCTGCGGTTGTCTGCCATCTCCAAATGACAACCTAAAAATAATTTTTAGTGGTAAATAATTTTGAGATTTGAGGTTACTGTATGTATTTCGAATACATATACGAATATTCATACCTCCCTAAGTGAGTGGAATATTGGACAGAGAGAGAGAGAGAGAGAGAGGAGAGAGAGAGGGGAGAGAGAGAGAGAGAGGGAGAGAGGAGAGAAGGGAGAAAGAGAGGGGGCAAATAGAGGAGAGAGAGAGGGGGAAAGACAGGGGAGAAGGGGGAGAGAGGGGGGAGATGGAAGACAGAGAGGGGAGAACTTACAAGTATCTATCTGCTGAGAAATATTATCTACTTCACATCTGAATAAGGACTTTCTTGTATAATCTAGATGTATGAGTCAATGATAGAGAAGTATTTGCTTATTCCCCCTGTATTGAAGAATGCCTGCATGAAAACAAGAGAGTTATATGTCAAACAAGATAGAGTTGGAACTGGATTGAAGACGTCAACTACAACTACCTCTACTAACTTAGCCCAGCTTCTGAAACCACTCAAGTTACTCTACTAGCACTCGCAGAACTGTATGTACACAATGGTTCTAGTATCGTTACTAACATTTATCATATGACCACACAACTCTTTACGTCTGCCACTATTACTGTTATTAACTAGATTGTCTCATTGTTAACTGATAGTCGTGGTGCAGTTACTGAAAAAATAAGTGTTTACTCCAGGTTTCCCAATATTTTGTATGTATGAGGGTCCAGGTGGGCACTAGTGTGGTTCTAATGCAAGGGTTCTCAACCAGAGGGAAACTTTTTCTTTGGGGAAATTCCAGGGTGCTTCATGGGAAATTTGGGCCACTACTTGACATTGTGATGTCCTGTAGATTTTGTACAATCTGTAGAATTGTAGATTGTTTTTAATTTAATCTGTGATATTCAGTAAAGTTTATCGAATGTCATAGATTAAATTAAAAATACAAATAAAAATTCCACTTTTTATCTCACTTATTTATTGTTTTTATTCACGAAATTTGGAGCACATCATGTGTCAAGAAAAGAGGACGCATCATCAGTGGAGAAGAAAGGCTTCAATGTGCTATTTGTTGCAAATATCTTTCAAATGATTATATGAAACCAACAAAGTTGAAGCAACATTTGCAAAAATGCTCGTCCTCAACACAAAGACAAAAGCTTCTTGGAACGTCGTGGAAATGCTCACAGAAAGATGAAGTTGGATTCATCTGGGGTATTTCAAGAAATGAACGAAAAGACTATTGGAGCTTCTTACATAAACAAATATTTTGAATACTGCATACATATTATTTGGAATGCACCTTTTGAGTCCGACAATCCTGGGAAGAGGGAAATGACACTGATATATGGTGAAAAGGATGAATGTGGCAGAAAAGGTTGAAAACCTGTGTGTGCTAAAGTGAGTGGTTAAGTGAAATAGTGAGTGAAATAGTAATATCTTGCTCTGTCCTTCCTCACTATACCGTATACTTTGCTTGCCAATTAAACATATCAAATCTTCTAACATGTAAAAGAATTTGCGTTGACCTGAAATCTTGACTAATAGTTTCACTCTAGAGTATAACTGATGAGAGCTTTCAAAACTCATCCCAATGGAGGGTGGTGGCATGTACAGTAGTTTAATCCTATATCTATGAAGTGTTAATCAGCTGATTCTAAACGATTGTATTGTCCATGCGCTTGTAGTATTAATGGATATTACTGTATTCCATTCCGGTATAATTTTGTTGTAAAAAAAAAAAGGCTTGGCATTCGTTCATGTTTCATCTTCTGTCTTGAATATACATTCCACCGTTTTAAATTACGAACTCATTCTGTACTCTGGATGGTTCTTCTTGGTTTTAGCGTGTTATAGGCGTCCTATATCACAAGGGATTATATAAAATCTCTCCGTAGTCTCCGTTTTCCCAGAGAAAAAGGCTGAGAGATGTGAGTCTTCTCTGTGAGGTTTGTGTCTGTGTGCCCCTCAAGGAAGGTTCCTTGATGTTGGTGAGGGGCTCTTGATTTAGGGAATTGGATCTGTGCTCTAGTTCCCCGAATTAAGCCTGAATGCCTTCCACATCCCCCCCCCCAGGCGCTGTATAATCCTCCGGGTTTAGCGCTTCCCCCTTGATTATAATAATAATTGTGTCTGTGTGATGGTACGAGGATGATAGCCCATTTCTGCACCCTCTCAGGCTTTCTTTCGTGCCTAACAATTTTTTATTATATATAACCTACATTACCTGTATACTGCAGAAAAGAAATAAATTATGTGTATTTGCATTTTTTTTTATGAAAGTAATTTGGTGACCAAAAGAGGATGTCATATTTAAGATACCGATTACCAAGTACATTACAGTGTGTTAGTATAGTGTATAGTGTTGTGCTCGAAATTTATAGGTATGAAACTAAGCATTTTGGAAGTTTTGCTGCTCACGGGAATACACTGCTTTGGGTCTTTTGAGGAAGTTGCTAATAATTACTCCAACGTAATTTTCTCCTCGTGTTTCATTTAGCTTATTGCCAAATATTTTGAATTAATTTTTGAGGTTAATATACTTAAAATTCATTACTTTATACTTTTCAATACTTGTAGAGAGAGAGAGAGATAAAAGACAAAGAGAGAGAGACAAAAGATAACTATATGTATATATATATTATATATATATATATATATTATATATATATATTTATATATATATATATATATATATATAACAGAGAGAGAGAGAGAGAGGGAGAGAGAGAGAGGGAGAGAGAGAGAGAGAGAGAGAGATAGAGAGAGAGAGAGAGACAGACAGACAGACAGACAGACAGAGACAGAGAGACAGAGACAGAGATTGAAAATGGGATGGGGAAGAGTATGTATCACAAATGTGCACTGATATTTAAAAATGGGAAAAATATGTGTATTTACTATGCAGAACACACACACATGTAACTGAGCAGAGTTTCCCACTATCGACACACCTCAAGGTTAACACGACCTTGCTCGCGATGGTAAATATTCATCTTATTTACTTCTGGCCTCTTGCAGTTTCCTTAGAAACATACGACTGCTGCCTCGTCGGATGTGAGCATGTTTTGCAACTCAAAATCCTCAGAAATTTGACATTGCTGCTGGGTTACCATTTGAGGCTGGCGGAAGTGTACATCCCGTGGTGTTCAAGATTGCAAGATGATTCCTTCTTCCACGCTCTTGTGCAGGAAGTAAATGGAACCTGACAAAAATTCATCTCTTACACGTTGTTGCTGCAGCAGGCCTACTGATCCATGCGGAGCAGGTCCATGTTTCCCCCTCCCCCCCCCCGGATTAGCCCAGCGACCCATCCAGTCTGGTCACCTCCACTCAAGTAAGGAGCACGGCACCAGACCCCGCAACACAAGCTAGTCAGGTCCAACTCACACCAACCCACACCCACTCATGCTTTTATATAATCTATTTTTGAAACTACACAAAGTTTTAGCCTCAATAACTGTACTCGGGAGTTTGTTCCACTCATTCACAACTTTATTACCAAACCAGTGCTTTCCTATACCCTTCCTGAATCTGAATTTTTCCAACTTGAAACCATTGCTGCGAGTCTATCTAGGCTAGATATTTTCAGCACGCTATTTACATCCCCTTTATTTATTCCTGTCTTCCATTTATACACCTCAATCATATCCCCCCTAATTCTATGCCTTTCTAGAGAGTACAGATTCAGGGCCCTCAGTCTATCCTCATAGTCAAGGTTTCTGATACATGGGATCAACTTAGTCATCCTCCTTTTTACGTTTTCCAGAGCATTTATATCCATTCTGTAATACGGTGACCAAAACTGTGCAGCATAATGTAAATGAGGCCTAACCAAGTATATGTAGAGCTGAAGAACAGCCTGAGAACTCCTATTATTTATGCTTCATGATAAGAAGCAAGGATTCTGTTAGCTTTATTGCGAACATTTATGCACTGTTGTCTTGGTTTCAGATTACTGCTAACCAGAACTCCTAAATCTTTTTCGCACGCTATTTCATCCCATTTATTTATTCCTGTTTTCAATTTATACACCTCGATCATATCCCCCTTAATTCTACGTCTTTCGAGAGAGTGCAGATTCAGGGCCCTCAGTTGTTGTTGAACTCTTACCTAACAAGAGATAATTAGTGGAAAAGTATTAAAAGAGAGTTGACAAGTTTGAATCAACTGATTCCACAAATTATAGTAATGTCAATAGTGGGGAATTACTCATGACTTGCTCTTGCTCGCTTGATCTCGGTACTACGAAATTTTAATTGTCACATTTCCCAGAGGAAGTTATTATGCACATATACTTGCATGCATACCACTCAACAATCATAATGAAAATTTCCAATCTCGAACTCTGGCATGTTTCTAATCTTCCTCACACTCCTCACCGTGACGTATTTATACTCACATAGCCATCTACCAACATGCTTTCTCACCAACATACACGCACAGCTGTGTTGTGTTTATATCTCTCGCACCCAGGTATACAACAACATAATATTCTCGTCTAATACGAGTTGCAACAATTTCCCAAACTGTTTACCTCTTGTTGCTACCCACACTCACTTCACTTAAACTTTTCCTGCATACAAAGAATTTCTCTGGCATAACTTATTGTGTTATACTTCGGATTATTATAATGCTTTACTATGTTTGCGTGTTAATCTTATTTGATGAATATTCTGCAGACAAAGATAATCTCTCTGTCCCTCCCTCCTTCCATCTCTCTTTCCCTCCTCTTCTTCTCTTCCTCTCTCTCTGCATCCCTCTCTCCTCCCTCCCTCCCTCACATCCTATGCCTCCCTCTCTTCGTCCTTCCTTCCTTTCATCTTTCCCTTCCTTCTTCCCTCCTTCCCTTCCTCCCTCCCTCCCTCCTTCCCTTCCGCTCTTAAACAAACGCTCTTATACGGTTAACAGTTCATTCGTTTATAGGTTAAAAGCTGTTACATATCTCATCATTGTTAAATTTTTATTGCTGTGAAAGATATTACACAGTGTAGGAACAAGATAGAACGAGCCAGTTGCAATTTAAAGATTTAATCTGGTTAATCGACTTTACTCTATCGATGTTCTTAAGCTGCATGAACATCTTCCAGACTCGAGCATTCTGTGAATCAATTATCTCGAAAGTTATCTTGTACATAACAGCAAGGTCATCCACATCTCTCCGGTGTTGAAGGAATTTAAGAAGGAGTTGTCTTTCTTTCTTTTTTTCTTATTATCACCTAATACGCAGGAACATGTTGTTCTACTTAAATTTAGTTCATTCTTCACATGTAAGTAGACTAGTGTTTACACACTCGTCTAAGTATTCTTCTAGCCTCTTAATATATCTGGGTTTTAGTGGTTCTTGTTCTTAATAGATCTTGTTCTTACAGTATTTCCTGTCATCTCCGTAGGGTAGTCAGGGTTATCGTGAAAAGCGTTTAAATTACAGGGCGCAAGGCGTTAGTAACCTCATCTCTGGTATCATAAGGACAAATGAGAATATTTAAACCGTGGATTGTCTGAATGTCCGTGGAGGTAGTATGGATATAAAGAAAGAATATATTTTTCTAGACAATGTGAGTAGTCACGAAAGCGCTTGGAATTTCACTACTCTTTCACAGTGGTTGTTTTGCGTATATGTATATATATATATATATATATATATATATATATATATATATATATATATATATATATATATATATATATATATATATATAATAGAACAAAATGGTTCAGATATGTCGATGATATTTTATGTCTTATGCCCAAGAATGTAGATATACACCATTTCCTTTGCAAATTAAATAGCTTAGTCCATTCTATAAACTTTACTGTTGAGTTTGAGGAAAATAACTCATTGCCTTTTCTAGATGTTTTAATTATTAAGAGTAATTATGAATTCAAATTTAAAATTTGCAGAAAACCTACAAATAACTGTTCCTATGTCCACTATTATTCCTCGCATCAAGATAAAGTTAAACTGTCTGTTTTCTCATCAATGTTTTTGAGAGCTTTACGTATTTGTAGTCCAGAGTTCATAGATGAAGAAATATCCAAAATTTATGAAATAGCCAATGATCTAAAATACCCGAGAAATGTAATTGATAAATCATTTAAAATTGCTAGAAATACTTTTTACAACCCAAAAAGGGACAACCAGTCTTATTCAACTAAAAATATGTTGGTTCTCCCTTACCATGAAAACTTGGTTGATATGCGTTCTCTTCTTAAGACTTTTAATATTAAAGCTGCATTCAAAAATCTTGATACAGTAAAAAACTTTTGATAAAGAATTCCCCCCAAAATGTTGATGGATGTGTCTATAAGATTCCTTGTAAAATTTGCGATAAAGTTTATTACGGTCAAACTGGTAAAAATCTCGAACTAAGATTAAAACAACATAAATATAGCATTAGAACTGGACAAGATTCCAATGCTCTATTTATTCATGTGAGAGACTTTAACCATCCAATTGATTTTCAAAAAGTTGAGAAAGTTGTATCAAGCAAGTCCATGGTTGACAGAAATATAATTGAATCTTATTTCATAAAAAGCAGTTTTGAAAATAATATGAATATTTCCTTAGGTTTGTATAAATTAGATTCATTTTTAATTAATGAAATTTGGTTAGAGTTTAATAATACATTGGACAAATAAACCTTATTTCTTGGGTAGAATAATTTGTTAGTGGGTTGTCATGATGACCTGTCTAGTTGAACCAGCGGACCTACAGCAGTGTTCCTCTTTTCTTATGAGTCCGGTATTGTCCCGCGTCAGGTGTTTCTTTGTTGTCTGAGTTGACTGTGAGGTGTAGTCTAAGCCCTTTAATTGCCTTCCTTTGATGTATTACTTTCATAGTTCCTTGACAATGTGAGTAGTCACGAAAACGCTTGGAATTTCACTACTCTTTCACAGTGGTTGTTTTGCATATTTTAAAATCACCTGTTTACTTTGATCTTATTGCATATATATATATATATATATATATATATATATATATATATATATATATATATATATATATATATATATATATATATATATATCTAGGTAGTAGGTTGGTAGACAGCAACCGCCCAGGGAGGTACTACCGTCCTGCCAAGTGAGTGTAAACCGTAAGCCTGTAATTGTTTTACACGATGGTAGGATTGCTGGTGTTTTTTCTGTCTCATAAACATGCAAGGTTTCAGGTACGCCTTGCTACTTCTACTTACACTTAGGTCACACTACACATACATGTACAAGCACATATATACACACCCCTCTGGGTTTTCTTCTATTTTCTTTCTAGTTCTTGTTCTTGTTTATTTCCTCTTATCTCCATGGGGAAGTGGAACAGAATTCTTCCTCCGTAAGCCATGCGTGTTGTAAGAGGCGACTAAAATGCCGGGAGCAAGGGGCTAGTAACCTCTTCTCCTGTATATATTACTAAATGTAAAAGGAGAAACTTTCGTTTTTCCTTTTGGGCCACCCCGCCTCGGTGGGATACGGCCGGTGTGTTGAAAGAAAGAAATATATATATATATATATATATATATATATATATATATATATAATATATATATATATATATATTATATATATAATATTTATATATATATATATATATATATATATCCTCCATGGGGAAGTGGAACAGAATTCTTCCTCTGTAAGTCATAGTACTCAGTGGTCAGTCGTCACGTGAGGTCACAGACCCTGAGCTGCTTTGGGGATTAGTGTGGACGGTTACAAAGCATGGCTTGCTTCTGCAGTGTTTTAAAAATTGAGGTTGGAGAGTTGAAGGAGGAGGTCTTGCTTCTCCAGGAGGAGATTAGGAGGCTGAAGGTCCACCTCAATGGGTCTGGGAGAGAGTGTGAGGTGGCTGGAGTTGTGGGGAATGAGGCTTCTAGCAGCGAGGTGCAGTCTGTCTCTCGCTGTGAGGAGGCTGTAGTTGGGGAGGCAGCAACGGCTACCAGCAGTGAGGTGCAGCCCAGCACCTGCTACAAGTGGCGAGTAGTTCACAGTAATGGAAGGCGCATCAGAGTAAGGAAAGTTAAGAGTGAAGATATGAAGGTAGGAAATCGCTTCTCTGTTCTTCAGGATGAATGTACTTCAGTGGCCAGTGAAGGTAAGGGTACTACTGCCCCTGCTAATGGAGGTAAGCGCATTCTTGTGGTTGGTGACTCTCAGGTAAGATACATTGACCGTGCTTTTTGTAATAGGAATAAGAAGATGAGAGATAGAGTGTGCTTCCCTGGAGCTGGTGTTGGGGACATTGTCAACAGGCTGGATAATATCATGTCAGGTAATGGGAGCAAGCCCATTATCTGTCTCAGTGCTGGTGGAAATGATATTGGAAGGGTAGGAGAGAAGAGCTGCTAGATAAGTACAGGTCAGCTATAGATTTCATTAAGTCTAAGGAGGGATCCCAATCATATGTAGCATCTTGCCTAGAAGGGGAGTAGGAAATGAATGGTTGTCTAGGGCAATTGGTGTAAATTGCTGCTAGACAGATACTGCAAGGAACTTGCAATCCCATTCATTGACAACTGGAACAACTTTTATGGCAAACATGATATGTATGCAAGGGATGGGGTACATCTCTCTGGGGCTGGGGTGGTAGCACTTGCAGACTCGATTGAGAAGGCCATTGGTGAAGTGCCTATGATTTTAAACTGATGGAAGATAGAGGTATGGGTGTGTGTGGGAAACAAGCAGGTTGCAACACTTGGGTTGGAAACAGTAAATGTATAAAAGGCATTCAGCATGAAGTTATAAATAAAGACAATAGATCAGGTCAGCAAACAAAGGGGGACAGCAAAGGGCAGCAAGGGACTAGCTCCCTTAAGGTTTACTATACTAATAGCAGGAGTGTAAGAAATAAGATAGATGAGCTAAGATTAATTGCAAGTGCAGGAAACATAGATATTATTGCTATAACAGAGACCTGGCTCAATCTGAAAGATTGAGAGATGCCCTCTGAATGTCACATACAAGGCTATAAATTATTCCACACTGACAGGGTCAACAGGAAAGGTGGTGGAGTAGCGATGTATGTCAGAGACAATTTAAATTGTTGTGTTAGACAAGATATTAAATTAGAAGCGTCAGCCACTGAATCTGTTTTGGTTACAGCTTCTCGAGGGCCGAGAAAAACTAATTTTGGGTGTGATTTACAGGGCCCCAAATCTTGATAGGGAGTGCAGTAAACTTCTATGGGACGAAATTCGTAAGGCATCTACATACGAAAATGTTGTGCTAATGGGAGATTTCAACTATAGACAGATTGACTGGAGCAATTTGACAGGAAATTTAGAGTCAGGTGACTTTCCTGATACGATCCAGGATTGTTTTTTAAAACAGTTTGTGACAGAGCCAACTAGGGGAAATAACCTCCTTGACTTGGTTCTTGCCAGTAGGGAAACACTAATTAATAATCTTGAGGTTAATGACGAGCTTGGGGAAAGTGATCACAAATCACTCAGTTTTAATATATCATGGAATTCCCCTAATAATGGCAATCAAGTCTCCGTCCCTGACTTTCGCTTGGCTGATTTCATAGGACTGAAAAATTACTTAGGTGGGCTGAACTGGAATGACCTGACTAAGGGTCAGGTAGGTGGTGATGGTTGCCGATATGATGCTTTCCAGGGCATAGTTCTAGCTGCTCAGTCAAATTATGTTCCAAATAGGGAAATCAGATCAAACAAAAATGATCCTAAATGGATGAACAATAGATTAAAATATTTGATTGGTCAAAAGAGAGGCATATATAGGCAAATCAAAAGAGGAGAGGGGCAATTGAGAAATCGATATATTCAGTTAAAGAGAGAAATAAAAAAAGGGAATTAGAAAGCAAAAAGAGATTATGAGGTTAAAGTTGCAAGAGAATCGAAGACTAACCCAAAAGGATTCTTTCAGGTATACAGAAGTAAGATCAGGGACAAGATAGGCCCACTCAAAAGTTCCTCGGGTCAGCTCACTGACAGTGATAAGGAAATGTGTAGAATTTTTAACACATACTTCCTCTCAGTTTTTTACACAGGAGGATACCAGCGATATTCCAGTAATGATAAATTATGTAGAACAGGACGATAATAAACTGTGCACTATTAGGGTCACAAGTGACATGGTCCTTAGGCAAATAGATAAATTAAAACCTAACAAATCCCCAGGCCCTGATGAACTGTATGCAAGGGTTCTAAAGGAATGTAAAGAGGAGCTTAGCACACCTTTGGCTAATCTTTTCAACATATCACTACAAACTGGCATGGTGCCAGATAAGTGGAAAATGGCAAATGTGATACCTATTTTCAAAACAGGTGACAGGTCCTTAGCTTCGAACTATAGACCAATAAGCCTAACCTCCATAGTGGGAAAATTTATGGAATCAATAATTGCCGAGGCAGTTCGTAGCCACCTTGAAAGCATAAATTAATCTACGAATCTCAGCATGGTTTTACAAAGGGGCGTTCCTGCCTTACGAATTTATTAACTTTTTTCACTAAGGTATTTGAGGAGGTAGATCATGGTAATGAATATGATATTGTGTATATGGACTTCAGTAAGGCTTTTGACAGGGTCCCACATCAGAGACTATTGAGGAAAATTAAAGCACATGAATAGGAGGAGAAATTTTTTCCTGGATAGAGGCATGGTTGACAAATAGGCAGCAGAGAGTTTGCATAAATGGGGAGAAATCAGAGTGGGGAAGTGTCACGAGCGGTGTTCCACAGGGTCAGTGTTGGGCCCCCTGCTGTTCACAATCTACATAAACGACATAGATGAGGGCATAAAGAGCGAACATCGGCAAGTTGCCGATGACACCAAAATAGCCGTCGAATTCATTCGACGAGGACATTCGAGCACTCCAGGAAGATTTGAATAGAAGATGCAGTGGTCGGAGAAGTGGCAGATGCAGTTTAATATAGACAAATGCAAAGTTCTAAATGTTGGACAGGACAATAACCTGCACATATAAACTAAATAATGTAGATCTTAATATTAACGGATTGCGAAAAAGATTTAGGAGTTCTGGTTAGCAGTAATCTGAAACCAAGACAACAGTGCATAAGTGTTCGCAATAAAGCTAATAGAATCCTTGGCTTCATATCAAGAAGCATAAATAATAGGAGTCCTCAGGTTGTTCTTCAACTCTATACATCCTTGGTTAGGCCTCATTTAGATTATGCTGCACAGTTTTGGTCACCTTATTACAGAATGGATATAAATTCTCTGGAAAATGTACAAAGGAGGATGACAAAGTTGATCCCATGTATCAGAAACCTTCCCTATGAGGATAGACTAAGGGCCCTGAATCTGCACTCTCTAGAAAGACGTAGAATTAGGGGGGATATGATTGAGGTGTATAAATGGAAGACAGGAATAAATAAAGGGGATGTAAATAGTGGGGCTGAAAATATCTAGCCTAGACAGGACTCGCAGCAATGGTTTTAAGTTGGAAAAATTCAGATTCAGGAAGGATATAGGAAAGTACTGGTTTGGTAATAGAGTTGTGGATGAGTGGAACAAACTCCCAAGTACCGTTATAGAGGCCAGAACGTTGTGTAGCTTTAAAAATGGGTTGGATAAATACATGAGTAGATGTGGGTGGGTGTGAGTTAGACCTGATAGCTTGTGCTACCAGGTCGGTTGCCGTGTTCCTTCCTTAAGTCAATGTGACCTGACCTGACTAGGTTGGGTGCATTGGCTTAAGCCGGTAGGAGACTTGGACCTGCCTCGCATGGGCCAGTAGGCCTTCTGCAGTGTTCCTTCGTTCTTATGTTCTTATGTTCTTAAGCCATGCGTGTTGTAAGAGGCGACTAAAATACCAGTAGCAAGGGGTTAGTAACCCCCCTCTCCTGTATAAATTACTAAATTTAAAAAGAAACTTTTGTTTTTCTTTTTGGGCCACCCTGCCTCGGTGGGATATGGCCGGTGCGTTAAAAGAAAAGAAAAGAAAGAATATATATATATATATAATATATTATATATATATATATATATATATATATATATATATATATATAATATATATATATATATATATATATATATATATATATATATATATGCTCACTTACTAATGTTTTAACACTTGGTGCTGTATCCTTTACGCTTAATCACGTCTCTCAGCCGTGTAGGAACACTCTCACATATTCCTCAGGGTTTGGGGAGGTATATTATTCGTTGCCTCGTGTACAGAAGCCTCCAGCTGCCGGATGGAACTAATATCCTTGCCCAGTGAACTTGGTTTCACTATTGACCAGAGGTTCTCAATACTGTTTAGGTCTGGGGAATTGCCTAACCAGTCATTAAAGAACCTCACTTCACCGTTCTCAAACCAATGAACGACAGATTTGGTGGCATGACTTGGTGCACCATCCTGTATAAAAATCGTAGACCTCCACTTGTCAAACGCTTCATGTAAATTGTCACACAATAACTCCAAGTAATTATACTGGTTCATATACTGACTTTTGGGAATCACAATGAGGTCACCAACACTCTGAGCATTGAAGCACCCTCAAAACCATGAGCGAGTTTCAGTGTTTGGTGGTGCCACAGGTGTAGCGTGGGTCTAGTGGGTCACTACCTCTGGGGAGGTACACATGTTCCCCCAGGTTCACAGGTGACGCTGAAAGTTGCTTTATCACTCCAAAGTACTTCAGAGCACAGTAGCTATTTTTTTTTTTGCATAATCCAGCCTACGTTTCTTCTGTGACTTGGAGAGGATCGGTTTGTAAACCTAGCGGTGACTACTGTAGTCCAGCTCTGACACAGGTCTGTTAACAGTTCTTACAGACACCTCTGAGAGAAGATATGTGTTCTTTTCTTTCAATTCTCTAGCAGTTATCTTAGGTGTACTCTCTAAATGCTTCTTTAACACAGTTAAGGTACGAACAGATGTCTTCTTCGAGGGGCCAGGCTGACGTTTGACAGATGGTAACTCGACACCGTCACCAGCCTTGAAACGCTGTACCCAGTTCTTCATTGCATGCTCACATGCACAGCAACATTCTCCAATATTTCTTTTGACTGCTGCCCAGCTTTGTAAAGCCCTATGATTTGAGCTATAGTTTCAGAAGTTAAAGACTTCCTTTTACCCATAATCAAACATGTATAGCCCCAAAGGGAACAACGGACAAAATATGGGGCAGATGCGAAACGAAAGTGTAACACTTCCTTTCATCATGGCAACCATGTGAGCACTGAGGAGTCACTGTGGAGTGTGGAGACAGGCCGTGACATAGTGCTAACATCTGCTACCCGGCATAATGCACTGACGAGAAAAGATCCCCCCTGTATGGTAGGTCTTTGATTTTCATCACGGGATTATGCCGGGGAGCTCACCCAGCATAATGCCCTGACTAGCACTGTATATACTTAACAACTAGCAAGCAGACGAAATTGTTTACAAACATTGTCTCTACGTCCACAGCAGGACTCAAACCTGCAAACTCTGTATCAGAGTCCACAGTACTTTATCACAGAGCCAGAATTTGCAGGTTCGAGTCCTGCTGTGGGCATACAATGTTTAAACATATATGTGGAAAATTGCATTCTCATGGATGAATCTCATTACATACATACAAGTAAATGGTAACAAAGATAATTATTATTTACCAATGTTACATGGACAAGTAGGAATTTGGGACACCTAGGTCGCAAAAAATGTCCCCCTTCGATACCTACCACTGTCATATCCACAAGTTGCTCTGGACCTATTAATTATAAATGAAATATACATACACCAGGAATTCTGGTAAATGTATAAATTTGTGGACTATATATTAAAATTAAAAAATTATTATATATAAACACATTTACATAACAGAAGGAAAATATCTTAATCATAACTCTCACCAGTTTGACTGGAGATTAATGTGTCATGTACAGGACCCCCCCCCCCTTTTGCCTACATTTATGAAAAATTTACTGGCCAGAATTTAAACATAAATTAGACAGCTTATCTGAGGTTCCTGGAGTTGTCCTGTCCTGTCGCCTGATATCTCAAGTTATGCAGGAATGCACATCCAACAATTTCGCCTCCTATTTGAGAGGTGTCAACCCAATTTTAACCTCTAGAGCACGAAAAATTCTTCCCATTACTAATGTTTGTTACTCTCAATTCAAGCAAACAATGGCGACTCTCCTTCTGCGCAGGCGCAGCTTCCCGTTTTCGATAACATAAATTTTATTAAATACAGTATGGCCATCTATTTACATATAACTACTGTATTTCTGGAAAATATATACAGTATTTTCCACAATATATATATATATAAATATATATATATATATATATATATATATATATATATATATATATATATATATATTATATATATATATATATATATATATATATATATATATATATTTATATATTATATATTTATATATATATTGTGGAAAATACTGTATATATTTTCCAGAAATACAGTAGTTATATGTAAATAGATGGCCATACTGCGAGACACTCTTAAACAATGTTCAGAGTCTCTTGTTAATAATGCTGCGAGACACTCTTAAACAATGTTGAAAGTGTCTTGTAAATAATGCTGAGAAAAACTCTTGAACAATGTTGAAAGTCATATTTAAGCAAGACTGAGAAGCACTGCCAAATATAACTAACATGCATTACCAACACTTTTATCACAAACTTACAAATATATCACTGTCTTCTGAAACATAATATTTGAGTAGTATAAAATAGTCTGCCTCGCTGGTCTGTAATTTCGACATTAAAAAAAAATGTTTTTTTTTTGCTCATATTTTTTCGTATCATTGAGTATATATATATATAGTATATAGCACTTGTGAAGGTATAATTAAGATAGGTGGCAATTATATACCCTTGGTCAATATACTACTGTCGGTAGTTAGGGAAACTCCGTACCCGTGTTCTTTGTTTTCTTTATTACTACGTTAATAAAACGCTGTTATCATGTTAACGATAATTACTCATGTGCGTGTATATGGTACTATGTTTTGTAAGTGTGTGTGTGTGTGTGTGTGTGTGTGTGTGTGTGTGTGTGTGTGTGTGTAAGTGCTTGTGTGTGTGTGTGTGTGTGTGTGTGTGTGTGTGTGTGTGTGTGTGTGTGTGTGTGTGTGCGTAAGTGCTTGCATGTGCGTGCGTATGTGTGTGAGTTCGTACTCACGTAATTGTGGTTGTAGGAGTAGAGCCATAGCTCCTGGTCCCTTCTATTCATTAATCGCCACTAGGTCCAATCTCTCCCCTCTCTATGAGCTTCATCATACCTCTTCTTAAAACTATGTATGGATCCTGCCTCCACTACGTCACTTTCCAGACTATTCCACTTCCTGACAACTCTATGACTGAGAAATACTTCCAACACCCTTGTGACATGTGACTCATCTGAGTCTTCAACTTCAAATTGTGACCTCTTGTTGCTGTGTCCCATTTCTGGAACATCCTGTCAATGTCCACATTGTCAATTCCTCACAGTATTTCATATGTCGTTATCATGTCCCCTCTATCCCTCCTGTTCTACAGTGTCGTCAGGTCGATTTCCCTTAACCTTCCTTCAAAGCATATCTCCCTTACCTCTGGAATTAGTCTTCTTTTAAACCTTTGCACTTTCTCTAATTTCTTGAAGTGTTTTACCAGGTGTGGGTTGGAAACTGGTCTTGCATTTTCCAATGTGAGCCTGACGTACACGGTGTATAGAGTCTTGAACGATTCCTTATTGAAGTGTAGGAACGCTATTCATAGGTCTGCCAGGCGCACATATGCTGCAGCAGGTATCTGGTTGATGTGTGCCTCAGTAGAAATGCTGGGTATTATACACTCCCCAAGATCCTTTTCCTTGAGTGAGGTTCTTAGTCTTTGACCCCCCAGCCTGTATTTTGTCTGTGATCTTTGCCCTTCCCCGATTTTCATGACTTTGCATTTGGTATGTATGTGGGGGGGGGGGGCAGAGTGTATACTCATCAATATGTACCCACCTAAATGTGGTGCTGGCTCCGCCTCTTCTCTAGATTCTACTAGGTTCACTTTCTCCTGGCTTCCAGAACCTTATCGAACCTCCTCTAAATCAATGTATGGATCCCGTCTCTATCACTTCACTATGCTGTTCGTTCCACTTCCTTACCACTATAAGACTCCTCTGTGTTTTCAGTTTTCAGCTATACATACAGTCGTGTTCCTGTTATCTATTTCTCAAATAATGTATCCATAATCAGTATTTCATTTCTTCCCATTATTTTGTACATTGCTGTCACATCACCCCTAATGTTTCAATACCCCAGTGTCATCAAGCTTAATCTCTGTCGCTGCAAACCCCTACATCTTCTCTAGTCTCTTGACATGCTTCTCCAGTTGTGGCTTCCATACAGGTAATGCATACAGTATGGGCCGTTTGACGTAACCTGTATATAGTTTCGTGAATGAGTCCTTATCTAGATATCTGAAAGCTAGTCATATATTTGCCAGTCGCTCACATTCTCTAATTTTCTGACGCGCTTGATCAAGTGTGGGTTCCAAACAGGTGCTGCATACTCCAATATGAGCCTGACGTACACGGTGTACAGTGTCTTGAACGATTCCTTACTAAGGTATCGGAACGCTATTCTCAGGTTTGCCAGGCGCACATATGCTGCAGCAGTTATCTGGTTGATGAGTGCTTCCGGAGACGTGCTCGGTGTTATACTCACCCCAAAATCTTTCTCCTCGAGCGAGGTTTGCAATCTTTGGCAACTTGGCCTACACTCCGTCTGCGGTCTTCTTTGCCCTTCCCCGATCTTCATGACTTTGCATTTGGCTGGGTTAAATTCGAGAAGCGAGTTGCTGGACCATGTGTCCAGCCTGCCCAGGTCTCTTTGGAGCCCTACCTGATCCTCATCTGATTTAATTCTCATCATTAATTTCACATCTGCGAACAGGGACACTTCTGAGTCTAACCCCTCCATCATGTTATTCACATTTACCAGAAATAGCACTGGTCCTAGGATCGATCCCTGTGGGACCCCGCTCGTCACAGGTGCCCACTGTGATACCTCATCACGTACCATGACTCGTTGTTGCGTGCGTGTGTGTGTGTGTGTGTGTGTGTGTGTGTGTGTGTGTGTGTGTGTGTGTGTGTGTGTGTATGTGTGTGTACTCACCTAATTGTACTCACCTATTTGTGGTTGCAGGGGTCGAGAATCAGCTCCTGGCCCCGCCTCTTCACTGATCGCTACTAGGTCCTCTCCCTCTCTGCTTCCTGAGCTTTGTCATACCTCTTCTTAAAACTATGTATGGTTCCTGCCTTCACTACTTCACTTTCTAGGCTATTCCACTTCCTGACGACTCTATGACTGAAGAAATACTTCCTAACATCCCTGTGACTCGTCTGAGTCTTCAGCTACCAGTTGTGACCCCTTGTTTCTGTGTCCCCTCTCTGGAACATCCTATCTCTGTCCACCTTGTCTATTCCCCGCAGTATCTTGTATGTCGTTATCATGTCTCCCCTGACCCTTCTGTCCTCCAGTGTCGTCAGTCCGATTTCCCTCAACCTTTCCTCGTAAGACATTCCCCTGAGCTCTGGGACTAGCCTTGTTGCAAACCTTTGTACTTTTTCTAGCTTCTTGACGTGCTTGACCAGGTGTGGGTTCCAGACTGGTGCTCCATACTCCAGTATGGGCCTAACATATACTATTCTCAGGTTCCCAGGCGCCCGTATGCTGCAGCAGTTATTTGGTTGATGTGTCCCTCCGGTGACGTGCTTGGTATTATGGTCACCCCAAGGTCTTTCTCCCTGAGTGAGGTCTGTAGTCTTTGTCCACCTAGCCTATACTCTGTCTGCACTCTCTTCGCCCCTCCCAAATCTTCATGACTTTGCATTTGACAGGATTGAATTCGAGAAGCTAGTTTCTGGACCACATGTCCAGCCTGTCCAGGTCTCTTTGCAGTCCTGCCTCATCCTCATCCAATTTAATTCTTCTCATCAACTTCACATCATCTGCGAATAGGGACACTTCAGAGTCTATACCTTCCATCATGTCGTTTGCATATATCAAAAATAGCACTGGTCCTAGAACTGACCCCTGTGGAACCCCGCTCGTCACAGGCGCCCACTGTGATACCTCTTCACGTACCATGACTCGTTGCTGCCTCCCTGTCAGGTATTCCCTGATCCATTGCAGTGCCCTCCCTGTTATATGCGCCTGATACTCCAGCTTCTGCACTAATCTCTTGTGGGGAACTGTGTCAAAGGCCTTCCTGCAGTCTAGGAAAACGCAATCAACCCACCTTACTTCTGTTACCTTTTCATAAAGCTCCAGGAGGTTTGTGACACAGGATTTGCCTTCCATGAACCCATGCTGGTTTTCATTTATAATCTTTTTTTGTTCCAGGTGTTCCACCACTCTCCTCCTGATAATCTTCTCCATGACTTTGCACACAATACATGTCAGAGACACAGGTCTGTAGTTTAGTGCCTCATTTCTGTTTCCTTTCTTAAATATGGGGACTACATTTGCTGTCTTCCATTTCTCAGGTAGTTGCCCAGTTTCAAGGGATGTGTTGAAGATTGTGGTTGGTGGCACGCACAGCATTTCTGCTCCTTCTCTTAGGACCCATGGGGAGATGTTGTCCGGTCCCATCGCCTTTGAGGTATAAAGGTCACTTAGCAGCTTCTGCACCTCCTCCTCGGTTGTTCGTATGTCATCCAACACTTGTTGGTATATTCCTTCTTGATGTTCCCTTCTGTGCTGTCTTCCCACAGCCCTTCCTGTCTCTACTGTAAAAACTTCCTTAAATCTCCTGTTCAGCTCCTTAGATACCTCCTGATCATTTCTTGTGAGTTCTCCACCTTCTGTCCTCAATCTGATCACCTGGTCTTTGACTGTTGTCTTCCTCCTGATGTGGCCATACAACAGTTTCGGGTCAGTCTTAATTTTCGATGCTTTGTCATTTTCATACTGTCGCTGGGCCTCCCTCCTTACCTGTGCATACTCGTTCCTGGCTCTGCGACTGATCTCCCTATTTTCGTGTGTTCTCTGTCTTCTGTACTTTTTCCATTCTCTATTGCACTTTGTTTTTGCCTCCTTACACCGTCGGGTAAACCAGGGGCTCGTTCTGGTCTTCCCATTGTTTCGGTTGCCCTTGGGAATAAACCTTTCCACTTCCTCCTTGCATTTTGTTGTTACATATTCCATCATTTCGTTGACTGGCTTTCCTGCCAGTTCTCTGTCCCACTGAACCTCCTGCAAGACGTTCCTTAACCCTATGTAGTCCCCTCTTTTATAGTCAGGCTTTTCCCATTCAACTCCTGTTACTCTCTCCACTTGCAACTCTACTATGTATTCAAAGCACAGAACCTCATGGTCACTAGCTCCTAGGGGACTCTCTTATGTGATGTCCTCAATGTCTGAACTGCCCAGGGTGAACACAAGGTCCAATCTTGCTGGTTCATCCTCCCCTCTCACTCTGGTAGTGTCCTTAACATGTTGGTGCATGAAGTTTTCCAGCACCACGTCCAACATCTTGGCTCCCCATGTTTTGGGACCCCCATGTGGCTCCAGGTTTTCCCAGTCAATCTCCCTGTGGTTGAAATCCCCCATAACCACCAACTTTGCTCTGCTGGAGTGAGCTCTTCTTGCCACCTCAGCAAGTATGTCCACCATTGCTCTGTTGCTCTCTTCATATTCCTCTCTTGGCCTCCTGCAGTTCTGTGGTGGATTATACATCACTGGAATGACCACCTTGTGCTCCCCAGACTGAAGTGTTCCTACTATGTAGTCTCTTTCTCCTGCCTCATCTATGCCTCCCATTTTCTCGAATTTCCATCTGTTTTTTACGAGCAGAGCAACATCCCCTCCCCCTCTGCCTCTTCTATCTTTCCTCATGATCTGGTATCCTGGTGGGAAGATTGCATCTGTTATTGTCTCCTTGAGTTTTGTTTCTGTGACTGTTATGATGTCTGGGGGCTTCTCATTGATTCTTTCTTGTCATTCCTCATGTCTATTCGTTAATCCATCTACATTTGTGTACCAAACCATCAACTTCTGTTCTAATACTGTAACTGTGGTGCGGGGGGGTGGGAACAGAGGGATCGGTATGTGTTGGTTGGTTTGGATTGATCAGTTGCCTTGGGGGTGTCGTGGCTGGAGTCCTTCTGCAGGTGTTTCTGGGGAGTGTGCTTGTCCTTCCACTTGTTCCTGGGTTATTCTGCTCTCCTTTTTCATTTCCTCCCATTTCTCCTTTCGTTTTTGCACTCTCTCTTTCAGCATCATCCTTTCCTCCTCTGTTCTGTCTCGATCGCTGTACACACTCATGAACTCCTGTTTGCCTCTGAGCCGTGCTTTCTCCTGCAGGATCATGGTTCGGGTTGATTCTTCCTTGAAAATTACTTTGAGAGGCCGATTCCTTTTCTTTGTGAACCACCCGATTCTCTGAAAATTTGCCACTTGGATCATGTCCCCGTCGCCTATCACCTTCATGATACCTTCAATCACTTTTTTCTCCTCCTGCTTCCTTTCATCATAAGTTTCCCCTTTAGCTTCGTCTAGCCAATAGACAAAAACTGATCTTTCCCTTTCCACCTCCCACTGTGACTCCCATTGCATCCTCTGAGGTGTTTTAGTTCCTTCCTTCAGTCCCTTTCCTAGCTATGGCCCCTATGCTCATTGGTTTGTCCTTCCTGCTCACCTGTTCCTGGCCCCCCACAGGTGTCTGGTAAGGTCCCTGCACATGTCCTAGTTCCTTCAATTCTTCCAACCTCTCATTCTGTCCTAGTGTGCTCCCTGTCTTTGTTTTGGCCCCATGTGGGTTGACAGGCCCTCTGCATACAGTTTAGCTTCCATGCTCCCTTCAGACCCGTTGTCTGTGTCTGATGTAGACATTGCTGATGATACTTCTGTAATATCTTTGTCTCTATGCTGTTTTAGATGTCTCAGCTCCTCTTCTAATCTCTGTATCTTTCTTTCTGCTGCTGTGGCATGTTGCTTCCACCTTCTGCATTCTGCTGCTAACCTCTCCTCCATCTTCCTTGCAAGCTCATCTAGCCTCCTTTCCCAGTCTTCCTCCCTTTTTTTGAGCTCTGCCTCCTAGTCCTCCCTCCCAGATTCGTCCTAGTTCTAGGTTCCCCCATTACTCCAAAGAAGGAAGGGGGAGAGGTGGTTAGGGGGAGGGAATAGGTGGTTAGGGGTAGGGGGGATGGATGGTTATGGGGGAAGGGGAGGATGGTTATTGGAGGGGAAGAGGTAGTTGGGGAGGGGTTTAGATGGTTTGGGGGAGGGGTTAGATGGTTTGGGAGGGGTGGGTTCCTAGGGTGAGGGGAGAGGGGGTTAGGGGGTTAGGGGAAGGGGGAGTATGAGTTTGTGTCAAGTGTATATGTGCTTGTGTATGTGTGTTGTGTATGTGTGTGTGTGCATGTGTGGGAGAGAGAGGGATGGGTTTAAAGGGGGGAGGGGAGAGAATGATGAGTGACCCTTAGAAGCGGGGAAGGTGTGTGGTGTATGGATTAGAAGGGAAGGGAGGGGAAAGGAGGGCTGAAGGTAAAGTGACCTCTTGATAACGGGGCTTGCGTGTGTGGGGAGGGGGAGAGGGGGTTAGGGGAAGGGGGAGTACGTGTTTGTGTCAAGTGTATTGTGCTTGTGTATGTGTGCTTGTGTATGTGTGTGTGCATGTATGGGAGAGAGGGATGGGATTAACGGGGGGAGGGGAGAGAATGATGAGTGACCCTTAGAAGTGGGGGAGGTGTGTGTGTGTAAGGGATTAGAAGGGAAGGGAGGGGAAAGAGGGCCGAAGGTAAAGTGACCGCTTGATAACGGGGCCTTGTGGGTGTACTCACCTATTTGTACTCACCTATTTGTGGTTGCAGGGGTCGAGTCCTAGCTCCGGGCCCCCTCCTCTTCACCGGTTGCTACTAGGCCCTCTCTCCCCGCTCCATGAGCTTTATCAAACCTCGTCTTAAAACTGTGTATGGTTCCTGCCTCCACTACGTCATTTTCTAGGCTATTCCACTGCCTTACAACTCTATGACTGAAGAAATACTTCCTACTATCTCTCTGACTCATTTGTGTCTTCAACTTCCAATTGTGGCCTCTTGTTTCTGTGTCCCCTCCTGGAACATCCTGTCTTTGTCCACCTTGTGGTGTTAGTGTGTGTTGTGTGTGCGTGTGGGTTTTGGTGTGTGTGTGTGTGGGGTGTGTGTGTGTGTGGTGTGTGGGGTGTGTGTGTGTGCATGGTGTGCGTGTGTGTATATGTGTGTGTGTGTGTGTGTGTGTGTGTGTGTGTGTGTGTGTTGTGTGTGTGTGTGTGTGTGTGTGTGTGTGTGTGTGTGTAAATTTGCCTATTTAATTACCATTTTGTCCTAAATGCAGTGTGGTGTTTATGTGTGGGATATGTGTCTGTTCGTGTGTATGGGGGAGGTGTGAGGGGGGGATATTGCTAATACATACCAGTAATTCTGGTTATAAAACGGAAATTGCTACTAGGGTCTAAAGCTTCTGTGAGTGTCTGCCCTTGTGTGTGTGTGTGTGTGTGTGAGGGAGGAGGGATTGTTGGGGGGGTAGGTGGTGTGGTTAAAAGATCCGTTAAACCTCTACATCGTGTAAGCTCAAATTTAGTCCCAGTTGTCTTTCCTAGTAATGCTACTCTCTCCACTTATTGCCCTTTCGGGATTTTAAGAAACAGTTATTGCTGGCTATATGTGTGTGTGTGTGTGTGTTGTGTGTGTGTGTGTGTGTGTGTGTGTGTGTACTCACCTAATTGTACTCACCAATTGTGGTTGCGGGGGTTCGAGACCAGCTCCGGCCCCGCCTCTTAAAGATCGCTACTGGATCCTCTCTCTCTCTGCTTCCTGAGCTTTGTCAAAACCTTTCTTAAAACTAGTAGGGTTTCCCTGCCTCCACAAACTTCACTTGCTAGGCCTTTTCCACTTGCTGACAACTCTATGACTGAAGAAATACTTCTAACGTCCCTGTGACTCGTCTGAGTCTTCAGTTTCCAGTTGTGACCCCTTGTCCCTGTGTCCCTCTCTGGAACATCCTATCTCTGTCCACCTTGTCTTTTCCCCCGCAGTATCTTGTATGTCTTTATCATGTCTCCCCCTGGACCCTTCTGTCCTCCAGTGTCGTCAGTCCGATTCCCAAACCCCTTTCCTCGTACGACATTCCCTTGAGCTCTGGGACTAGCCTTGTTGCAAACCTTTGTACTTTCTCTAACTTCTTGACGTGCTTGACCAGGTGTGGGTTCCAGACTGGTGCTGCATACTCCATATGGGCCTAACATACACAGTGTACAGTGTTTGAACGTTCCTTATTGAGGTATCGGAACGCTATTCTCAGGTTTGCCAGGCGCCCGTATGCTGCAGCGGTTTTTGGTTGATGTGTGCCTCCGGGGATGTACCGGTGTTATGGTCACCCCAAGGTCTTTCCCCTGAGTGAGGTCTGTAGTCTTTGTCCACCTACCTATATTCTGTCCCGCGGTCTTTTTTGCCCCTCCCCAATCTTCATGACTTTGCATTTGGCTGGATTGAATTCGAGGAGCCAGTTACTGGGGCCACATGTCCAGCCTTCCAGGGCTCTTTTTTCAGTCCTGCCTCATCCTCGTCCCATTTAATTCTTTCATCAACTTCAAAGTCATCTGCGAACAGGACACTTCAGAGTCTATTTCCTTTCCCTCATGTCGTTCACATATATCAAAAATAGCACTGGTCCCAGAACTGACCCCCGTGGGAACCCCCCTCGTAACAGGCCCCACTGTGAAAACCTCTTCACGTACCATGACTCGTTGCTGCCTCCCTGTCAGGGATTCCCTTATCCATTGCAGTGCCCTTTTCCTTTTATGTGTGCCTGATCCTCCGCTTCTGCACTAATCTCTTGTGGGGAACTGTGTCAAAGGCCTTCCCGCAGTCTAGGAAAACGCAATCACCCAAAACCCCCTCTCTCGTGTCTTACTTCTGTTACCTTGTCATAAAACTCCAGGAGGTTTGTGATACAAGATTTGCCTTCCATGAACCCATGCTGGTTTTTCATTTATAATCTTGTTCCTTTCCAGGTGTTCGACCACTCTCCTCCTGATAATCTTCTCCATGACTTTGCACACAATACATGTCAGAGACACAGGTCTGTAGTTTAGGCCCTCGTTTCTGTTTTCCTTTTTAAATATGGGGGGCCATTAGCTGTTCTTCCATTTTCAGGGAGTTGCCCAGTTTCAAGGGAGTTTGAAGATTGTGGGTTTGAGGCCCAAAAAAGATCTCGTCCTTCCCCTAAAGGGCCCAGGGGGAGATGTTGTCCGGTCC